>CM046379.1:11325864-11497608 GCA_025413485.1 Ficus microcarpa | reverse complement strand
GATTTCCAAAATCAGTAAACAAAAAATCCATATGATTCCACAACAATTGTCCGTTATCATTTATCAAATTCTAACTTGAATACCTGAATCCGGAGGTAGTTTTTCTTGCAATTAAGGGATTGGAAGAGAGACGAGACATGAAAGTCAACGACATCAGAACTGGCGTCGACGAAAATGTCGACGAGTGGTGTTCTGCCATGGTTAAACATCCAATTGAACAGACCCCATTTGGAGGCCAGGGCTGCAGTGTACCTCTCTTCCAGCTTCGGCGCGCCCGTTCCTAGTGATAGCACTAGTGTCTTTGGCCGTCCATGGGTTTTATGTCATTGAACCGTTCGTTCTTGATCGCTATGCCTCTAGAAATGTGGCTTATTGCCAACATCGTCTTTTGATTGTGGACAAAAGATTCAAAATTTTGTCAATTTAAATCACTAAATTAACAATGTGTATTCATAACATTAATAATTAAAACAACATCATTTAACCAATCACACATTCAACTAAGAAGAAAACTTAGCACATATAATCTATCTTTTATACAAACATGCTCTGCTGCAACACGGCCTGAGATCATGATTTGTCTCACGCATAGTTTGCTTTACACGAAACCAGAATGGCGATATTATAAGGTCTTTTACACTCTCACAAAATAATGTCTCGTTTTATCATATATATTTCGAGTTTGTATTTTTTATTCTTGCAACTTTCCTTCAAGACACGTGCCAGGAAATCAAATTTTAATCTAATAAAGTTGAAAAGTAGTGTCAAAATGATAATTTCACCTCATAAGGCTTAAAGTGCTCTTTTTTAAACAGAATAAAGTTTCACTAGCAAAAAAAGAGTAAAGTTTAAAGTTTTGATTCCACATGAAAAAAAAAAAAGATAAAGATGTAATAATGTGATCTTTTTCGTTCTTATACCGGATTGTTTGCAGCAACTCCGCCGTCAATTAGGTCAAAATGGCGAGTACTTCCATCCTTATCGGTAGAGCTGGAAAAGAAGTGTGCCGGGAGAAATGTGGGAGCCGCAGATGTTGCTACGCAGATATCTGCAAGTCGAGCATTTCTATGAACATTTTCTTTTGCCTATACAGAAAGGTAGAATTCATTTGTTGATTAGCTCTCTTTAAATCCAAGTTAGGAAAACCAAATACAGGTAAATTGTAACTAAATGGTAATTCATTTCATTTACGTCTTGGGTGGAGAAAAGCACAGGCTGGAGAAGCTTGACATCAAAAGCTGGTATGAGCACATTGGTTAAGGTCTCCTGCAAAGTCAGATCCCCTAGAAGCGAGTTGGTTAACGAACGCAGGTACGTCCCATCATACTTTGGCCCATAAAGTGTGCCAATGAAACTTGCGAACGATGAAACGAATTTATTTCCACTATGGATCAATAAGAAACAGTTTTTAACCGTCAAATTAGAAAAACTAAAAAATTAATAATGATAACGATGTAATAGAATTTGATGAAGATTGATAGCTCGAAGCAGTTCTCTACCGTTGTGTTATTTTTATAATACATGGAAAATTAGGATTTACCTTCTCTGAGGGAAAATCTTAGGGGAGTGTTCCAAGTAGAAGCCAGGGATGTCCTTAGCAGCATACATGGGGCGGTTGTTCTTGTTGGGAGCTGCAAGCATGGTGGTGACCAGCCCGCCGGTGCTCGTTCCGGCTATTATGTCAAAGTAATCTGCAATTCTTGCGCTTGGACCATCCAGTTCCTGAAAAATCCAATTCCCCTTTTCTTTTTATATACCCATGAAAATAGAAGGTTTATATTCAACAAGTAAGAAAGATAGTACTATATATCTATATGAATTTACACACACACACACACCTGAAGTTTGGATTCAAGGAAGGCCAAAATAGTAGCTGGAATAATGCCCCTAATTCCACCTCCATCAATGCTCAAAACTGTAAACATCTTTCCCACGCCAGAGCCACCGCCACTTGCGATTTTGGCTGACTCAAACTGAAATATGTAGTGTTTTTGGTTTCTCTAATTAAACAAGTAAACATCAAAACCTGATCACCTCACTTTCAATACATTTATAAATATATATGTGTGTGTGTGTGTATTTATATAGGTATATATGTATATATATCAATATCTTACCCACCGAAGACTTGAACTTTATTAATTTGGCTTGTGGGTCACAAGCAATACAAAGCATCTTAAAATTCAAGAAGGGGACCGGTCACTGTAATAGAACCATAATAATTCGCAGATAAAAGCAATCCTCTAGTTCAGGGTCCACTTTAATGATCTGCAAGTTCACCTCAGTAATCACATGTCGAGGACGCCTTTGTTGATTGGTCAACTTTTCATCATTAAAAAAAAAAAAAGAAAAAAAAAAAACCTTTCAACATGATCAAATTTAAACGTTTCATGATTTAACGTTTCATTTTCATAGTTATCCATGATTTAAATGAAGACTTTTATGAAATGATAGAAGAAGATACACTATTGGTGTGATGCAGCTTGAATTGTCGTAATATCATGATCAAATTACTCTGAAAGTTCAAAATTGTATCATATAGACTTTTTTTTTTTTATAATTATACATAATTATCTTATTTAAATAGAAGAATCCTATGACATGGTGTGAAAAGTACTTTATTGATAAGGTTTTGTTTTTAATAGTTACATTGGTATAAGATTTCATCAGTTTTACTTTTTTTTTTTTTTTTGTGTTAGTGTGATTTCAACCAAATCTAATATTAAAAAATGTAAGCTAACGTTTGATTCGTCAGTTGAAGATAGAGTTTTTAAGTTAAAATTAATTTACTTTTTAAAAATTAATTATAAATTTTATTAATTTTAAAAAATTAAAAGTTAAGACAAAAAAATATAATTTAATTAACATTAAACTTGAATATAAAACAAAAGGAAGTTATCTCTCGGTTAAAGAGTATATATAATATATGTAAGGTCCATTTGGTGAATGAGTTTAAGTTAGAAATTTTAAGTTTTAATTGTAATTTTTGTTAACTTTTTAAAAAAGATAAAATTTTTTCAGAAAAAATAAAAAACTTTTTCAGCAAAAGACAAAAACTGATATAAAAATTTTAAGTTTGAATTTTTTACCCAAACAAGGCCGTAGTAATTAGATATTGCAACTTTTGAAGTTCTTAATTCTCATGTTGCCAGTCACAATTCAAAAGGTGCTTAGGACTATTCAAACTTGATCTGAATCTACCTCATCTCCAAGAAATGTGGCCATATTTTATGGGTGAGAAGCTGCAAGGTCATGCATAATTGGCTGTTCCGACACAAAAATCTAGAGTTTGTTCAGTTGTCCAATTAGAATATGGTTTACAGAAACTTTCTTTCATTTTATTAATTTGAAAAGGACAAGAGCAAATATATAATTAATTTTTTGCGTGGCTTCTTATATGTGAACTGTGGAGGAGTTTTCTAAGAGGCTATAGAAAATTAATAAAATAAAGCATCTTCATGTAGCCATACTGTCCCTACAAATCATTCATTAAAAAAATATATATCTTTTAATCAATAATTGTTTTAAAATTATAATTTAATAAAATCATGAGACTGTTTAGAACCCATTTGAGATGCAATTACAAATGATATTTTAAATATTATTTGAATTTTAAAATCTTAACTTTATTTTAAACTTTCTCTTTTTTTCATTTTCAGAAAACTCAAACTTTAAAATTTTATAACTTTCTCATTTTAAATGAAATAAGATGATTTTTTTTTTAAGTTCGTAACTTTCTATGTAATTAAAAAAAAATCTAACTCATTTAAATTTTTTTATATAAAATTATGAATTTTTATGGTTACCAAAAATGAAAAATAAAAAAATCCTCACAAGTCAATTCTTTTTTCAAGTATAGCACGTAACGCGCAATGATAAGACGTGCCAATCGAATCAGTGCTCCAACCACTCTGATCTTTATCCTTTTTTTTTTTTTTTTTTTTTTTGCTTGCTAAAGTATTTTGTTTGAATTTGATTCCATTTCAGTTCTCTCTTTTTTTTTTTTTTTTTCCTCCGCTGGAAAAGATTACATTTCAATTCTTCTTTCTTAACAAGAAGCATGTGTTTGATGTTAAAATTTGGATTGTAGAATTTAAGTTTAGATTATTTATACATTTATCAAGATATTTAAATTGTTTGAGTTAAAAAATATAAAAACTTGAAATATGTTTTAAAAAAATATGGAACTTATTTAGTTTATCTTGAAATTTTATGTAATTTAAAAAAAAAATCATCTCGTTTGAACTTTTCTATATAAAGTTATAAATTTTTAAAATTTGAATTAAAAAACTAAATAAATAGTTAAATTTAAAAAAAATAAAAATTAAATTATAATTGTATGATTTGGATTATAGTACCAAACACCCTCTAAATCTTGTGGAAGAACCACCATGACAACAAATTTATTAACTCTTTTTTGTACTATAATTATTAGCTTTTTAGCGTGTACATATATACATTATAAGTTTGTCTACGTTCATCCTACTTAGTACTTACGTAACATATTTACATTATAAGAGAAACATAACATGATTTTTAATAATCTAAGCCGAGTAATTTTTTTTAAATATATATCGTACCTTTTCAATGTCAATACTTAGTTGAAAGGGCGTAATAATAGTTTACAATAAGTAAAATCTCGATGAATAAATATTCAATAAATTAATAATCTCACTTAAATAATAAAAATTTCCAATCCTGACTCAGGTCAATGTACTAAATTAATAATCTTACTAAATACAAAAGATTATAATTTTTTTTTGTTTAAATCCTTTAGGACCCAACGAAAATATGAATTAATAATTGACAAAAATATATATATATTTCATACTATTAAAGAGTTTTTTTTTTCTTGATAACTTGTATTTTCTCAATTCAACTCCTTTACAAAATATGCATCTAAAGTCATTTGATTTTTCATTGTACCTAAATCGAACTCAATATCGTCTTTAATTTTTTGTAAAGCATGCACTACATCTGGTAATTTTTTTCATGTTGTAGCAAGTAGTATTTAAGGTTATTATTACTTGAAACGCCTCATTTGGGAAAACATTTGGTAAAACACAATTATCATATAGATCATGATCATCGTCAGCAGGCGTTTCTATTATCCCTTGAAAAATCTCTTCATTAGATGATTCCATCACTGCATGTACATAACAATAATTAATTTTTTTTTAAATAATGTACATGATAACTTTTGCAATTCTCTATGTACACACATTAATTTTTAACCACATACCATTATCTTTCTTATTTATAACTCATACATGAATCTTGGTCAAAGAAAAGGTACATGTCCAAAAGTAATTATGTAAAACATAAAACTTTTCATACAGACAGATAAATAACATTTTTAGAATCTGTTAGGTGAATGAGTTTGAGTTAAAAAATTTTGTTAATTTTTCAGAAAAGATAAAAAAAATTTCAAAAAGAAAGACAAAAACTTTGTGAGAAAAAGACAAAAACTAAGATAAAAATGTACAATTTCAGTTTAAACGTCAAACAGACCTTTAAAGTAATATGCTTTTCCTAATCTCAACAATATTCATCTATAGAGGTTTTACTGTAATTGTCAATATCAATATTTATAAATTGACATATTATGTGTACTGGCATCAATAATTCAATATTATGTTAAAGTGAACTATGCATATGCATATTTTGAATATGAAAGATGTTACAAACACCAACTCCAGTCTAAATTTTTGAATACCAATTTAGGTAAAATATAAGTTGTCGCTTTTTATTGATAAACGTTTAAAATATTATCATATCAACTAATTATAAATACTAATGAAAATATGATGCATGAATTAATATTCAAAAGTTGATATTAGAATTGGTATCCCTAACACTAAATTTCATATATATAAAAATTTATATATTTTCTCTCATCTTTTTTGTTTTTACTTAGATGGAAGATTCTAACTCAATACTTTATAATGAAGTTAAGTATGAAATTACCGTTATACTGTACATATATTTGCACTCATTTGAAAGATATAGATCTTACAAAAACAAATTAACATGATAGTCAATTCAACGCTAATGTACAATACTTTAAGCATTCATTTTTAGGACCAGTTAAGGAAAATTAGAGTCCGTTTAGTGAATGAGTTTGAGTTAGAAATTTTAAATTTCAATAATAATTTTTGTTAACTTTTCAGAAAAGATAAAAAAAAAAATTTTAAAAAGATAAAAATTTTAAATTTGAACTCATAAAACAAACGAGGCCTTAAAGAATTCCAGCACACAGCCAGCTGTGAAACAAACTCTCAGTTTGTTCTTTTTCATTTAATGTTTTTATTTTTGTAAGTCACTAGAGGACAGGCATTTCATTTAATCAAATCCGTACCGGTTGGGCAAGAATATTAGCACGCCAGGTCGTACAATCATCAAGTAATTTTTTTCGTTGACCACTTATTGACTACTACATTAGATTCCCTTTGTGAATCACGAGCATATAGACTTTCCAAAGTCTTTGATGCAAGTTGCTTGTATATAAAACCTTAAATAAATGTTTTTTTTTTTTTCAATTTTAACATTTGGAATTTATGAAAAAGTCATGCAATCATCGTCATATTTTGGACTGTAGTATATTTATACCTTTTGATTTGAATTTACACTTAATTCTTATCTTTCTTCGATCAATTATATTATTATCACAAGAAAGACCCTTAAAGAAAAAATAAAAAAAGAATAAGAAGAAAACAAACATATCGAATATGCATGACAATATTGTCTTTTTCATAGTCAAAATCAATTGTTGACCAAAAAATAGGTAAGAATTAATATGAAGTGAAATGTGAAATTTTGATGTCTGTTTGATGATCAGATTTAATTCAAATTAAACTGTATTTTTTCATCTTAATTTTTATCTTTTTCTGAAAAGTCAACAAAAATTATAATTAATTTTTAAAAAGTCAACCAACTTAAATTTAAAACTTTCAACTCAAATCGTTTCACCAAACGGAGCCTAGGCTTATTTGATCCATCATCATTATATCTTGGACTGGAGTAAATTTATACAATTACATTTTGAAACAATGCTTAATTCTTATCTTTCTTCAATCAATGATCATTTTTACCACGAAAAAGAGTTTTAAAAAAATATATCCTTCAAGAAAATAATGAATAAGAAGAAAATTAAAATTTTAAAATATGAACGACGTATAGATTTTTTTTCATAGTAGTCAAAACGAACATTTCACTGAAAAAGTTAAGGATTTAGTATGAATTTGAAATGTGAATGCCTAATAGCTTGTTTGGTACATAGATATAATTTAGAAAAGTCTAACTCGAATAGAAAATCTAAATAGGACAGAAGTTTGAAAGAAAGAAAAATGATCGTGGTTCAGATATCAAAGTGAAAAATCCAATTGGAACTAAAAGTTATGTGCCAAACAAATGTGATACAGTTAAAAATATAAAATATTATCTTTTTGATAATCTCAAAATGCAGCATTTAAGAATAAAAATTTAAAAAAAAAAAAAAGAAAAGAAAAGAAAAGAAGAAGAAGAAGAAGAAGAAAGCATTTAATAATTTGTATGGCAACATTCACCTCCACTGAAAGAGCACGTTAAATTTAGTTTGTCAACTTTTTTATTATTATTATTTATTGGCTTAGTTGGCAGCAATAAGGGAATCGAATTTCCAATCTAGTTCCTTTAGGAATAAAAAAAAATATAATAAATTCCAATCTAGTCCTCTATTGTGGATTACAGGCTAATAATGCTATATTCCTATATATTTACCATTCTAGAGAATTCCAAATTCCGTCTCATAAATCACAAGTCATATCTAAGAAGTTCTTAAAAGCCAAATTGAAGCCTTCCAAGGTTGTGCACAATAATACATGAACAAACTTTCTTTTTTAACCCATGGAAAAAAGAAAAAAAGATTTAAATGAATAGTAACTTATACTTATTCTACACTTATAAATATAATGATATTTTTATTTTTAAAAAATCATAATGATATCGAACAAGTATATGCAAATGTGCTAGTTTAAAATTGTAAAGTGCTAGAAGGCACTTTACCATGGAACATTTTTTTTTTTTCTGTTAATTTTCTTTAGCACTTATAAAAAAATTTTCATAAATAACATTTTTGTAGAATTTTTACGTAATTTGTTACATATGACTAATGGTAATTACTAGAATAATATATCACGTGACAATGGCATTAAACACAAAAAAACAAAAACAAAATTTGTACAATTAACAAAAAAATATACAATGCTATATAAAAATCAGTGGCGCGATCCCTTTTATTTTTTTATTTTTTATTTTTATTTTCCTGAAAGTGCAATTCCTTGCCATGAGTAAAAAATGAAAAAAATATTAAGAATAATCTTACCTTTGAATTTGTCGTAGATATTGAAGTTTTGAATTTTTGTGACACAGAGACTGGTTAAAGGTCAACAAACAATGCAAAAAAACTGAATCACAAATAAGTTGTTGCATAAATCAGAAGACACGTAAAAAAGAAAGAGAAAGAGAAAAGAAAGATGATGAGAAAATTTTGGAAACATCCACTCAAATAGACATTTATATTTTTTATCGTTTTATTTGAATTTTCGATCCATACTTATCTAATTAAACGTCAAAAATTTGAAACGATTATGGTTGGGGCAATAATACAGAGGCATGTCTTTTGAAAGGCAATCCTGCAAATCATCGCAAGGGTATGTTTGTTAGAAAGAAGAGAAAAAATTAGAAAGTGATAGCTCAACTATAGGTGAGAGAAATGTGGAAGGAAGGAGAGGTATTTATTTTACATTATTTGGTATAAAATCCCTCCAATAAACTCTCAAATTTAGTGAGATCGAAGTTGGAGTGTCTTGAAAAATTTGGAGACTCATTTACTCCCTTTCTTCTTCTTTTCTCATTTACCAAACAATCATAAATATCAAAATCCTTCTACACGAATCCATGCACCCCTCTCATTTCTTTTACTTTTCTCTCCAACCAAACACACCCTAAAAAACACCTTAGTGCGGGCCCTTAACAGCCCTCGTGACTTGTTGGGATTGAAACTCGGAAATGGGCTCAACAACCGCGCTGGGCCCATTAGAATTGGATTCTGTGGGCTAACAAAATGAAAAGCAATGGCCCAGCTAGACGACAGTTGGGAGTTATGTTCACGATTTCCGTGTCGTCATTTCCTGGAACCCCTCAAATGAGCGCCTGCCTCACCGTAAAACTGAATCCGTTTTCATTTCTTTCTTCCACTTCGCAGTCTCTGTGTTTGGGATTCCCTGCAGCTCTCCCACTTCACCCCCACAACGTCGTCGTATCGACCTTCGCCTTCACTCGTCCCTCGACTCGCCAACTCAGAAACCCGCTTTCTTTCATGGCCACGGTCGACTCCGATTCCAGGTCCGGTTTTTCTCCGTTTGGCTCCCTAGAAAATGCTTCCGATTACGTGTCTTCTTTTTCTGTTTTTTATTTTCTATTAATTTTCGTACTGGAATTAGATTTTTTGGAAAATTCTCTGATTAAGCTTTCCACTGGAAACAGGGAAATTTTTTTTTTCTTTTTAATCAGCATTTTACGTGTTTTTGTTTTCTTTAAATCAAAATTTGACTTTGATTTTTGTTTGTCTAATGAAGCCTCAGTAATCCCAATTATGCTGAGATCATTATAGTGCGTCACGGTGAAACGGAGTGGAATTCGGATGGAAGAATTCAGGTCTTTTCCTCACTCACAGCTAAAGAAAAATTATATATATAAATATATATATATATATATATATATCAAAACCAAATGCGGAGGTGTTTTATCAGTAGATTTTACTAAAGGAAGATTCATGATAAGCAGATTATATTATGGAGAAATGTAGATTGATAGTCTCATTCTAAGTTCCATTTTTGTTTATGCCTATTATTTATTTATTTATATATATTTCTTCTGGTTAATGACAGCTTCTTGTGGTTGATTACTGTGGGACACGACGCTGAGAATGCGATTTCGTGCTCGTAGAGATAATATGGTCTTTGTTTATTTCAAATCAGAAGTCTAAATCTATTATAAGAAGTAATGCAGCACAATGGGGTCATTCCCCTTATGAAACCAGGTTGTTTTGAAAAGTTAGATAAGAAATTATTGTGTCCACCAAGTTTAGGTTATGTTCTTACCACCATAGTGAATTGTGATGGAAAAGGCTGTGGGTTTGGAAAGGAAAGTATAGGAACAATAATACAGTCAATGATATTCTTTTTAGCATTTAATTATTTATGGAACTTGGGAATAAGAATCTTATCAATTTAATTACTACAATATACTTGTCCATAATTATTAAATAATCATCGGCTTAATAAGAGCACATAAGTATATTTGGATTAACAAATCAATACCATAGAGGGAGTTCAGCTTAGTATGCCCTCTCTCAGTCCGTTTATCATGTAGGCCCTTATAATAATGTTCTGTCAAATAATACCATTAAGGCTCCTTCTAGCTAAAACATATTAGATAAATAGGCAACCTGTTAGTTATGTATTTTTTTTTTTTTTGGAACGAGGACAGACCAGTGTGGTTTGGCTCATCTTTGCTGCTATACATTTTTGTTTGTCATTAATCTCTTCTATATGTTTACTCGTAACATGATTTTTCTCTCTTTTTTCTAGTCAAGGCTTCTAGTTCTATTTTCATCAATAGATTTGTCTCATACAGGGTCATTTGGACGTTGAACTAAATGATGCTGGGAGACAGCAAGCAGCTGCTGTAAGTTATTCGGTACTTTGTTTTAAAATACGTACTAAAGAAAGCATAAAACAGGTTCCAACTTCCAAATCGGCTCAGCTATGTCCTACATTTGATTATGGCTTAAAACATTTCTTTTACTTTCTTAAGGTGGCTGATAGATTATCAAAGGAGCCTAAAATATCTGCTGTATACTCTTCTGACTTGCAAAGAGCTCTTGAGACTGCAGAGATAATTGCAACCAGCTGTGGTGGATTAGAGGTATTAATCCTTGGAAACTTTCACTTGTAAAATTTACCCAATTTTTGTTGTGTAAGGAAATATGACTCTTGCATCTATATTTGTTTATGCTCTAAGACGGAGTCATAAGAGTGGAAGCAGCTAGATACGAATAGAAAATGCCTATGATTTGCTCTGCTTTTATAAGTAATGAAGCTAAGCATCTTTAATCAACAATTTGGAATTGGCTATAAAATGTTA
Organism: Ficus microcarpa; assembly: GCA_025413485.1. Taxonomy (NCBI): domain Eukaryota; kingdom Viridiplantae; phylum Streptophyta; class Magnoliopsida; order Rosales; family Moraceae; genus Ficus; species Ficus microcarpa. Next base: position 11,486,421 of record CM046379.1, on the reverse strand, counting down.
TAAAGTTAATAATGGTCTACACATTGGAGAAATGGCAGATTGTGCCTGGATTTTATGTTTTTTTTTTTTTCTTTCGTTAAAAAAAATTATTTGATGGAATGGACTTAAATTCAGGTTATCAAAGATACTGGTTTACGAGAAAGGCATTTAGGGAATCTTCAAGGTCTTGTATATCGTGATGCTGCAAGAGTACATCCTGAAGCTTATGAGGCCTTTGTGTCTCCAAGGAAAGATCAAGAAATTCCAGTAAGTACCCTTTGATACATGGAGTTCTGTTAATACAACATCGGTATTTTTTCGATTAAGTTCCTCAAAGCAAAAGGCATTACCGGAGAACGTTGGGGGAACAGTGGCTGAAACAACCAGGGTCTCTCAACTTGTTCCAATTGGCATGCTGTATGAGCCTACATTGGGGCCTAGCCTTTGTCTTGTTGAAGAACATCCATGTACAGAATTGCAAATATGTATAGTATTTTGATGTGGATAAATGTATTGGGTTTCGTCAAGATATTGGCGTGGTTCGTATCATATTTGAAAATTGAAACTTTCAAGTATTACTATTTAGTATGGATAGATAGTTGAATATAAGTTGTTTCTACTTGTCAGGGTAGTATCAAGACCCAAACATTTGGTATTACCCAAACATTTGGTATTGTAAATCTGTTTCTGGTTGGAATTTTAAATATACGAGACATCCTTTTCATGCTCCGATAGATTGGGGGCGTCCTGAAATTCACCTAGCTGTTGTGACGTTGTCATTGGTCCCATAAATCATTTTGATCTAAGTCCGGGAAGATTTCTTTTGACTTTTATGTTTTAACCCACTTGAGTACTCATTTTGCATGTCATATTCTAATTTAAGAAGGAAAAAAATAGCTTCCATACTATTGGCACTCCTGATGTGTTGGTATGCATGCACAATGACATGCAGGGTGGTGGGGAAAGCCGTGATCAACTTTATCAACGTTGTACTTCTACATTGCTGAGAATTGGCAGAAAGCATAAAGGTATGATCTTGTTGCGGATGTCTCTTCTATAACTTCACCTCCATATAGTTGGCAACATTTTCTTAGTTCAACATAACTTCCGTTAGTTCATTAAACCTATTTTCCATTAAATGCTGACAACTTCCTGCAAATGCCTCTGTACACTGCGGTATTCATAGATCTCAAATGTCACCGACATGCCATAGAATAGCTTAATGACCTCTAACTAGTCGTTGGCCCCTTGAAAAAGGCCAGTAGACAAAATTAGAATTATGAGGTCTACTTTTGTTCAAATTCATGTGCTACTGCTAGTAAGGCACTATCTTGGAAGTACATCCCCTCCAATTCCATCAGTATAACCAGTTAGGTACTTTTGGGTACAAATTGGCAATTTTTCAAACTGAACTATTTTGTGTCTTCATCTCAATTTCCAGGAGAGCGAATAATTTTGGTCACGCACGGAGGTTTCATCAGGACACTCTACAGGTGGGCTTGCCCAAATGAGAAGTCCCCAGGGAAGGTGCTTAATACATCTATAAACGTATTTCGTTTGGCTGATGGAGACAAATGGACCTTAGGAGTGTGGGGTGATGTCAGCCATCTTAACCAAACAGGATATCTAGAGTCGGGTTTTGGCGGGGACAAAAACTCCGGTTAGTTCATCCATGCAGTACGTCTTTGGAGGACAAATAAAATGCTTGGGAAATGCTATAACATTCCTGCTGGAAACCTACTCATTTTAAGTCAACACTTGTATTAGAGTATTTCCTAAAATTCCTCGGGATAAATAGAAGCGGTCTAAAATGCTTGGTGCTGCACTAATAAGGCGCTACTACTGGAAAATTTTTTAACCCAAATTGGGAATTGGTTTATGTATTACTGCTGTAATTTATTTTTAACTATCATACTAGCAGATGTGCCCAAATTGCTGTTCAACACTATTCATAAAATTTAAGGAGGAATACCGAACAGTGGGAAAATTTTATTTATGCAAGATTTATTAGTTTGTTGGTCTGATCTATACATTCGCTATAAATGGTTCATTGATGTCCTGTTATGAGTGATGATAGATGTGAAGTGCAAGAATGATAGATGTGAAGGGTCTGAATATCAAGTACAACCTTTCTTCTCAATTTGAATAAATTTAACGACTCTGATTTAACCTTTTCACCATTTGGCATGGATTGGCAAGTGAACAAGGATGACATATTCCATCTTGCCATTTATCAACGGGAACTTTCGTTGTGTATCTCTTCTAGTAGCACGTGGTTGTTAACATTAAATCCGATCAAAACAACATCAAAATAAAAAGAAGTATGCAAAGCTAACACAATTTAATACAAAATTGACACAAATTTAACGGACTAAAACAGCTATGAATACTAATACAAATTTGACGGTCTAAAACAGATTTGAATACGCTACCGTAGTATTCTCATTACTAAGGTTGCGGAAATTGCCCGTCTCTGTTTCCGTGAGCTGTGATACGAGCCAAGGATTCTTACCAAAAAGTAGAGTGCGGTTGTATTCTTATGTAGAAACTTTCCTCACTGTTGTGTTTTTTTCCTTTCGAAAATAGTATTACTCTTGGCCAGTTGCTGTTTAGTTTTGTCACTTTGTTTCTTATTGCATGAATACTGTTAAAAGTTGGTATAAGGTGATTGTCAAGAAGGATCATAACATTAGTTTTATCTCAACAACTGTTTGGATGAGTATCAGAAGTCTCTATCAGATCTTCTATTCCCTGATTTAATGAACAAAAAATAATAAATAAATAAATAAACATACCAGACATGGTTACCAAGTATTATTATTAGTATTAGCTTAAAGCAAACAATCAACCTAATTTTGATACTCATAAATGACAATTAATTTGAAATTAATGTATCAGAAAAAAAAAAAAAAAAAAAAGGCTAAACATCACGATTTGAGTGAGTTAGAAAATGAAGGTTAATTTTACATGGGAGTCAGAATATAAAAGTTAATTTCATATGTGAGTCGTAATTACCATGGTGAAGAACATAAAGGAATTCTAATAAATTATAAAGGCTTAATAATAGTTGTATTTCTCTTCTTCTTCTTTTTTTTCTTTCTTTTTTTTCTTCTCTCTCTCTTTTGTTTTTTTTTTTTTTTTTGTTTTTTTGTTTTTTTTTTCCTCTGATTAGGCCACCAACGGTGCTCAAAACCAAGTGAGCAATTATTAAAAAACAAAACAAAAAACAAAAAACAAAAAAACAAACAAACAAACAAAGTGAGCAAGAGCGTGCGTCATGGATGATGTGGGGCTTACTCTTATGAATTGGCAGGTTTTGTATTTTTATTTTGTTTTTCCTTGGTTGGCAGGTAGTTATCTGGACGTGGAAATTATGTACTTTTTAAATTGTTAGTTTAGTGCGTTGTTGTTGCTATTAGGACGTCAGGTTCTACATGTTCCCTTTCCTTTTCTTTTCTTTTCTTTTCTCTTCTTTTTTAAGTCCTTTTTTGTTTTTTTTTTGGGCTTAAGCTGTCTGTATTCTCACCTCCTTTCAACTTTTCTTTGAGAGATCATGTTTTGACTTATCACTCCACGATTCCTGGTTGACTTACGAAAAAGAAGACAGAATTATACCGACATATTGATTACATGAACAGTGAGGTATTTTCTTGGTCAAAAATCAATATTCTACAACGAATAACAGATGAATGTATGCACTCACGTAAGTAAATGGGTTGGTAGGTGCATTTGTTAGCATCTCCATTTTATCCATCTTGGTTCGACTTCCGTTATGTTCTTTTAGATCTTACTTCAATTTTGACTATTGAAGTATTAGTTTGGTAATGATAAGATAGGTCCCAGATGATCAACCGAAAGAAATTAGTATAAAAAAATTATCTTCCTATCATATTTAGAGAAATAAATTTCTATCTGTAAGACTGAAAAACTTGAAAATAATAAGATCACCCGTAGATCCTTTTATTCAGCAAGGAAAAAAAAAAGATGAAAGTATTTATCAAAAAAAATAAATATGAAAATGAAAATGAATGAAGGTAAATATTGATGATCTAGAAGTTAGGGTAGCATGTTCGAGGTGGCAGACCAATGAGCCTCAAAATTGAACAATATCGTCTTTAAAGTTGAGAGGGTAAAAAAAAAAAAAAAAAAAAAACCCCTTATCCAACAGGTCCATTGTATCTTAAATACTTCAACCTGTTAGAATTTTTTTTTTTAAGTGAAAATATGGACTTCAATTAAGATGTCAAATCGACTAAAGCAACATATTCAATTGATTTGACTATTGGATCAAGCAACCAATCAAGGGTCCGTTTAGTTCGTTAGTTTGAGTTAAAATATTTTAATTGTAATAGTAAATTTTTTTAAATTTTCAGAAAAGATAAAAAACTTTTTGAGAAAAAGACAAAAAAAAAAAATACAGTTTAAATTAAAATGAGATGATGAGGCAAACGGATGTTAAATTTTATTCTCAGACCTAAGTTTGCAATATTATTACATATGAATTTTTTTTTTGGTAGATTAGATTTTTATTAAATTCAGTTAATTTTACATTTTCTTTATTTTAATGTTTGAGAAACGTGAATCACTAATAAGGTAAAAGGTACCTTATTGTGAAAAATAAAGTTTCTTGCCATATCTTTGGTAATAGAAACTACAAAATTTAGCAATCTCTATCACTTTTTTTTCTTTTTCTTTTCTTTGTTGTTATTCTTTTAAGTACACTCTTATCTTTTTCTTGCTTTCAGTTTTTATCTTTCTTTTTGTTCATTTCATTATATTTTTTATATTTTGCAAGGAAGACATAAATCCTCACCTTGATTTGGTGCCAACTCAATAACTAGCAGTTGAATTAACCCAACGTAAAACCATGAGTCAAAGGAGGCAAAAACATTGCTTCAGTCATAATTTTGTTCATTGACCCTCAACTGCTTGACAAGATCAATCTCTCTCTCTCTCTCTTCTTTTTTTTTTTTTTTTCTCTCTCTCTCTCTCTTTTCAAATGTGTTGGGGATATATATATATATATATATGGTCTACAAAAAACAGAGGATGGATCTCCAATGTGGTAGTTATTAAGATCCAATGAAAATTTTTTTTTCCCCTTACTTTCATTTAATTATGGTCAATTAACGTGAACAATTCTCAAGATCATCTAGCTAAATCTCTCGATTATTAGTTAATCTATATATAAAGTTATGTAACTTAGGGGGTGTTTGATGAATGAGTTTGAGTTAAGATTTTTAAATTTCAATAATAATTTTTGTTCACTTTTCAGAAAAGACAAAAAATTTTTCAGAAAAAGATAAAAAAAAGTACAGTTTAACTCAAGTTAAACTTGAGTGCCAAACACCCTTTTAATGTATATTACATTACACCCTCAAATTTTTATTATAAATGATAAATATTAATCGAAAATGTTACACATTAATGACATAATATTATAAAATATTAATCCTGATATTATATATGTCGGACCAAACAACAGCCGGATATGAAACTTTAACTAAAAACATAATTATAAGTTATCAAATTATATCAAAGATGTATCATATTAAATTAAAAATAAAAATAAGACAATTCAATAAAATTTGATACTATTTTACGGTTCAAAACTGTAATTACTAGTTTTTTTTTCTTTTCCCCTTATTCCGTGGTAGAATTCTCTTCTTTTTGTTATTATTTTTTTTAAAACTAAAGTACTATAGATCTATTTCTCTATCACTTGATCTAAGTACCACGACATGAACTAAATTTATTGGTTTTCGTATAATATTAGTTGAAAGTACATGTACCTTGGGTAAAGAGTGCATGAATTTTAATTTTTCTGCTAAACCCCACCAGGCCATTAAGAGAAACTAATCTTCCTTGGAAAACAGAAAATCAAACTTTGTAAAGTAGTTCATAGTTCACAGATAGAAAAAACAGATCTAAAAATAAATTTAAAACAAAAAAAAACAAAAACAAAAACAAAAACAGCTGTGGGAAAGTGTTGTGTTGGGAAAGTGTTGTGTTGTGGGGTGCTGAATCATGACCCTGCTGCTGGCATTTGAGTGCGGAGCAAGATAATGAACATTGTTCGTTTGTTGTTTGTTTTGAAGCAAATTAACCAAATATATATATATATATATATATATTAGTGGGGAACCAATTCTTGTGTGAGTTTCCCACGAGTTTTTTTATTATTATTATTATATATGTTGTGAAGTGCACTAACAATAGAAAGTGGTGAAGAATTTAATTCTTGTGTATGCCACTTCCCTTGCCATCAAATGTGATTATAAAGTTCCATTGTTTTTGTTGTTATTTTTATTGTTAATAAAAAAAAAAAAAGATAAATAGTGTCTTTGTGGAATGGAAGAAGAATTTGATCTATGGATAAGTCAGTAAATAATGAGATTCAATATCTGAATGTTAAATAAAAGAGTCTTAAAGTAATATAAGTCGTTATTTTACCATTATGCTTTTATCACCGGTAATTTTTATTTTATATGTACTCTAGAGAAAATATGTTTTGTTTTTGGGCTAATAGCCTATTATGTTTTGTCCTTAATATGCCTTGAACAAAAAAATAAGTTAGGAAATTTTAATTTTTTAATATCAATGTCATGTGAATTTTTTTTAATATTTAAAAAAAATTATCTAAAATCCGAAACAATATTAATAGTCCAATTTAGATTTCCTAACTCGTACGTGAAATATCGAAACAAATAGCATGTGTACTCATTGCAGATGCACGAAAGGGGAATTATAAAAATATATATATATATATATATATATATATATATATATATAAAACAACAAAAGAACCAAAAACAAAGAGCCAGAACGGTTCAATCTTGCACCGGCCAAAGAGACAAAATCTATGCTCTCATCAGATAAAAATCAAATCCCTCATATTCTTTGACACGACAAAAATCACTCTAATTCTCTTTTTCTTTTTTAGGTGGAACAGATCACTCGTATTCTAGAAAACATATGTAAATAATATTAACAAAGCACCAATTTTTTTTAATAATTTAAAAGAATTATTAATAAACTACAATACGATCATATCAAAATTTAAAAAATAACATAACTAGATAAAAATTTAATGATTTAAAGGTGCGCTTATTACTATATCTATATTCATAGTCTATATTGTAAATGTTAAATACGATCAGAATCCTTTTAAAACGTACAAAATTTGACACAAATCTAACATTTTGAAAATAAACACTCATTAATAAATTGTTTTTTTATATCTTATCATAAAATTCTAATTTTTTTCACTCCTACTTTGTTGAAGAACTCTCCTAAAAACAAATCCTACAAAACTGTTCTCTTTTAGTCAGTAATTGTCTTTGAAGTCGTCACTTAGTGGGTTCATTTATGAGTTTACTAAATTCTTTTTTCTTAAAATCCTTACAGTCGATATATCTTATAAGATTGTGTGTGTTCTTATTTGTGTACATAAAAAGAAAAATCCCACAAAATTGTTAGAACATCAAATACGTTAGATAGATTAAAAAAAAAAAAAAAAATCCCGGAAACGTCAAATACGTGTGTCCAAGCGTAGAAATTTCCTAGTGCCGTTACCCAAACTTTTTTTTTTTTTTTTTTAATTTTGGGGGTCAAGTGCACGGCTTCCATAATTTCAATTAGAAATATTCAAAATTCTGTTTGTAATTAAAATAGAATTTAAAGATTGAATTTGATGTACATGACAAATGGCCAAATGATTCGGTTCTACGCATTTAAGAAAAGAGGAAGTAATTGTCAATGAAATGAACCTCTCTCTGTACATTCATTTATTAGTTGCCCACAATTTCATGTGACTTTAGGCCACTCCTAGGTCCCACACCCCACACCCCCCCCCCCCCCCCCCCCCAAAAAAAAAAAAAAAAAAGAAAAACTCCTTTGCTGTTTGCTGAGCAAGTTTCCAACTTCCACTTATCAAAAAAACAGTAAATTGTTGTAGTAGCTATATATTTCTAAGGAATGTGTCCATTATTAACGGTGTTTGTTTATGACTATTATATCATAAAATAATAATATCAAAATAGAATTAAAAAAAAACTGTCAGAACTTGATTCAAATCTAACGGTTTATATAAAACCCTACTAACAAGTTTCATCCATCGATGATGTCTATATCTAAACATAGTATCACATGTAGAAAAGCACTTTATCTGGCTTTGTTACCTTTGCTAAGACGACTTTCAAAATAAAGGTGAATACATCAGAGTAAGGAATACACTTACGGGGTGTTTGTTAATAACCCTCTAATGTTTAAGTCAGTGAATGGTTCTAATTGGTAAGCAAGGAAGCAAATAACGGTAATTAGTTGTCTATGTGATAAGCTTCTACTCGATTCGGCTCATTAGGTAAGCCAAAACTTGTTAAAATATCGATGATAGAGTGTTCATTACACGCTCTGATTATAGTCGGGATATGGAACTCGGCTAAATGGCACCAATCATAGCTCCGACATGCCCAAATTTTTTTTTTTTCAGTTATCATAATTTTCTTTATATTTTGTTAAATTGTACACACCTTTTCTTTTTAATCTTCTTGGTTATAATAATATTTGATACAAAATAAATAGGTGTTCTCCATTACGTAAATGCTCCAAGTATTTTGATGGAGTCAAGATACATGCATGTCCACATAACACAAGACTATAATTAATACAAGAATAAAAAAGGTTTTTAAAAATTGGCGTTGAACTAGACTTTGTTTGCTTTGATATTCCATGCAATGAGCGTTCACTTGGCACAAAGATAAGAAGGTCAATCTTTTCTTTTGAGAGTGGCGGTAAACCCCCCCAAAGCAACCTTAGAAATATGGGCAACTCAATTCAATTTCCTCTCCTAAGATAGAGTGAAAACCCCAAAAAGTAATAGCAATAGAGCCTAAAATTGCACATTTGAGTAGAAGTTCATGTTTGGGATCTCAATTTTTTTAATACAAATTCACGTATATATAAGTTGTTATCTACTTATTAAGGGATATCGTTAGATCTTGACAGATAGATTATTGAAATTTAATTACACAAATACGTAATTGATGTGAGCAGAAACATTAATTATGATAGTTAACACAATATGAAATAATCACAAAAATAAGTAAAATTTTTTTTTTTTTTGAGATAACACCATATTTAACGTGACAAAAAACCGAATTAGGAACCAAAAAAAAAAAAAAAAACAAAGCAAAACAAATATTAAAAAAGAAAAGAAAAGAAAAGGATAAGTACCTAAATTAATAGGAGTAAGAACCACCATTTTTGTAAACAAAAAATGATGAAAACTACAAGTCAGAGCATCAGAATATCAAAGAGAGTGAGATCCCTTAACATCAGCAGAAGAAAATGGCAAATAAGGCAAGCAAAGGGCAAATACATGTCTCCAACAGCAGCAAAGACCGAAACACGCACTGCTAGATGACTCAATTCCTTTCGCGGACCAAAACCTCCAAACGTAAGGCTGAGACGATGACCAACGTGCTCGAAAATGTCTGACCACCGATGGCAACGCACCCTATTCACAGTTTGATACAATATTTCATCAGATTTGCATATAAAATTAGATGGCTAGAGACCCAACAGTGTGTTAAACCTTTGACCAAGAATGCTTTCTTTTATCTCTCTCACTCATTCTTATTTTTCCTAAGGTTGGTGTTTTCTGATGTGTTGATTTTTAGTACTAGTAATAAAATATTGACAATTCACCAATTGTATTAAAATAAACAAAATAATAAACAAGAGTCAGATCTCTTAACATTTTTTTTGGGTTAAATTTTTTGTTTGTTTTTTAATTGGAAAAAAATGATATGGTGGTTATCCCTTCATTTTCATGTTTTTCAGCTTTACAGACAATAACACTTCTCTAGGTATGGCAAAGTCAGATCCTTTATGTCAATTTCTCTCAATCATTTATTCAGAGCCTACCTCGCCCTTACCAACCCAAGCATCAACAGTCGAAAACTGGAGCGGGGGCCTAAATCGGGGACAATTGGATTTAAATCTGAATTAGACGAATTGGGAGATATCTAGTAAATGTATCATGTTCTTTTATCATCCCATCCACCCATGTGGGTGTTCTTAAATTGTTTGTTAAATGTTAAAATGCAATATTCTTTAAATAAAAAAGTTTAATGATTACTAACCACCATGGTCCATTACTTTTCTTTCTGTAGTCTCCTTGGTAAAGGATTAGACTCCCACGATAATGGACAAAAGGAGAACAGAAAATGACATGAGCGCTTGAGAAAATAGGGGGACAAAAAAACAGTAGTCATTTTCCAAATTCCCTCATAAGTCAAGTTTGTATGACTATGATTTTAGTTAACTGATAATTAAATATTTCATCTGAGAATTATTATATATATTTTAGTCTCGTTGGTATATAATTTACTAGTTGCTTAGCTTGAAATTATAATTTGTATTTGTTGCTGACTTATTGGGTTATATAACATGCTTAAAAATAATTAGCCATTCCACACTTAAAAATAATAATATTTTTTCTTAAAAAGAACAGAAGAGAAGAAAAAAACTTTTGTCGTGCGAACAAGACGGTCTTGTCTCTACCTTCAACCACAATAGTCTTTTATTTATTTATTTTTATCAATTTATCCACACTAACTTAACACAAAATATTCCTTAAACCAAAAAAAAAAAAAAAAAAAAACCACACACACAAACATATATAAGTTTTAGAAAGAGTGTTTATCCTGTTGGGACTAATTCAGTGATTTAGATATTAGTTTTGAATTTGTAAGATTTTCTTTCAAATTAATAAATATAGGTTCCATAAAAGTAAAAAATAAAAAAAAAAAAAAAAAAAACCTTTTACACTTTGGAAAAATTAAATATCTAATTTATTCTCCTTCAAAATTTACTTAAATATAATATAATAAAGTCTGTTGACTTTCACTCCACATAAAGTGGATTAAAATAAAAAATTTTATTTTCTTTTTTTCCTTTTGAATTACTGATAAATGGATTCGAATTCTTCGTCTCATAAATAAATAAGATGTGAAATTACTTACACATTATATTCGGAACAACAAATGAAAATAATTATAGATTGAAAAAAAAAATAATAAAGAATATTTAAGGTCACCCCTGGCCCTCACAGTTACCATTCTGTACTTGTGTCACCAGTACCCAATTCAGCTTGATAGGCACAAAAGTAAAATTAAAATTAAAATAAAAAAAACCTCTCAACCCAAATCTTCAACTGAATTAAGTACACTAATCAACTACACCAATCCAAATGAACGCCACGTGGAGTCCTCCACATGCACAGACTGGAACCACTGCCCGGGCCCACCTCACACGCTTTAGTACTCCAAATCCATTCCAAAGCTCCACCCAGCACTCGGTACAGTTCAGTTCCTAATCACTATTAGCAAATTTTAATCTAACTTAGTCCGAAATTAATTGCATTAATTAATTAAATATTAGTTAAATTCAGGCACACACAAAAAAATCATTAAAAAAAAAAAAAAAAAGTAAACGCGTCGTCGTTTCCTTTTCATCATTTTCTGTTCGGATCCGTTTCAGCCTCCCCACCTCCACGCCATCACTCTCAAAGCTTTCGTCTTCCGGTGAGACCCCCAAAAAAAAAAAAAAAAAAAAAAGAAAATGAAAAACTACTTCTCTCTCTCTACTTCCCATAAATTCCGAATTCAAATTCCTTTGAAAAACCCAGAGAAAAAGAAAAGAAAAGATAAGATAAGAAAGAAAAAAATAGTCTATAGAAGTGTCGAAATCCGGTGACTGGGATATTGGAAAACCACTATCGGGATTCGGAATAATGTTCTGACCGGGGTCGGGCGATTAAAACCCACAAACTCTCCCTGTTTGGGGAGGTTTTAGTCCAATGGGTCTCTGCGTTTCCAAACCGTCCCAGAACTCTGTCCTCTCCGCTCCCGAATCATCCGATCCCCAGCCCTCCAACGGGGGCGTCCCTGTCCCGGCTCGGGATATCCCCGTCCCGGATAATGCCGCCTCCGCGAATGGGGACGACCTCCGACCGGGAGAGGTGCAGAATGGGAAGAAATCCCCCTTCTTCTCGTTCTACAGCCCAAGTCCGGCTCACTACCTCTTCGGGAAGAAGTCTCCGGCGAGATCTCCTGCCAATGCGAGCACGATCTCTACTCCGAAGCGACTTTTCAGGCGCCCGTTCCCTCCGCCGTCGCCGGCGAAGCATCTGAAGGCGGTCCTGGCGAGGCGCCATGGTTCGGTGAAGCCGAACGAGGCGGCGATACCGGAGGGGAGCGAGGCCGGGGCTGTGGCGGGCCTGGATAAGAGCTTCGGGTTCTCTAAGCATTTCGCGAACAAGTATGAGATGGGAGAGGAGGTCGGGAGGGGACATTTCGGCTACACTTGCGCTGCGAAGTTCAAGAAAGGCGAGCTCAAGGGGCAGCAGGTGGCGGTTAAAGTGATTCCTAAAGCCAAGGTTCGAAATTCTCAGCTCAATTCAAGTTTGAGTTTAACGACGTGCGATTTTTTTGAAAATTTAAGTTTCTGGTTTATCTTTTCATGTTTTTTGAACTGGATCTGAAGCTCGAACCGTGACTGTTTATCCGTACTAATTGACAATTTTGCTTCGGAAACAATAAATTTAAAGCTGGATAGTCTTCGTCAACTACTAATTTGGTTAAAAGTCTCCGACTTTGAAGATAATTTTGGTGAAATCTTATATTGATTTGTGTATTATTGTGGTATTGGTTTGAATTAGATTTGGGGAGAATGCTCCTTTATTATGTACTAGGCAAATTGGATAGATTTCGAGAAGATGTAGGGTTAAAAGTGTCGTAATTGCGCCGAATTGCGATGTGCCAGTGGTAGCTTATTTGATTATTTGTGGATTTTTGTTAACAGATGACCACTGCCATTGCCATTGAGGACGTGAGAAGGGAAGTAAAGATATTGAGAGCTTTGACGGGTCATAGTAATCTAATAGAATTTTATGATGCATATGAAGACCATGACAATGTTTACATAGTAATGGAGTAAGCTCGAATTGCGACATCTTATTTTGATTCCTCACTTCTGTTGATAATCTGCAATAACCATGTCGGAAATGTTGGATTTTACGTCTTTCAGGTTATGTGAAGGAGGGGAGCTCTTAGATAGGATACTCTCAAGGTAACTTTTTCTTTTTTCTTCAAGGAAAAAAAAAAAAAAAAAAAAAAAAAAAGAATTGCTTCATTTCAGTATAGGGACGTTGAACCTGTTAAGTTTTGAATTTTTTGGGTGTTGAGTAGAAGTGAACAAAACTGTTTGAAAACGAGATCCTGTAACATACATTCATTCTCTTTACTTTATGCAGGGGTGGAAAATATACAGAGGATGATGCAAGGAAAGTTTTGACACAGATATTAAACGTTGTCGCATTTTGTCACCTCCAGGGTGTAGTTCATCGGGATCTTAAACCTGAGGTGTCTGATATATATCACTTTGTAATTTCTTCGTTTCCGTTTCCCAAGATGATTGAAAGTATACTAAACCATGCGTTAGCAATGCGGCATTTTCTCTACTGCACTTGCAACTTTAGTATGCTTTCATAGTTTCATTTACATATGCTCATCTAAGTGTAGTTAATTGCTGCTTCAGAATTTTCTATTTACGTCAAAGGATGAAAATTCAGAATTGAAGGCCATAGACTTTGGCTTGTCGGATTTTGTCAAACCAGGTTTGTGAACTCATTAATATGTCAATATACTTCCGTTCTAGTTTAATGGCACTGGGGTGATCAGGGTTTTAACATGGTTCAATTGCTTTACAGATGAAAAGCTTAACGACATTGTTGGCAGTGCATATTATGTAGCCCCTGAAGTTTTACATAGGGCCTACAGCACCGAGGCTGATGTTTGGAGTATAGGCGTCATTGCATATATTCTCTTGTGTGGCAGCAGGCCGTTTTGGGCCCGAACGGAATCTGGAATATTTCGTACTGTTCTTAAAGCGGATCCTAGTTTTGACGAACAACCTTGGTCCTCACTATCTATCGAGGCGAAAGACTTTGTCAAGCGCCTATTGATCAAGGACCCACGAAAAAGAATGAGTGCTGCTCAAGCCCTATGTGAGTTCCTAGTCTGTTGTATAAAGGTGGTTGATTTAAGTCGTATTCCTGAAGTTAGCAGTACTCACAATTTTCTATGCAGGTCACCCTTGGCTGAAAAATAACAATGATATTAAAGTTCCTTTGGATATATTAATATTCAAACTCATGAAGGCTTACATGCGTTCTTCATCTCTCCGGAAAGCTGCTTTAAGGGTATGTATATATAATGCATCTACAAATACAAAGCTTTACCTTGAGTTTGTCACCTTTTTCTTTTTCTTTTTTTTTTTTTTTAATACAATTTGATGTTTTCTAATAAAATTGTGGCAGGCTCTATCTAAAACATTGACTGCGGATGAGCTTTATTATATGAAGCTGCAGTATGCACTATTGGAACCAAGCAAAAATGGCACAATAAGCCTAGAAAATATTAAAGTGGTTGGTTTTGTCCAGAGTTTATTTTTTTTTCTAGCAGGATTTTTGGTTAGCCAAGCTTCTAAACTTCTTGAACTTCTCAGGCCTTGACGAAATATGCAACTGATGCAGTGAAGGAGTCCCACGTCCTTGATGTTCTAGCATCGGTAGGCACTTTGACTATATGTAATTTAGTGTGGCAATTTGTTATATTTTATGTGATCTTATCATGTCCGTAAATTATTTGCTATTGTCTATGGCAGTTCAATGCGCTGCAGTACAGAAGGATGGATTTTGACGAGTTCTGTGCAGCTACTCTAAGCATCTATCAGCTTGAGGCTCGTGATCGATGGGAGCAACATGCTCGGTTTGCGTACGAACTATTTGAAAAAGAAGGAAACAGGGCTATCGTCATTGAGGAGCTTGCTTCGGTATGTGTGTGCTATAAGAGCTTATCCTTCTTTATTGCTTCTATTGTCCTTCATTACAGAAAGTGAAACGTTTGGCTTTCAATGCCAAATGGTATTTGATATTTGATGGAACATTGAAGAAGAAACTATAAACAGATTAGAGGATAACTTTGAGAAAGGAATTGAATATGTAAATACTATTGCAGGAACTCGGAGTCGGCCCATCTGTCCCGGTTCATGCTGTTCTTCACGACTGGGTCAGGCACACCGATGGAAAGCTGAGCTTCCTAGGTTTTGTCAAGTTGTTACACGGGGTATCTCTCCGGACTCTTGCAAAAGCTCATTGACAGTTTCCATGGGAAATTCTGGGAAGGAAGTAGTTGTGCTCGTACCATTTCGTTTTGATCCGATGTTCAAAACACGGACAAGAAGAGTTTGTTACGGCGCTTTCTGGATCTCTCCAGATTTTAACTGCTAGTCACGGCCAGAAGGGCTACTAACGGCACTACAAGGGCTGCTACTTACGGCACTACAAGGGCTGCTAGTCACGGCCAAAAGGGATGCTAGTTACGGCACTACAAGGGCTACTTTTTTAATGTGTACTGACCAGTACGATTTGGCTGGAGCTGTAACGTTGAGCTCCATGCTTAAGAAGGCATATTTGTGTCATCCTCTGTAAAGCTGTAGTTTTAGTGTGTTTTAGAGGCAGGTGGGGGTTTTTTTTTTTTTTAGTGGGCTATTGAAAAAAGAATTATTGCATTGCACTCGATGATTCTGACATATTGGAATGGAATGCTTATATGTTATATCATCGCCACTCCTGATATTTGAACCTTTTTCCCCTTAACCTTTTGTTATCTTATGTGCTCAATATAAGTTGCATAAATCATTTCAAAAGGGGGGAAAAAAATCTTGTTTTCAAAGATTAATAAATAAATATTTCTTCATTCTTTTGTCATAAAAAAAAAAAAAAAAATTTATGAACATCTTAGAGTAACTTGTTTTGATCTACTCGTAACAAAATAACTAAATCAGGAAACTTACAAATTATGATCAAATTTTTTAAGCAGTTTTGAAAAAAGGGCAATCCACGAAGTCATCAAGAATCAAAGATTGAAGAAGGGTAAAATACTATATAAAACTGAAAAGAAAAGACTATAGATGAGTTATTTTGAGATTTAAAGTTTATTTTTTATCTTGAGCTAGGATTTTTACTTCTATTTTGTCAACTGCTAGGCCTATAAATCCGCAACCTATTCCATATTCCCCCTGATTCAAAGTTAACCCTTTCGATGGAATACAGGGACATAATTTAGATTTTTTTACCCCCGTTTGAATATAAAAAACTTGTCAAAATCAAGACCAGAAAAGAAATCGAAAACACCCCTTCAAAAGAAAAAAGAAAAAAAATTTTTTTTTTTAAATCTAACTAAAATGAGGGAAAAGCTGTGATAGAGCCCTTTTATACACCCTATCAGTAAAGTCACTTTTTAAATTGTTAAGATGTAATTCAACGACCGAGATGTTACTTGTGTATGATAGTTATAATACACTTTGTCTCATTCTAATATAGATTAAAAAATTAAAAATAAATAAACTAAAAAAAACTCTCCCCAACAAATGTCGAGGAAGCCCCCCCACCCCCCACCTTAGCATTGACCAAATCTAGGTTGTCGGCGCAAGGCGGGGGAGGGGGGCATCGTCGCTGATTGCCGGCGTTAGCCGAGGGGTGTCAGGGGGCTTTGTTGGATTTGGAGTAGTTTTTTTTTTTTTTAATATTATTTTAAATTTTTTTAGTCTATACTAGTATAAGGTAATGAATATTGTAACTATCATACACAAACAACATATTAGTCATTTAATTATATTTTAACTGTTTAAAAATAAGCTCCATCGATAGGGTAGATAAAAAGGTTTTATCGCTATCTTACCCCTAAAATGAAGAGCTCTAGGCTTACTTGTTTAAGAATAATACTGACTTTTTTCCATTTGAACATGAACTACTTGTTATAAAAGATTAAGGGGGACTTCTATGGTGGGGGAAGGTTGTTTTTCCCCGTGGGGTTAGATCTAATGGAGGATGTAGGTGTTCTTTATCACATCAAATTAAAACTAAAACATATCCAGAGCAGTTAATAGATTACCTCACAATTTTTGTGAAATTGATTTTGCATCCCAATTTTTACGAAAATTTGAATTTGTTTCTTAAAAAAAATAAATAAAATTACAAAGCATATTGAGAATCAAAATCCAGATTCTAGAGGTGGTTTGTGGGTGGTCTGCTATCACATGGAGTGGGGGAGCTAGTGCCATCACGAGGAGTGGGGGAACTGATACCGTCACGAACTACACGACCCTTAACTACGGGGGTTGCTTGGTGGATGGCTCTTATGGGTGGAATAGTGGTGGCAATCGGGTGGCTTGAGATCGGAGGTAGTGGGTTGCGCAGTAGGCGGCCGGTGCTCGCGCTGGGTTGGGACTCGGTGGCGTTGGCGATGGCGATATGCCAGAGTACAACTATGTACTTCCCCTGAGACCAATTGTCTTGTTGGTGTTCTTCCCTGTCATTCATTTAAATTCTGTTAATTTTAATAAATAATTTGTCATCAAAACGTGATGAAATACAATTGTCTGACATTGATTACTAATGATCCAAAGTGAGACTTGCAAAAGGTGTCCAAAAATATTATTGTCCGATCCTCATTAACGCAAAGTAGAAGAAATAAGGTTTCAACCGATTCCAAGACAAGAACCCAGCCGACAGCACTTCTAAAATTATAGACCAAAAACGTCATCAAAACCACACTTCCCCTTTACAGACAAGGCGATTCTTGTTTCAAAATAATTTTTTTAACAGGTTTCTTTCTTTCCTTTTTTTTTTTTTTTTAGGTACTTTTAAAGGATTTTAATATCATATTTTTTTATTGTTTATGATATATTTTCTATTTTGTTTTTTTTTTTTTGGATTTTGGATTTTAGATTTTTTTTCCCATTGTAGAGCTTTTGGTTTGATTCAGAAATTTGAAAAATATTAAGTAGAAATTAGGGTGAGTTTGGTTTGTTAGTTTGAGTTGAAATATTTATTGTAATATAAATTTTTTTGATTTTTAGAAAAGTTTTTGACTTTTGAAAACAAAAAAAGTTTGAAAAATTAAAATAACTCAAACTATTTCGAAAACGGTTATTAAACTTTTAATGAGAGGTCATTAATCCTTAAAATATTATATTTTTATTAGTTAGCCCCTGAATTTTAAAAAACATCTAATACATTCTCAAATGAAGTAATAATTTAAAAATATAATTAAAAATAAAAAAAAAAAAAAAAAAAAAAAAATCCTCTCTCTCTCTCAATGATCTTACTGGAGGTTTTATTCGTCAAAGCTCTTTTTGCAGGTCGTGTTCATCAAAGAGGGAGAAGATGGGTGGTGGGAGAGCTCGTCGCTGTGGGCCAACGATGGCTTTCGACGGCGGGCTCCGAGTTCGCGACGGCTGTGTGAGACGGGGCGACAGGCTCCGAGTTCGTGGCTGTTGTGAGAGGCGAGGCAGCGGGCTCCAAGCTCCCAACGGCAGGCTTCGGTTCCCGGCTACTGCGGGCTCCGAATTAGCAGCGGTGCGCTTCCAGATCTGTCGCTTGGTTTTGCTTGCTTGCTTGGATTTTTGTAGCTGACCGTGTTTATATCGCAGGTTATGTGACGAATAGTGGAGAGAATTAGGGAGTTTCTTTTTGGTTTTTTTTTTAATTTTATTTTATTCAGTTTTGAAAAAATAATTAGATATATTAGGGATAATTTTGTCTTTTTAAGATAAATTGGAATCATTTAACCGAACAATGAATGGCAGTTACTAAAAAGGACTAGCTTGTATCTTTTTAAAGAATTTGAGGACTAATCAATCAAAAAAAAAAAAAGAAGTTTTAAGACATTCTCCTTAAAAGTTTGAAGGATCATTCTAGTTATTAAACCTTTTTATAAATTAAAAAAAAAAGGGATTTTTTTTTTTTTCATATTTATTAGACTTAAAAGGAGGAATAGGATCATGTACTGTTGTCTTCATATTAGTTTCTATAGACAATACTATTATGAGCCACTGATCATATTTGTTCTACCCCACCGGTGGGGAAAATCAATTCCCCCACCATAGAATTGGCCTTTTTAAGAAGAGAAATTATTCAAAGCAAAAAAAAAAGGGTAATTCTATGGTGGGGTAAGATTGCTTTACCCCATCAATGGAGTAAAAATTATCGTTCGATCATTATGGACGGTCTAGATTGAAAAATGCACCAACACCATAATCGAATCCTTGCACAGGATAACAACACAAGATAAAATTTTGGGGGGACAAAAAAGTTCCCTTCCTTGTCCAGTCCCCTTTCTTCGTTCACAGCCATGGAAAATTTCAGATCTCTTCAAAAGAGCAAAGTAAAATGAGGCACAAAAACCAATTTGACTGAGCTGGAGCGTTCAAATGGATCATAACAATTTTAAATTCAATCAAGTTGTTGAAAACCTTATTTTAAACACACTTGCAAAACGAAACATTTCTGGTTTCTTCCTCAGCATCCTCAAGGTCTTTTTTTTTTTCCTTTGTCCCAACCCGAAGGGAAATGGCCAAAGGCCTACAGCCACAACAAGAACCAAACGAGGAGCAACAAAACAAAGACAATACAAAATAGAAAACATGTATGGCTCGAGATCTTGGAGACTCGCAGTGGGATGCCCACTTGCGATTGTCCGAGCCGGTGGATTAACAGGTGTTGCGAGCGTCGTTGGCGACTCGAAGTAGGTGGACCACTTCGATCATTCCGTCGACGGGTTGAATCACTGTAAATGTTGGAATCTACCGTAAAAAATTTATCAAAGTTAATAAGAAAAATCAATGAAAAATTATATATTGGGCCCTTGACAATCGTTGATAAAATCCACAAAATATATAATGATGAAGATAATTAAATAAGAGAACAGAAATAAATAATCAACACCAAGATATAAAGAGGTTCGCTAAATAGATGATACGTCTCTGAGAGTGTGGTTTGTTTTCTGTGTATGAAAGTTTTTCAGATACAATTGATTACAATATTTCTGGGGAGAATTTTTTTTTAGACAAAAGGATCCCTTTTGAAGGGGGTCTTCCTCTATTTATAGAGGAAGAATCGTGGGTCTGAACTCGAATTTTGTGGCGAGCGGTCCTCACTTCTATCTGCTGGGACACGTGTAAGAAGGCCAATTATACAGTTGATTTGACGGTTATCAGGGTGAATCTGATTATAATTCGTGGGCTCAACAGTTATTGATGATCTGACGTCATTATCGATCATGGACTTATCAGTTATTATGGAAGATATGACATGTCATTGTCGAGTGTGAGTCTGACAATTATAGGGAGTGTCCCTATTAAATTGTCGTTAAGCTCGAACAACGAACGATGGTTGGGAGATAAGGCTTAGATCTTGCAAAATCACCATTCGTAGGTTACGTTCGATGTCCATTTGACCGTACTCAATCTGATCGATTCAACGTTCGAATGCGAACGATTATAGTTTAAAATGAAGCGAGCTAAGATTGTAAATTGGGTCCGACCCAACAAACGATCATCGTTTATTATCAAACAAAGTAATTTTATAATTTGGGTCTGGCCCAAATGTAGATTTGACTCAGGGGTCCGTTGTTTGTCTGATAAACAGTCAAAAGATAACAATGTAATGGGAAGACGAAGTTTAATCCCAACAATCACAATCCGCGGGTGGGTTGGGTCGCGGCAGTGGGTTGGATGGAGCCGTCCTTCCACGGAGCCTCCCCGACTTTACGCCGTCATTCCTCCTGCACCGTCGGCTCCCCGACTCTGCCGCTGTCTTGTTGCAACACTACTTGGGGATTCTCACCCCCGCCGGTGAAGGAGTTGCCAGAGACCATGGAGGAGTAAGGCGTTAGGATATGCAGATTCATGGAGAAATGTTTTCATTAATTTTTACTTTTTTTTTTTTTTTTGGTGTGTTTTGTGTTGTAGTGTGTGGCAATCTTATGATATTTGGGTGTACCATTTCAATCGAAGGGTCAGAAATTTTTACCCCATTAAGGTAAAGTGTGTTTACATCATCGTACAACTCCCAAAAAAAAAAAGGGTAATTCTATAGTCGGATAAAGATGTTTTACCCCGTCAACAGAATAAAGGTGTTTTACCTCATTAATACGGTAAACATTTTAAATCAATAGATTTTATTTTATGGATTTAGATGTTTTGTACACATAAAATTATTATGCATTCACATGAGATATCAAAACACTTCAAAATAAATAAAATAAAAAAAAGACTTATTTCTTGTCAATTTCTTTTTTTTTTTTTTTTTGGGTGGAGCCTTGAGACTTTTCTTTTTAACTTTTTTCCCTTTCAAAATTTGTCATTCAAAATATTTAGCGTTATTTATTAATGGGTAAATTTCATTAATAGCACTTCTAGAAAAAATAATATTAAATTTAGCACTACTTTTTATTTCATTCAGTTTTAGCACTGTTTATGGGGCCCAGTAGCATTTAATGTATGTAAATTTCCAAATTTATCCTCATCTCCTTCATATGCCCCTAAAAAATTTTTAAACCAACATCTACAGTGTTTTAGAGAGAGAAACTGAAATCTAGAGAGAGAAAGAGTTGCAGTCGGCCGGAACCGCTCGGAAACCGTCCGAAACCACCGCGAAAGCCCTCTATAAACCGCTTGGAAGTCTGTGAACGTCGGAAAATCTTCAAAAACTACCCATGTCGAAAGTTACGAAATTGATTGAGAAAAATATTACTCCCGAATGTTTGCTTAAAATACAAAAAGTTAGTATTTTTATCTGATTTTGCAACATAAAATTAGTGTTTTGGTTTATATAAATATTCGGGTGGTCATAACCGTTATGACCGGGTGGTCATAACCGTTATGACCGCTACTCTATATAGTGAAATAGAGAAGCGGTCATAACTGTTATGACCGGGTGGTCATAACGACTATATAGAGTAGCGGTCATAACCGTTATGACCGAGCGGTCATAACCGTTATGACCGATATTCTATATAGCGAATTAGAGAAGCGGTCATAACCGTTATGACCGCTACTCTATATAGCGAACTAGAGAAACGGTCATAACCGTTATGACCGGGTGGTCATAACCGTTATGACCGCTACTCTATATAGCGAATTAGAGAAGCGGTCATAACCGTTATGACCGGGTGGTCATAACCGTTATGACTGGGTGGTCATAACCGTTATGACAGCTACTCTATATAGCGAATTAGAGAAGCGGTCATAACCGTTATGACCGGATGGTCATAACCGTTATGACCGGATGGTCATAACCGTTATGACCGCTACTCTATATAGCGAACTAGAGAAGCGGTCATAACCGTTATGACCGGGTGGTCATAACGATTATGACCGGTTATAACCGTTATGACCGCTACTCTATATAGTGAACTAGAGAAGCGGTCATAACCGTTATGACCGGGTGGTCATAACCATTATGACCGCTACTCTATATAGCGAAATAGAGAAGCGGTCATAATCGTTATGACCGGGTAGTCATAACCGTTATGACCGCTACTCTATATAGCGAAATAGAGAAGCGGTCATAACCGTTATGACCGGGTGGTCATAACCGTTATGACCGCTACTCTATATAGCGAACTAGAGAAACGGTCATAACCGTTATGACCGGGTGGTCATAACCGTTATGACCGCTACTTTATATAGCGAATTAGAAAAGCGATCATAACCGTTATGACCGTGCGGTCATAACTATTATGACCGGTCATAATCGTTATGACCGGGTGGTCATAACAGTTATGACCACTACTCTATATAGTAAACTAGAAAAGTGGTCATAACGGTTATGACCGGATGGTCATAACTCTTATGACCGCTACTCTATATAGTGAACTAGAGAAGCGGTCATAACGGTTATGACCTGGTGGTCATAACGATTATGACCGGTCATAACCGTTATGACCGCTATGACCGCTTCTCTAGTTCGCTATATAGAGTAGCGGTCATAACGGTTATGACCGCTTCTCTAGTTCGTTATATAGAGTAGCGGTCATAACGGTTATGACCATCCGGTCATAACGGTTATGACCATCCGGTCATAACGATTATGACCGCTTCTCTATTTCGCTATATAGAGTAGCGGTCATAACGGTTATGACCACCCGGTCATAACGGTTATGACCGCTTCTCTAGTTCGCTATATAGAGTATCGGTCATAACGGTTATGACCACCCGGTCATAACGGTTATGACCGCTTCTCTAATTCGCTGTATAGAGTAGCTGTCATAACGGTTATGACCACCCGGTCATAACGGTTATGACCGTTTCTCTAGTTCGCTATATAGAGTAGCGGTCATAACGGTTATGACCGCTTCTCTAGTTCGCTATATAGAGTATCGGTCATAACGGTTATGACCGCTACTCTATATAGTCGTTATGACCACTCGGTCATAACAGTTATGACCGCTTCTCTATTTCACTATATAGAGTAGCAGTCATAACGGTTATGACCACCCGGTCATAACGGTTATGACCACCCGAATATTTATACAAATCAAAACACTAATTTTATGCTGCAAAATAAGATAAAAATACTAACTTTTTGTATTTTAAGCAAACATTCGGGAGTAATATTTTTCTCAATGAATTTCGTAACTTTCAACATGGGTAGTTTTTGAAGATTTTCCGACGTTCACAGACTTCCAAGCGGTTTATAGAGGGCTTTCGCGGTGGTTTCGGACGGTTTCCGAGCGGTTCCGGCCGACTGCAACTCTTTCTCTCTCTAGATTTCAGTTTCTCTCTCTAAAACACTGTAGATGTTGGTTTAAAAATTTTTTAGGGGCATATGAAGGAGATGAGGATAAACTTGGAAATTTACATACATTAAATGCTACTGGGCCCCACAAACAGTGCTAAAACTGAATGAAATAAAAAGTAGTGCTAAATTTAATATTATTTTTTCTAGAAGTGCTATTAATGAAATTTACCCTTTATTAATTTGATCTAATGTGATTGGGTCTATATTTATTTTCATAGGATAATGATTTGGGACCATTGGATTTTCATTCTAAGGGTTAAAATTTTTCACTCTATGGGTGAGGAAAAGTCAGCTTTCCCACTGTACAAGTCCCTAAATAAACAATAATAAGAAAAGACAAAAAGAAAGGGATTTTCCCTGGGGCTTCATTTTCATAGGGTGAAATATTATCTACATTTCAAAATCTCAGGCTCCGTTTGAAGCAATAATTTAAACTTAGGCTTCGTTTGGTTCATCAATTTGAGTTAGAAATTTTAAGTTTTAATAGTAATTTTTGTTGACTTTTCAAAAAGACAAAAACTGAGATAAAATTTGAGTTCGAACGTCAACTAAACGGCCTTAAGGTTTAACTCAAATTTTTATCTTTTTTAAATTTTTTTTTTTCTAAAAATCAATAAAGTTACTGTTCAATTTAAAATTTCACTCAAATTCATTCACCAACGGCCTCAATTTTCTATTAAAATTTTTTTTCATTTTAAAAACTTAAATTTTAAAAATTTATAATTTTTCATTTTAAATTAAAATGAGATGATTTTTATAAAAATACTTGTAATGATAAAATAAATAAGATAAAATTTTTTTTATAATTTTTTCCAACACATCTTAAATTTTTGCATTATTTTCTCTGATACAAAATTTTTCTAAATATTTCCATCTCTAGACATACATTTGTAACCTAATTTTCAGATGTCCCAAACACGACCCTTGATCCGACAAAAATGATGAAAACCTCTAAAGTGCGTTTTTCAAAATATTTGGCTCTTAGGAAAGCATTTTGAAAAACACACAAGAGTTTTTGGCTCCAACTTTTATTCTTTATTTTTGAAAGCAAAAGAAACGACACTAATGGATGATTGAAAAAGCAAGACGCCAAAATTGTTCCTTCCTCTCTGCTCCTATTCCCATTCCTGTTCCTGTTCGGCGATTTCTAATGGCGGAGAGCAAGGGTAAACGCACTGTCGTTTGTCTCTCTTCGTCTTCCGATGAAGATAACGACGTCGTAGACGTTAGCGGCGACGAATCTCGGGATGATCAAGTTTTTCAAGTCATTGAATCAGACGGCAGCGCTGATATTCATGATATTCCTGATGATACTGATGATGAAGAGGAATCTGATGATCCCAACGATGATGAAGAAGATAACAATAACGATGGCGATGAATCGCGCTTCGATAAAATTGTTCGCTTTTTGAGAGGTTTCTTATTCTTCTTTTCATTTTTTTTCCCTCTAACTAGCAGATTCTTCGTTTACGGTGTTTTGATCCTTTTTTTTTTCGTTTCCAAATAATTGATTGGTTCAAACTCATTACTTTAGGATTTTTCATTTATTTATTTATTTATTTTTAGGATAATTGTTGCTGGAGAATTTTCTTTCTGAAATGTATTAATTTACTGGATTAACTTAGGACGTCCAAGTAATTCTCACCACTGTGATCATTGTTTTCTTCTTATTGACAAGGTAATAAACATTTTGTGTTCATGTTTAGATTCCCGACACGTTCTATTAATCGTGTCGTGTTCATGTTTGTGTTTGCACTTTATTGTGTTGCGTTGACATACCAACACGAGTTGCCAGTCCTACCCGCATCCATATCACAACGTAGTCATAGCTTACCAGCTTACTGTCTCTGTTGTCTTCTGCAGAAAATAGGGAATTAGGATCTTTGAAGCTTAAAGACTGCAAAGTGTATTTACGGGCTTATGGGCTCAGAGTTACCGGGACTAAGTCAGTTTGTTTACAGAGAATTAAGGAGCACTGGAGGTATGTATGTCTATAGTATACCATATCTAGCACTAAAATGTGATTAACATGAGTACAACTTGCTGGTTTTATGCTAAAATGTGATTTACTTCTTATATCAGGTTAAAAGATGGAAGTGGTGAAGTCTTTTATCCTAGACCGTCTTTTTCCATCAATTGTACTGGTAAATGGTTCTCATTTTTTCATATGCATTTTCTCTGTCACCTCTATTTTCCGTATTGAATACCGACCATACTAAGCAGTGCATAACATCATGCAGGTGATGTCTGCAAGGGAGATGTTGTCCTGTTTAGACAGAAAGTTTACGAGAAGTATTCTGTTTTGCATCATTCTTCTGTTGTCGTCTTTTTTGGACTATGGTGTTCTGTCCTAGAGCCTAAATACTCTTATTGTGCACTGTTTCAGGTTGGATAATGTGTTTCAACACGGGCGGGTTCTAGGGAAGAGAATAATTGCTGGAAGAGTTGTTAAGGAAAGCTATGGCACCGCCAAACAACAGCATACCTTTACTGTAAGGCTTCAACAACCTTCCATTTGGGGTTTAGTTGATTATGAGTATGCTTGTAGTCTGATTCTTCATTTCCAGAGACTTCACTTTTGAGGCACTATTAATCAATATTAGATATAGGACATATTGTTAATCGAAAATTCTTGGTTCTTCAATTTGATTAGTGCTTGTAATGTGTTAGGTTGAAGTTCTGTGGAGTAGGGGGATTAAGAAGTTGCCTCCACTCTATCCTTTGCTTATAAAGGGCCGTAATCTCTATAGAATGAGAACTTTCAGACAGGTGAGCTTGTCAAAGGGACGTCTTTTCATTTTCGTTTTTTTTTTTTTTTGGGTGGTTATTTGACATCAGGAGTTTGTTTCATCACATATCTAGTGTTGGCATGACGAAGCTGAAAGGCAGAAAGTGCTCGCGGAAAAGCACAGGCGAGGTGATGCGGCAAGGCTTGAGAGAGCAATGAAGAAAACTAAGAAATGGCCTTCTAATAAGGGTATGAATATGATGGACGGATGTAATTTCTCTTATGTGTGTGCATGTCTGAGAGGGAGATTGCCTGCATGTTTTCACGTTTGTTTTTCGTTTATTTCTTGTTGCTGAGTTATTGGTTCTCTCACGCACTATTAAAGGTTTTAAGTACTCACTGCTTCCCCCCTCGTAGCTTTAAGAGTATCGATTCTATTTCACCCCTCTGTGATGAGGAGTATTAACTTTATTTCACCCTTGTGTGATGATGATTTTAGGTAAGAAGCGACAAAGAGAATTCCCTTCTGAAGGACGATCTAAAATGAGAAAGACCAGTGAATCAAAGAGAGTGAGGGATCACTTTGATAGACTTCAGAGAACTACGAATCAGAGACATAGAGGCAATGGTGATCATCAACTGAAAGATTTTAGAGCATCTGAACACTTTAAGGGGTGTAGTGTTAGTAAACATCCAAGTTTTCGAACAGGTTCAGATCCTCCACCGATTCATCGCCGATATCAGCTAAGATCTCAACAATGGGTGCACCTTACCATTGTTTAAGGCAAGATTGGAGCGCAGATCCAACCATGAGAGATTATAAGGATCATCAACAGAAAGATTCAATGTTCAGAGAATCTGAACATTTTAAGGGTTATCAGACATTCACTAGCCCTTGTACTATCGAAGACCCAAGTTTTCGAACATGTTCAGATCCTCCACAATTTCATCACCAATATCAACTAAGATCTCAACAAAGAAGTGTACTTCACCCTTGCCTAAGGGAAGACGGTAGTGCAAACCTAACCATTGTAGATTTTCTTTTGAAACTTTTGTGGATCCATTTGTTATGTCTGCACCTCGGTATCATCGTTTTGACCATAGTAATTATATCAATCATGCTTCTGTAGGTCCTGGCTATGATTTTGAATTTGAGGAATTGGGAGTGACTTTCAAGGCATGATGTCTGCGGGACATTGAAGACACATCGGCAGAGGAAGAGTCGTGATATGCTGTATTTCTACAACAAGTTTCTGCGTTTTGCTCTCTGTACATATTTAAAAACTTGAAAATGAGCTCTGCCATTCTGCCCAAATTTCGCTCTCTCTCTCTTTTTCAGAACTAAGAAATCACTTGTAGTTTGTAATGGCCTTTTCCTCCAGTGATACATATATGCTCAATATCAAACTGCTTATTTGGAACTTTGAAGTGTAAATAGGAACCTCGTCTACTATTTTAATTTGTCTATAATTTCTATCTTCCTTCTGTTCTATAATTGTTTATCACGTTAGGCAAACAAGTTCAGATGTACCTTCAGTTAATGAGACGGGAAAACAAAGATAACATCTCTTTAAAAAAAGAAAAGAAAAGGTATGCACTTATTATTATATCTAATGCAAATATCTGGCCTTGTTTAAAGATTTTTGATAAGGGCTTGAAAGCATAATATCATAATATCTTAGCAAAGCTATCAGCTGCTGGATGGGGCCTAAAGTCTCTGGTTGAAAAACAAAAGCATATCTGCAACAATATCATTCCTGTATGAAAAAAGCAAGCCCTTTTTTTTTTTTATTTAATTTCAATTATCGGGGACCATTTATGTGGGGAAAAGTTTGCTGGCGTTTCAATCATAGTTGGGGGACCACAGAGAGAGAGAGAGATATATATATATATGTATATATATATTCTTTGGATGAATCCAGAATATGGGTTTTATTTGGATATTTAGTTGAAAGTCTTTGCGTTAACCAATTGGTTCAAAAAAAATATAAAAATAAAATAAATAAATAAATGAGTGTCTGGTCCAAGAGCTTAAAAATCATCATTTTCATTATTGTGGACAGTCTTGTCATTCACAATATTTAGACCAGTGGGAAGAAACCAAATGGCTAAAAAAAATTTAGAGAGTAACGACAAAGATGGGTTGCTTTATTCAGCTTTTGAGATGGGACTTGTGTGTTTCTTTTGCCAAAAATAAAAAACAAAAATTTAGATTTCATTTGATATTTAATTTTAATTTTAATTAAATTATATATTTTTGTCTTAATTTTAATTTTTTTAAAAATTTTATAAGAATTATAATTTAATTTTAAAAAATTAATTAATTTTAAATTAAAAATTTCATCATTAACCCATAAATCAAATATAAGTTTAATAAATAATAAATAGTAATAACGAGGAGTTAGTTGCGTTATGAAACAAGTGGCACTGTGGCAGTCCCCGAATGGATCCAAAAGCCAAAATGGCGGCTCCTCCTACAAAGTGTCCATTGCCGTCCCTTTTTGACTGACAGCGCCCAACTTGCCATCTATTCGTGTCGTTTTTTACGCTTTGGTTGCCTTGAAAAATACTTTTTGCATTTTTTTTTTTTTGGGGCTGAGTTTTTCATTTTTTTACCAAAAATGTTTAGGACACTAATTTTAATTTTATTTTAATCAGTATTAAGATAATGTTCTTTTAACGATTTGTCACGTTGACTTACAACAAGAAATTAAATTTGCTGATATAAATGTGATATTTCGAAAGCAGAGACAAATGCTAATATTAGAGTTAGTGATACTAATATTATTATTATTATTTTGAGAATAAGTATATTTTATCGATATGATATTGAATGGTAAATTCAATTAAAATTATATGATTAGAGTTGGTAATTTCGGACACGACTCGAAAACGAAACGAACTAAATAAGTTGGGACCGCATATTTAATATTTGGATCTTAATTGGATTGACACGTATAATACGAAATTAAACAAGCCGTAAACGAGCTAGCCCGCCTAAACCCATTTAACACGTTTAATTAAACGAGACGGAAATGAGCTAACATGACACGGTCGGTTTACGGTCCGTGTATAGAAATTTTAAGAAATAATTACACAAAAAATCTATTTTTAAATCCTTATTATAAAATATGTCAGTTTTTCAATAATATTGCGTAAATGTCAATTTTTAAAAAAACAACCACTTGTACTAACTATTTTACCATTTTACCATATTTAATATTATTTTCCCTCATTAGATTCATTATTTTTTTCCTTGTTTGTTCATCATTTTTTTATTTTTATCTAAATGACTAGTTTTTAATTATGATGATTACTTATTAGTATGATTTAAGTTTTTTTGTAATAATCATATTTCTTAAGTATGATTTAGGTTTCTTATAAATATTTTTTTTGTATGATTTAGATTCTTAATGATAATTGTTACATTATTATGATAATTTATTTTTTATATTATTATTAATATTGTTTTAATGGCTAGCTTCTATAGTTTTTTTTTTTTTTTTTTTTTGACAAAGAGATAGTTTCTAAAGTTTAAATGTGATATGAAATTGTTTATTTCTTAATGGTAATTACTAGATCATTATGATACTTTATTAACCGTGATGTGTTTTTTTATTTACGATATTACTATAACATTATGATGTTCTTTCTTTATGATAATTAGCATATTATTATGATGTCTTTTTTAGGTTTTAAAGTGTTTAATATTTTTTGCAATATTATTTTTTAATATATTCACGGTGAATTTATCTTAACAACCAGTTGTTTATCATAATGAATGTTTTTCATATGTCATACAACTAATATCTATTACAGTTCTTTTTTCTTTATAATAAATCAAGTAAATTACTTTATCTTTTTTTTTCCTACTATAAAATATTTGCATAATTTGAAATGTCTTAGAGATTTTTTCTTTCCTTTTTTTTATTAATTAATTAATTATTTATTTTCAATTTTAGATGAAAGGATAATGTGATATTTATAAGTATCAATTTAGATATTCATGTAAATAAAAGAAATAATGGATATTTTTTAAATTATAGTCTTCAATTTAGACATTTTTAAAATCATAATATTCAATTTAGATATTTATGTTATAGTGTGTTTATTATTATGAAGATTGAAACTTTAGTATTATTGTTTGGTAGTGTTTATTTTTTTTAAATAATTTTTTCGGTTAATTGGTTCATAAACGGGTTGTTTTCGTGCCAAACCTATCACGGACCATTTAATTATTATGTTCGTGTGTCGTGTCATATTAATCATGTTTTAAGCATTTCATGTTTGTATTTGGGTTCTCAATACATTTATTAATCATGTCGTGTACGTGTTTACACTGATCATATTGTGTTGTAATTGTGTCAGATCGAACATGAATTGCCAACCCTATATACAACTAACATAATCTGATATAAATTTTGCTAATTCAAAATATATTTAAATGTATTAACAAAATTTCTTGAATGTTGAATCGAATTAAAATTAATCAAAATACAAAATATATGTGAAACAGACATTTTTTTTAATAGATAAGAAAAAATTATACACAATTTGTTATTCTAGATTCCCTTGTCTTGAAATTTTTTTGTTTGTTTGGGGGGGGCGGCATTGCCTCAGCCTCACTGAAGGTATGTGTGTGTGTCCTAAAATGGTACACGAAGTCCTTGTTCTCTCCATGGATTGGTGTCCCCATTCCACACCTCTACTTTCTCTTGGTGGACCTTTTCCCTACTCGGATTCACCGCACAAAAAAGGAGCAACCGAACAAAAATAAATGTATTATCAACGTTAGGCCAACATCGACAAATCTATAACTCCAATCATATATAGTCTCCATAGAGTCACGTTTAACTTATCAAATGATTCCCTCCCATCATGAAAAGAAAGCAAAAAAAAAAAAAAGATTCACTGAAAATCTACATTTCATTGACAGACTATTTGCATGTTTGGTGGACCAAAAATCAAACCAAACCAAACCAAAACAAAACAAAACCAAACAAACCACCCAACAACAAAGATAAGTATTAATTACGAGAAAAAAAAGTTAAATATTCACTCATAAATAGTGTAAATGATTTTATACTAATGCAAGTGCTAGCAAATTTCATAATCCTTGCGTCCACTTTTGGTGGATAATAGAAGGGAATAGAAGGAATTTGTGGGATCCAACTTTTCTAGCTTTGACATTTCTCTTTTGTGGGATCCTCCCATGCGGCATGTTGGCCCACCAAGCGCATGGGAGATTCATACTTGTTTCACACGTAAGTAGCCCATTTAGGCTTAGTAACGCCTAAATTCTAATTAAACCAAAACCTGCATCCTAAATTTACAGGTATAGTTTCACATTAATATCATATTTAACTCTATCTAAATATGCACAGTTCGAATCTTTAAAAAAAAAATACAAAAGAAAAGGCAGGAAATGAGGGTAATTTTGAAATTGAGTTGAAATGTATGGATGGGATGGAAAAAGAAAGATGACTAGAAGAATCTAGAGGTGGAAGGACGAAGGTCAATCTCTTGGGTCCAAGCGGTCCGGTCCTGAACGTGCAAGTGCCAGTAGGTCTGAGCCAGCGTGTCTGGGTCCATTCCTCCCTCCCCTCCTCCTCCGCAGCTCTGTACTTGTTCCCCAACCGATGTCCTCTGCCCTGTACTACTATTTCCACCACCACCACCACCACTGCCACTCCCACTACTCCCACTCCCTCCCCCTATCCCTGCCCTGCATATACACATATACACACACATTTACATGTTTTTAGATTCCTAGAACAATTTTTCATCGAAAAGAGATTCAAAAATTTTGATGGTTTTTTGTCATTTGGAAAGAATTCTTAAATTATTAGGGGTAAAAAAGAAATTAAATTATGAGCCTTGGAAAGTGAAGGAACCTTGGTGGGCCAATGAGACCGTCGATGATTACGTGAGCGACGTGCACACCCAGTGGCTGAAACTCCTTCGCCAGACATTGTGATAGTGCTCTCAGCGCGAACTTCCCGCAGCCTGTCCCATTTCATCCGTACCCTCAATCAATGCATACATGCATACATACACCATATATATACACACACACATATATATTTGCTTATATTCAATTAAATCAAATTATAATTAATAAGGGATAAGAATTTTTACATAGTTCAGAGTAACCAGCAATGCCGTTTAGCGAAGCTGAGCAGCCGGTGAACAGAATTGTCCCCCTTCCTCTTTCCACCATCCCCGGAAGAACCTTTTTTGAGGGGAAAAAAAAAATTAAGTGGTTGAAAGTATAACTTAACGGAGGAGGATCGAAGGTTTAGTACCTGTTGTGCGCAGTGGAAGGCGCTGACAGAGGAGACGAAGAGGGATTTCTCGAAGGAATCGACGCGAATGTCGGCGAAGTTAGTCGGGTACTGCTGAGACATCGGCTGGTAGGCATTGTAGACTAAAACCTCAACAAACCCCAATGACAAAACCCCTTCAAATGCCTCCTTCACGCTCCTTGACTCCGAGCAGTCTATTCTTATGGCGAACACTTGGGCCTTCTCCTCCCTCGCTATCTCGTCCGCGAATCTCGACAACCTCCCTGCATCCAGTGCGCAAGCACAGAAGCTAATTTTCAGCCTTTTTTTTTTTTTTTTTAAATTATTGAATTAACATGTTAAATAGATTATAAGGTGTGGTGGGGGTAGTATTTGTACCCAAGTCACGGGCAAGTATGGCGACGGTGTAGCCTTCATGGGCAAACTTGCGGGCAATGGATCGGCCTAGCTTAGGCCCCACCCCGACCACCGCCGCAATGCCTCGGTTCGAGCCTGAGCTCGCCATGCTACGCATCTTCACGCCGCCTCCTCTTGGGGCAGCCCCACTATAGAGAGTGAGACTCTCGGATTCTAGGAGTATAAGAGCAGAGGATGGTGCAGATATATGTGTGTATATAGATACATGTGTGTGAGTGATTGGTTTGGGGCTAAATTGCTGTCCAGTCGTTGCTCTCTTTAGGCAAGGCATGATAGATTTCGCCTTTCAGAGCTTGCTTCGTTTTTTTTTTTTTTTTTGTTTTTGTTTTTTTGGCCTCTGTTGCTCGTGTAATCATGGTGCTGTGCAGAGCTGAATTTATATCACTGTGATTGTCTCGTCAAATCTAGTTAAATGGGCTGGTTACGTTGGATTTTAGTTCACACAGCAAATTTCAATGTTGGCCCAAATATTTATTGCAGGCCGTTAAATTAGTTGCTTCTTTGTACTTGTACTAAAAAAGTCAGCCAATTGAATGCCCAACTTAATCTTAAAGTTTGCGTTTGTTGTCTCGTTAATTTGGGATTAAGTAGAGGTATTTGATTAAGTAGAATTCTAATCTGTACTTTGTTTTGAATCGTTAGAATTTTATCAAGTTTCTTTGACTACGAAAATGAGTTATCTTACCATAAATTATAACGTGAACTAACGGTTTAAAACTGTCAACTATCAACAAGGTATTTTTAAATATATCTATATACATCACAAATTCTCATTTCACAGCCCAAGTGGGAATGTGGGACGAACAATAGTGATAGTGAGACTAAGAAGACGGCGAGTCCTTCCATGGAACAATTACCAAGTGAATTAACGTATACAAAATATTAAAAGATTTGGATTTTGGCTTCTTTCTGTATGTACAGTCAAAAGAAACTCCACTAAATCTCTATCCAATTGAGATGAGAACTAGGGCCACTTCCAATATCAGCTTATAAAATTAAACAACTCAATTGAATCCTTAGCCACTTTATGGTTTTCCTTCCTTTGGCAGCAACGAGGTATGGTGATATGTTCCCAAGTTCTGATAAAATATTTTGCCTGGTGTGAGAGAAGCAGGGGAAATAAAATAAAAAAAAGAAACCAATAAGGCTCTAATCTAAGAGCATGAACGTGATAGAAGCTTTTTGGCTGGTCGGCATTTTTAGGTTTAGCACAAGTGAATTACATGCATGATCTAATGATAATGATAAAAGATATATAATTCAATTCTCATCACTTTCAAATAAAATAAGACAAAGAGTTACAAAAAAAAAACTATCAAACTCTGATGAAAAATCTCCCCCCATTAATAACAGGTAATCATTTTCAAGCCGTAAGAACATATTCCCGATTTAGTGACTGAAAGGTCAGTTCTTCCAGTTGGCATTCATTAGATCGGATTGGATAGGAGCACCTAGTTGAATGCCCAACAAAATTGTTGTTTAACTGTCTTTCTTTTAGATGTACCGTACAATCGATTATCAACATTGGAAGATGAAAACAAATGTTTGAAGCTTTTGAGATTTTTTTTCCCAACCAAAAGTTGATAGCTTTTGCTCAACAGTTTATTCTATAATCTAGTTTTCTCATTGGATTGTTGTAACCGTTTTTTTTTTTTTTCCCCTTTATATTCTATATGTCAATGGTTGTCTAGAGATTGCATTTTAGATTATTCTCAATTTTGACCCAGACTTTGACCCTCATCACATTTCCAAGCTTCAAGATTAATTTCACAATTTGCTAGCTTGAATTGTATGACTGTAACAAAGTCGCATGAGCCTTAAAAAAAAAAAAAAAAAAGGATTATAGAGAATAAGTGGGTGTCATGCCTATGTAGAATTACCAAGTTCACATTTTTTCACCCGCCGTGGAACAAGCCTATAACCCTAATTCTTTTTTTTTTTTTTTTATAAATAATTTTTGATGATGGTTGCAACTACAATCATGAAAACACCGCATAACCCGACAAGTAAGCAACCCCAATTGCACCAGCACGGCGCTGAGGGGGTGATTCACCGCAATCATGGGAGATATTTCCTTAACATGTCTAGCTAGGTTTGACAGTGTCAATTATGGCAAGGCGGATAAGAGGCCTATTTAGGACCAGTCCTCGCTCTTAATTGTGGAGGGTCGATTAGGTCCTTTACCTGTTGTCCAAATTGATCATCATGTCATTCTGTTAAAATCATGTGACTCTATTACGATAGTTTCCGTCTAGTTTTTAATGATATTAATGTGATGATCAAAGCGCTATTAAATGTCATAATGATATATTTGGATGGGCTTTCAGCAAAAGAAAAGGTAATTAGAAGAGGGTTGGCAATGTTTAGATTAACCAAAAAAAAAACGTACATGCATATTGGCCATTTTTAACCTAATTGCATTGATATTTAATTTCTTTTAAGATACTTTTTGAATACATAAAGCTCTAACTTTTAAAATCAGAAATATTTTGTGGCAAATTACAAACAAATCAGAAAGCATTGCATATATTTCAATCATTTCATTCAACGTTTCATGAAGGAAAAAGACATAAATGAATTCATGAGCTGCTCTAAGTTATTGTCAATTTGGTTTGATTTTGGCCACTGTAGCTAGAAGAACGGTACAAACTTCTTTTTGTCAAGTTGCACACTAGTTTGGATGGGTAGAAGAGTTTCGTACTAGTACTTAAACAGTACTGGATTAGAGTTTTATTCGTGTTTGTTTCATGAGTTCATTCTCTAGTTCGTTTTCAACAGGGTTTTCAATTTGAAATTGTATTCCACAACATAAAATTCGAAGTGAAAATTCAAATTCAGGTTGAAATTTCAATTCGAAGTTGAAAATGGGGCTGAATCCAAATATACCTCCTCCAAATTTTTAACTTTTCAGATCTATTTCTCTCTCTTATACTTCTAGGAAAACTCATGCTTTAAAATGTCAAAGCTGTTCGTTTTGTTTCCGATTGAGAAAATTTTTTCGTTGTGTTTAGAAGGAGAGAGGAACAAAACCTCGTTTATATTCAGATTTGATTGTCTTATTACAATTTCAAATGATAATTCAGGTAACAATTTAAATATTTTGTTTTAGGTTCTCAACTCAAGTAAGAAATTTTCAAATTGCTTAAATTGAAACATACAAACCAATTTAACAAGATCATTGTTGGCTTATAAATTAAGCGAAGTCTAAAATATCAAATTTGAAGATAGATGTAAATTACCGATAAATTATGTACGGAATTGGGGATTGAATTCCATATAGGACTTATTTTACGAACATATTCCCTTTTGGCTCCATTTTTTCTTAATAAAAAAGAAAGAAAAGAAGCAAGCAGATGAATTGAGCTCCCTTAGTGGCAAACTCAATCTCAAATTCAATTTCAATCAAAGCGCTCAGAAAACTGTGAACCTGTATAGGACGACCCCCTATAAAAAAGGGTGAGAGCACCGGAACGACGTCAAGGGTACATCCTATTTTTTTTTTTTCATCCTGCTCTAAAAAGAGGGAAGACTTTATAGCATCATTAAAGTAAATACAGATTAAAATCATAAAAACGTAAGCTTGTAATATAGCTACACCTAATTCCAGACCGATTAATATAAGAATTATAAATAAAGGACCAAGATCTCCTATAAAATACAAAATCTCGTTCAAAAGGATCTCCCATTCTTCCATCAAATATGCTGCTTTTTCCTGGATAACTTTATTGTAACATTTACTAACACTGTCGGTTCTCTATATGAAAGGGAATTCATAAATTGCAAACATATCTCCCGACTCCAAACTGATTGAAAAAAAGAGGAAGAGGAGAACACCTCCCAAGAGAAGATAGAAACAAATAGAAACGTTTTTTTTTTCAAAAAAAAAAAAAAAGGAGTCACTGATTGGACGCTTCAAAGTGATCGACTGGTGGGCAGATGTTGGAAATGTGTGAGACGTCAATTCTGTGTGTCATTGAGTTCGTACATTTACAGGGAAGAAAGTACAAATTAAGGCGACTTGCCAAAACATAACAAGTTACGTATGTGTAACTGCTTACACAAAAGAAGGATTCAAAGAAAGGTTTTTTTTTTTTTTTTTTTTTCTTCAAAGAAAGTTTTGGATTTACTATACAGTGGATATGTATGACATTGCAAAATGTTTTGTCAAAGAGAAGTAATTGAGGGGGTGTTTGGTATGTTAGTTTGAGTTGAAATATTTTAGTTATAATAGTAAATTTTTTTGAATTTTCAGAAAAGACAAAAAACTTTTTGAGAAAAAGATAAAAATTTTTTAGAAAAAAGACAAAAAAAAGTTTGAAATGAGTTTGAGTTAGAATGTTTGCCATCCTTCCCCTAAGTGCATGTTTGGTTGGTCGGTTCAAATTATTAGTTTGAATTGATTTTTTTGTTCTTTTTCTAAAAAGTTTTTTGTCTTTTCTGAAAAGTCAACAAAAATTACTATTGAAACTTAAAATTTCCAGTTCAAACTGGTGAACTAAACGGACTCTAAGACTTTACGTTCTAATTTTATATTATCAAGAATAATAAAATTATTTAAAAAAAAGAATACATAAGAATTATAGTAGTTCACTGCTAATTTAAGAGTTATATCTTCTTTCAATTACTCTAATAATTTATTACTTTCAAATGAAAATTGCACACCTCCCAATCTATATATATATATATATATATTTTTCTAATCTCTTTTTATAGCCCTAAAACCTACACAGTTCATTATACAATAAAAACTAGAGCAATCAAAATTACGAAAATGAAATCCTCAAATTATCCTATAATTGATGTTAGTCATCGATCTCACTAATCAAACCAAAAGGTTTATCTGTGTTTGATCTATATATTAGGATGTTAATTAGATCTCCTCTACACTTGACAAATTGAAGCATATCAAAAACATATATATAAGAAGCTCATGAGGTCTTGGGGTACTTTTGAACGTGCTCCTCCACTTGCATAACTGATTTGTGAAAATAGTGCTTAAAAACATTCGTGAAGATAGACTCGCATTTTTCATTGGGAAATTATCGCTTCCCCTTCTAGTCTTTTCCCACAGTCTCTTCGAAAGAGCCGTTTTCGTGTGACGTGTAGATTAATGGGCTTTTTGTTTTATTTTATAACAAAACCACGATGATTTCTCACTGATATATGTATACCCTTTATCCGTTATTCTTAAATAATAACCAACATCATACTAATGTAAAATTTTTCAGTAATATTTATCATTTATATTAATAATTCTAAATATAAAACAAGATTTAAAATAGAAAGTTACATGTAAATCAACTAGTAATTACAATATACAAAATAAAATGTTACAACTGTCAGATTTATCTAGTCATCGAATTTGAGATATTTACTTATATGTAAATAGATGTATGTGTCTACGTGTGTGTATATATAAACGCACTACTAGATTGAATCCGTGTCCTCCAAAATCAAGCTCCATCTCACGCTACCCGATGCCAAATGTTCCGTGATCATTGGCTTTCTCTCTAGTAATTCCATTGAGTTTGTTTGCTAACTATATATATATCTCACAACTTATCAAAAAAAAAAAAAAAAAACTACAATATCTCACTAGAAATCCAGCAATCAGTTTATACCATTGAGAAAATGTTGGTGCTAATGCTATCTAATTGTTATTCTACCTTTAAGTTTTTCCTTACTTTGAAAGGTTATCCTGTGAATTGCTTACCACAAGAAAACAGGGGAAAGGTATATATTTGATATCTATAATCAATTACTAGTTAACGTAGTCTTCCGTAAAACTTTTGTTAGGAAAATAAAGCTCCATTTCCATCATTAGAGAGTAATTAAAATCGAGAAAAAGAACCAAAATAAACAGAAATACATAAAATTTAGAATAGTTCACTTTTAAACATAAGAGTTACATCTTTTCATCACTATAGATTTTCACAATCAAAAGAAAGACATTCAAAAAAATATAATTAACTCTTAAAACGCATCCGTGAATCATTTTGTTTTTCTCTACAAATTAAAGTGCCTACCCTAAAAATAATTTATATAGCACAAGAATCGATGTAGATTATCCAAAAATGTCACCGAGAGTTCGATTTGGAGGCTTGCGCCTCTAACTAAGCAACTAAGCATGACAATAGCTAGGGCATCAACTTTACCATAGAGGTCGAACCAAAATCATTTAAAAAAAATTTCACTGAAAGTTCGATTTGGAGGCTCGTGCCTCTAACTAAGGTTCCGTTTGATGAAACGGTTTGAGTTGAAATTTTTAAATTTAAATTGATTGATTTTTTAAAAATTAGTTATAATTTTTATTGATTTTTCAGAAAAATATAAAAATTGAAATGAAAAATTTAAATTAAAACTGTAATGTCAAACGGAAGTTTGGTAACTAAACGTGACACTAGTTCGGGCATGGACTTTACTGCAAAAGTCGAACCAAAATCGTCCCGACTGAGAAGTACTACTTTTCTGCCTATATGTATAAGGACTCCAGCTAAGAGTTGGAGTTTTGGAGCAGCTGGACTAAAAGAAGATAAGGCTCCAAAATTCAATCATCAAATTGCGGCAGACCGTGACGAATTATATCCAATCTGGCAAAATTATTTTAATCATTATTATTATTATTTTTTTTTGGGGGTGTAGAGAAAACTTTTTTGAAATCACTACGTACATATAAGTGGGAAATTCAATAGTGTGATTCCTTACTGTAACGATCATCGATTTTAACTTTATATTAAAAAAAAACATGGCTTAATTGATTCTATCATCAACTGTCTGATTTAAATATTACGGATAACTGGATGAGAATAGTCCGTCACGGAATCTCTCTCTGGATGTATCAATCAACAACTTGACGACCGAGGAGAGGAAACCCCCATATTCCCATCTTTGACATTGACAGCTGGAGCCTCCAGTCACCGGCGGTCCATACGTACACAATCTCTGGATTCTTCTTTTCTTTTTCCCTTTTCAATTCTCAAAGAAAAAGGGCTGCTTTTAACTAGGAAATAAAAAAAATATTATATGAAGAGGACAAGATTATGAACTGTGAGATTGCATTGCAAACTAGATGGGTTCTTTTTAAAAAAAGAAATTATATTCTTAGTAAAGTTTGAAAATGCACAACTGGTTGGTAGATTCTCATGAAAGCAATTCGTAGATTGAAGATCGGATGGTAAAAGAAAAGAAAATATAATTAGGAGAAAAGGGCATATTCAAATGCATGACAATATTCTACTATATGGTATTCTCTCTTTTAAAAGTACATATCACATTTTTAAGTTTCGTTCGATTCGTTAGTTGAGTTTGAAAATTTTAAATTTGAGTTGAAAATTTATCAGAAAAGATATAAACTTTTTAAGAAAAAGATAAAAATTGAGATAAAAAAATATATTTTAATTAAAAATTAACTAATGAGCTAACGAACTAAATGATGCCTTAGTGTTATCAACAATCATCACATGAAATAGAATTCTCAATTTGGATATAACTTGTAAATTTCTGGTTGATATGGCATTGGAGGTGAAAGAAGGCCATAAATATATGTGCACATATATGTGTGTGTGTGTGTGTGTATGTATGTAAATCTTGAATGGCTTCGAACGTGTCAATTTAAAATTTCATTAGTCTGAATGAGATGTTGATGTCAGCATTATAGAGTTGTCTTGTATGTGAAGATATTAAGTGATTGCAATCAGAGTCATTTTGTTCATCATCATACACTTACATTACTGATTCCTATTTTGTTTTTAAATTAGAAGAGACATTTTGAAATTGAGTGTGTTGAGATGTGACATAAAAATAAGGGTTACACAATGAGGCCTACCTTTATCTATTGTAACTTAATCCGAGTAGGGATATATATAATCATATTCTTAATTAAACTATCAGTAAAAAATTAACTTGATTAATTATATATTTATATATTAGATACTCACTAACTTTTTCTTGATATTTGACATTGGATGTGATGTAAAAGCATCCTATGACTAGAATGAACATACATGAATTTGAATAAATAAAAAACTTAAAAAAAAAAAACTTTTCAACTAACCGTAAAATGTGTTTAAGGGCTTTAATTACTCATACCTTATACCTTATCAATTGTTTCTTTTGAGAGTAATGGTTATAACATCATTGTTATATCAAGATGGTATTGACTAATAGATAACAACTATGTGGTAATTAAAATTACAAATAACTTTCATACCTCTGGAGAAGCATTTTATGGGGGCGAAAGGAAATCACACTTGGGCTTCGACGACGTATCGGTGATGGAACTTCTACACGGGTTTTTTGTGATCCATGGCTACCTAGACCTTCATCCTTTCGGGTAGTTACCAAGATGCCAGAAGGGGGCGAATCCTTGAAGGTTGCGGACTTGATGTTGGATGGTAATCGGGCGTGGGACAAGGGTAAGATTGCAAATACCCTTTGGCTGATCGACCAAGATCTGATTTTGGGTATTCCCCTAGGAAGTAGTGGAGGAAGTGACAAATGGGCTTGGCATTTTGATCCTAAGGGATTTTATAAGGTTCGGTCGGGGTACAGAGCAATAATGGAGTCTAGGAAAAATGAATCTTCTTCCTCGGGGAGTTCGGATATTACTTGGTGGCGGATGTTGTGGAGCCTACCAATTCCTCCCAAAGTCCGGTTGTTTGTATGGCGTGCTTTCCATGAGATTCTTCCGACGATGGTGTCCTTGAGGCAGAGAGGGATTGACTGTGATACTGCTTGTCCTAGATGTAAGGATGCTACGGAATCCTTATCCCACGCAATTTTTGAGTGCCCAATTTCGCAAGCGACGTGGAAGATTTCCCGGGTTCGGAAGGTGATTGAAAAGAGAAGGGCCATCCCTTTTGCTGACTTCTTAAGAATTGTGCAGTCCGAGGTCACTGTTGAGGAGTTTGCCTTTATATGCTGGTTAGCCTGGAAGCTCTGGTGTGAGAGAAATAAGGTTGCTCATGGGGGAGATGTTGGAGACCCGCAAGCAATTTTAGATTTGAGTATTGCCAGTTATGGCGAATGGCAGGCTTTGAACAGTGTACCAGTTCAACCACAAGCGGTAGGAGCAGCTGTGTGGCGGCCACCTAAACCGGGTAATCTCAAGCTTAATGTTGATGCTTCGGTTCTACAGGGCTCAGCCTATATTGGTATAGGAGCTACTATCCGTGATACTGAGGGGTCTATTCTAGGAGCAGTGGCAAAGCCCATAGAGGGCTCTTTCTCTCCTTTTGTTGCTGAGTGTATAGCACTTCGGGAAGGACTGAGGCTTGCTAAGGAAATAGAGTGTTTTAACCTTGAGGTTGAAACTGATGCTATTAATGTCGTCTCAGCTGTGGAGGATGATCGGGAGCTGTCCATGGAGGGTCCAATTTTGGAGGATGTCAAACGTTTGTGTGCCCAAGTGCGCAGTACAGGTATTCAACATATAAGCCGGAGTGCTAATCAGGTTGCTCATTTGTTAGCAAGATTTGGTTTTAACTCGAATTGTTCCAATATATGGATTAGAGAGACTCCCGCTGTAGTCTCCAATGTTGTTTCTATTGAAGCTATTGCTTAATAATACGAGTTTTATTCAAAAAAAAAAAAAAAATTACAAATAACCTTTGAACAGTTATATTATCTTATCAGTTTCTGTTTAGATCGTAGGTTTAAAAAATAAAATTGAATAGTAATTAAAAGTTATTATGAGAGAAAATACAGTAAAATTTTTTCAAAATAATGGGAAAAAATAATCTCAAAACGGTGTTCTGATTAATTAGTGGACTGAGATTTGGTAAATTGAAGACCATCTCATGATTGGGTCATAACTAACCAACGACTAGCATCTTCCAGAAGCATCATATTCTAATTATAATTAATGTTGTGAGGTTTAACCGACAACTGTTTGTGTGGATATTGATAAGAAGGGACCAAATTTTCCATAACCAATCATTGCACATTCTCTTTGGTCCACCGAAAAAGATGCCGTTGAGAAGAAAATAGAAAAAGAATTCCGGAGGACTTTAAATTTATAATTGTAATTTATACACACACACACACACGCATATATATATATATATATATAGAAATAAGTTAATATCGAAAATGAATACATGTTACAGTTGTAATTTTTTAATTTAAAAATTTATAACTAATTGATTTGTATATTAATTTTTATTCAAAATGTTATAACATAATATTATTTAGATATTGATGTAAAAAGATAATTTAAATTAAATTATTAAAACTAATTATATTAAAATATTTTTATATTATCACATAAAAATATTATAAATATCGTCCTTGTCGGATAACAATCCATCCACATACAAAAGAATATGCATTTTTTGAAGAATAATCATGGGGACATTTTTTTACATAAAACTACAAAGCTTAGTTATTAATGTTGGCTTTATAAACCAGCAGTCACTTTCTACACTATACTAAACGTTAAACGGCTTTAACTGCAAAACAAATCTCAATAATTTCGCCAGTGCCAAAAGAAAAGCATAAAACTCTTTCTCTTTATTAATTCTCTCTTTCTATAAATACACACACGAATATCATTTAGCAAAAAATAAATAAAAATAAAATACACACATATATCACTTTCACCTCTTTTGGGGCGTGCAAGTTTGTGCCAAAAATTCTAAATAATCATTTACGAATTTGGGACTACATGATCCAAACAAGACCCCATCAAATATCTCCTCATTTATTGTTTGTTTTATTTTTCAAAGATGCTCAACACGCTGAAATACACAAGTGGCATGTTTATGTATGAGTGGAGAATGACAGATTTTTTAAATAATTATTATTAGTTTTTGAAGAAATAGAAATACACTCGAACCGATCCACATGGTTGGTATGTTGATTGAGAAATAGGATTGTCAAACACGTATCCCTCACTAGATTGGGACCGTCAATCATGACAGCAAATATTTAATTACCCATTATTCCTAATTTACTTGTAGATATTGGATAAATAAAGAATGCAAAGAAAAAAAAATCAAGTTTCCATTATCTAATTATAGATGATAAAATAAAAAAAAATTTTATCCTCTATTTGGGGGAACCATTTCCAAATATTTTGAATGTTTTCATCTCTCAATATTTTAAATGAGTGTTTAGGAAGCAACATTTGAAATGATACGAAATGTTGCAAAATATTGTTATTTGCAACTTTTAAACAAAACTAAATGTTAGGGGGATAACATTTTGATTGTTTCAAAGTTTTGTATATCACTACATTTTCATTCAAATTTTTCTATCCAAATGTTTTTCCCAAACAGAGTCTTTGTTACTGAAGACCCATTATTAAAAGAATTATCATAACTCCTTTAAACATTTACTTTTATATAATTTATTAAAACACAAAATTTACTTAAAAACTATATAATTAAATTTATAATAGTGCATACATTATAAGGATCCATAAGTTCCAATTTCCAGACATGTAATTTAAATGAAATACTTAA
This sequence comes from Ficus microcarpa, assembly GCA_025413485.1. NCBI lineage: Eukaryota > Viridiplantae > Streptophyta > Magnoliopsida > Rosales > Moraceae > Ficus > Ficus microcarpa. The sequence goes on along the minus strand of CM046379.1, from coordinate 11,441,817 downwards.
TACTTAATACTCCAAATTCTTGCTCCCCCCAAATCTTGTTCATTCCGATCGATTTATGCTCCTTCTAATTTCTGATTATGTGTAAATGAACAAGCTATAGTTGTGTCAAGCCCTAATTATTTAATTAATTAATTAATTATTTATTTATAATGTTTTAAATGGAACTATCATATCGTATCATACTCTAATACATGTACAACAGCTTATCCATTTCTCATACACATGCCTATGATGGAAAAATAAATGCATCGAAATATAATTTTTTCAATATACCCTAATCCCTGCTCTCTTCCAAATTCTTCACTGTTTTAAGAAAATGCTCTCATATATTTTTTAAATTAATGAGTACTCAAATAAATTTCTTCCATGAAAGTATCTTATTCATCTTTTTACATTTTCATTTAGTTTCTTCCACTCTTTTATAAGGAGCATCCAATACCGAAATAGAGAAGTGCATATTATAACACGGCATTTATTTTGTATATTAATATGATTTTCAAAAGAATGTGATATTAGTTTGGGATAAATATTTTTTTTGTTTTTATACATTTCTAACATCATTGTTATGTAAAATAAATAGCGATTTGTGGATAAAAACATTTTTAAAGATGTCTTTTAATAAATAGACGAAATTTTGTAAAATCAAGAAAATAACTATTTTTTTTTAAATTACCAATTAGTCAATCATTGATTGATTATGATTATTTAGCGATTGACCAATGTTAATATATATTTTCACTAATTGACTATGATCAATCACGGTCATTTTTCTAAATAAAAAAATAATGACCATTTTATCACGTGTTTGTTTGGTCTTCTTCAACCAAACAGCTCAAACTGTGTTTTGTCTTTTTCGTCAAAAGTAAAGTCAGTTTTACTAATCATATCTCAAACTATAACTTAAAAATTCAAACTTTAAAAGTTGATAACTTTGTTATTTGAAATCGAAATGAGATGTTTTTTTTTTTATCGCATAGAATTTTGAAAGAAAAATGAAACAAGACCATATTGTTGGTTTTTTTTTTTCCCTGATGCATATAAAGTTTTTACACATTCTAACTCAAAGCAGTTCATTTTCAACTAAATGCACAATTCTAAAACTCAACTCCAATCAAAATAATTCAAAAATTCTAACTCAGGCAGACCAACCAAATGACCTAATAAATAAATGTTTAAAAACTACCAATTTAACTAAAATAAGTAGCATCTTCCATCTTTTATTCATAAGTATGGGACCTAAGTCTTTGCCCTATTCATTTATTCTCTCCTATGGTAGCCCTTTTTAATTTCTAATCCTGCTTCATGGACCACCTACAAGATTTCCATACATATGATGACAAAAACATTTATTTGAAGTGGGGAATTTGAAAAGTAATAGGGATAAAAGACTGCCTTGGACGGCAATAATAGGAGGATCATGGGTCTTCCACAATATTCTTTAGATGCCCCATTTGGTTGAAAGTAGATAGACGATGACACCTCATCCCTCCAAAAACGAGCCTAAGCATGGTGGCTTCAAAATTAGATTAGAACATCACTTTGCATGGTTGACTTATAAGCCTGTTAGGATTAAGAAAGATTAGACTGGATCAGATTTTAATCCTTTTAGTTAGAAATTTTAAAAGATTTGATTGGCTAAGAGTTTATTCAATCCATAACTTAATCCTCTTAGACGGGGATTTGATTATCCCCTGCAAGAAAAAGGGATTAGAAATGCTCATATAAGCACTGATGTCAAACTTATGATAGTATTAGTTAAAATTAAATCCTATCTTTTCATGTATATTCCAATCTAATCCCCTAATATTATCGTATTTAATGTAGTCCTATCTTATATATCAAAATGTACTCTATGTGAACTACTTGTAACCATATTTTTGCTTTCTTGAGCCACTCAATATAGAATCATCGATTTTACTCGAGGGAAAAAAATGTTGCTTTTGCAAGCCACTTGATACAGAATCATAGGTATTTAATTCAAATATTTTAAAACATGATATTTCTATACTATAATATAAAAAATAATAATAATAGTTTTTGAAGTTTTGTACTTCAATCTTTTTGACACGATGATTCAAAATTATTACTTATCACTTAATTTAAATCCAATGTGTTAATTTTAATCCGCATATCTTCTTTATTCTTTCACACCTCATACATACACTTCCATAAACAATGAACGTTGTCTTCATTTTTGTTCTCAGCTTTTTTTTTTTTTTTGTGCTGACACTGTACGTCAATTTATTTTTAATATTTTTTAAGTGCTTTAAGTTGCTTTTTTTTTAATAAACTTTGTTTTGTTTTGTTTTGTTTTGTGTTATTATGTTGCTCATTAACATGCTCTCTAACTTGCTATTTAAAGTCGATTTTTTTCTAAAATTTTTCCAAAATGTTTCTTATTAAATTATTTTTTCCTCATTTGTTCTTCAATGTATATTTTTCCTCAAGGTACACCACAGTTCAAATAGTTCTGTATACGATCCGTTACAACATATATATTTTTTTTTTCAGATATGGTCCTACTAATTTTTCCTTAATTACTCTTTCAAATAACTTTTTTCTGCAAATACATCTCTATATTTTTTGAGGCGTTTGTCTAAAGTGTGTGTGTATATATATATTTTTTTCAGATATGAATAACTGCTTTTGTAGCTAACTGTCCACATAATTTTTCTCAAATGTGTTTAAAGTTTTGTGCTTAGAAAACGACAAAACCTAGAAAAAGAAATCTACGACATGAATTGAAAATTGAAAGTAAATCGCAACTTGAAACAACTGAAACGAGTGTGTACACCCAAAAAAAAAAAAAAAGGAGTTAATAAGAGAGATATCAATTATCATCTTACCTTTTCTTTTCTTTTAACAGATTGCTTGCCTTTTTTTTTTTTTTTTTTTTTTGGTTTGGTTTTTGGAAGATTTCTAATAGGTATTGATGTTGTTTAAATTATATACTTTATTATACTGTTATTTTAAAGAGAATGTGATGTTACGTTTAATTTGAGAAACAACAATCGGTTGATTAAATTTGTTCATATTTACATATATATACTTGAAGTTAAATGCAAATTATAAGTCTTATTCGCATGTTTGTTTATAGATAATTTAATAATGAGAAACAATTACATATAAGTAAAAAGTAAAAAAAAAAAAAAAATTTGTATAACTAATGGGGACGTGGCAACTTGTCAAAATTGGACAAATTGAGGGACAACATTGGTAAAAGCCCTAAGAGGTTATTTGGTTGGTCCGCTTGAATTAGAGAATTGGAGTTATTTTAATTGGAGATGACTTGAATTTTAGAATTGTGCGTTTGGTTGAAAATGAATTATTTGGAATTCAAAAATGAAAAAACTTTAAATGTGTTTAGGCAAAAAAAAAAAAAAAAAAAACTAATATGAATCTTGTTTCATATCTTTTGAAATTTATGTAATTTAAAAAAAATATTATTTTAATTTAAAACAATAAAATTATGAACTTTTAAAATTTGAGATTTTAAATCAGAGTTGGATATATAAATAGTAAAACTGAATTTATCAACGAAGAAAAAAAATAAAAAATTGTAATTATTTGGAAGGAATCAACAGAACCTCCGCTAAATCAATTTGTTTGTTGTAGGGAGCTTGTCCCCTCGCACAAACACCACGGACATTTTCACTTGGATCCAAATTACTTGGGTTGCAAAATGGTGGGCTGGAGATTGATATAGGCCTAAGAAGTGAAACTGGATTTGGGCAAGAAGTGGTCTGTCAAAATGGATGCCCAATCGTGTTGAGCCCATTTACACCGTTGCTCCGAAACTCCAATCTCATCGTCTCTCTTTCTCAAGTTCCAGTCTTCTTCTTCTTCTCTCTCTCCTCATCTTGGCCGTTATTTTCCCTGATCGTTCGACGTCCACAGTAATTCAGCCTCCTCAGCCTTTCTCCATTGAAATGAGCTTCCGTTTGACGTAATTCTCACCAGGTAATTCCTTCAATTCGCCATAATTCCTTAACATCCAAGCAAGATCTGCTTTTTCTTCTTCTTCTTCCTATTACATCCTGATCTTCTCCATTTCCATGGCAATTCTGATCTAGATTAGTTCTAATAAGTTCACCACAGAATCGTGTGTAATATCTATACGTATATGTACATATATTTGAAGTCTTTTGGTTTCTGAATACGACGGTGATTTTCGGCGATACAGGTGAAATCTGAGAAGAAGAGCGATGGAGTGGACGACGGTGCAGCATCTGGATCTACGCCATGTCGGACGCGGCCTCAAGCCGTTGCAGCCTCACGCCGCCGCGTTCCACCCTCATCAGGCGCTCGTCGCCGTCGCGATTGGAAGCTACATCATCGGTAAGAATTCCGCCATATTCTCGTAGCTTCTTTACTCCAGTGTTACAATTTTTTCTCGGATAGTTTCTGGATCGTTGTTTTATAGCCGTTCAGCTGCATTTTACGATCTGAATTCGACTTTGATCGGACTCCGGTAGCTCCTACTAAGTTAAAAATTCCAAAGGATAGCAAAAATTCGCCCAAACAGAAACCCTAGACTACTTGCTTTGAAATTATACTGAAAAAAGAGAGATTGAAGGGACAACAAAATTCTCAAATTGCTGTCTAGGATTTATTTTTCTTGAACTTCAGACTAGATCCAGGGTTCTCGGTAGTAGCATCCATGTTTTTATGGTTGGAAATGGTCACACAAGACAAAAATGTAATAGAAAAATTCACGGTTGGAAAGACTAGATTTTTATTTTCGACTGGTGAAGGTGTGAAAAATAAAAATGCTACATCAATCACTCATTCTTGTTCAGTATACAGAACTACAGGAAACTTTTTGCCATAGATCTCATATGATGATCAACCAAAAGTTATTGCCAGATCGTCTTTGTTGATAATTGCCGAGCCTGTGCTGCACACCTCCACATTTCTCAATAATTAGCATGGATATCTAAGAAATTTTGAACACCTTGGTAGCCACATAGGTTGATGGAGGATAAAAGGCTTATTGAGCTTTTTTGTCATTATTATCTTGAGGCTCAACCATGGTTAATCGCCATTGTAAAAAATGAATTGATAGCTCCTCTGTCTTATGTTGGTCACGGGTTTTCTTTTATCATTTGTATGCAGAATTTGATGCGTTGACAGGAAGCAAGATCTCCTCCATTAATATTGGCTCACCTGTTGTCCGTATGTCTTATAGTCCCACAAGTGGGCATGCTGTGGTTGCCATTCTTGAGGTGGGTCTTCCATATGTGCTTCTCTTTTAGGATATTCTATAGTCTTAACTATAAATTAATTGAAGACTAGCTGTAGATGTGTTGCTTATTTTAAATTTAATGAGTTAATTTCATGGTGTCGGTGCAATTGCAAAGATATTTATTTCACTACAACTGACTTTTTGAGCCAAGTGTTGTTATGCTTGTTTCGGATTTTAACATAGTCCATGAAATGTAATTTCAACAGTGTTAAAGATTCATTTTGTGTCAATGAGGTGCTTTTAGGAGCTTTTGAGTGCATTTTTTCTTGGAAGATGTGCTTGAATAGAGAAGTTTTCTGTTAGATAGCAAAAGTCCAACATGGAACAATGATAAGGCAATTAGTGTATTTGTAAGCCGTTGGGTGCCTTCCTCTTGCAAGCTGGTTTTGCAAGGTTGAGTTCTACCTAGTTGGGTTGCTCATAATTGGTATCAGAGTCAATTCACCACATCGTGGGTTCAAGTTGAAGTGGTTGCATTATAGGTTGTATTAAGATGCATTGGTGAAACCATCAAAGCTTTGAAGGACAGATCAGTCAATTTTGTGGACTGCCACTAATTTGGGCCCAAGTGTGGTGGACTGTTAAGAACCACCATCTTGAGCATGGAATCATATGTAATATGGAATACAGTAATGTGATTGTCACTACGGATAGGACAGCTTGGGGAGGTCTGCTACCTAATAGAATGTAGGATCCGTGAAGTCACCTGGCTGGGAAGATGGGTCGTGTGGATGTCGGTTGTAGAGTGTGGTGGAATGTTGGATAGCAAAAGTCTGACATGGAAAAATTATATTACAATTAATGGGTTAATAAGCCCTTGGGTGTCCTCCCCTTGCAAGCCGGTTTTGCAAGGGTGAGTTCTTCTACCTAATTGCGTTCTAAATTCTAGTATTTTATTATTTTATTTTTCTTGGTAAAAGATGCATTGGTGTGATAGGTAACATGCCTTGTGCTTTGGGAGATAGGTGGAACAAATAGGTGTTGCTGTACTCTTAAGGAATGCTCTGCTTATAAGCAGCAGAAGGCTGTGCAAATTAGTGATTTATGTTGGACTAGTTTGCGAAACTTACTATTCACTTGAAGTTCTTGCATGGCATGTATTTAATTAATATCTAAATTGTTAAGGCATTGAAACAGGGACACAAGCTCATCAGCAGCTGTCTAATCACTCAAACGATTAGCCTAACTTTTTTGTTGCTTACCTTTTGGTCCAAAAGATTATACATTAAATTTTAAGTAATTTATCCACTCAATTTGGTCAATTTATTTGTCTGTTGTCACTTGCTTGTTTCATGTATTTCGTTCTATTCAACTATTTATATTTTTGTTTCATATATACCATCTGATAACAAGTATGGTAGGGCTTACTGGTTATTTGCTTTGGAAGTGTTAAATGGCTTTCATTTTTCCTATTTGTTATGCATATTTTCTTTTTCTTTTTCTTTTTCCCCCCCACTAATGGAAACTTATTGTTCTCTATATTTGGTAGGATTGTACCATTAGGTCTTGTGATTTTGATGCTGAGCAAACCTGTGTGCTTCATTCCCCAGAAAAGAAAATGGAACAAATTTCTTCTGAGTCAGAAGTCCATCTTGCTTTGACTCCTCTTCAACCTGTGGTTTTTTTCGGATTCATCGAAGGATGAGTGTGACAGGTTTTATTAATATGTTAACTTTATCTCGATGGATATATTTTTGCATGTCGAGTTATGCCTAATTGTTATTTATCCATCTAACTTTTAACCATTTACATGCATGAAGTCGTGGGAACTGTCGAAGGGGGTAGGGCACCTACAAAAATAAAGACAGATTTGAAGAAGCCCATTGTCAACCTTGCTTGCCATCCTCGCCTCCCCGTTCTGGTATTTGATTAAATTAGATTTTATTTTATTTTATTTATTTATTATTTTTTTCGATTATAGACCCTGTTAATGCAATATTAATAAATCTGATACACTTCATTCTTACATTCATGAAATACAAACCTATTTATTTTCTTCTATTCTTTCTTTTAGTATGTGGCTTATGCAGATGGTTTGATTCGAGCGTACAACATTCATACCTATGCTGTTCATTACACGTTACAACGTAAGATGGGGATGGCATTGCTTCTTTCTTGTTGCATATATAATAATAATCTTTTTCGAGTTATATGAGTCCTTAATCATCTTTTTGGTTCTACCAGTTGACACCACCATAAAGCTCATTGGTGCTGGTGCATTTGCTTTTCATCCAACATTGGAATGGATATTTGTTGGTGATCGACGTGGTACACTTCTTGCATGGGATGTGTCAACCGAGAGACCCAACATGATTGGAATGTAAGCTGATAATGGTAGCAACGCTAGAATTCTTTTGACTCTTGTAAAGACTTGAATACACGAGATAGATGGGAATTTTGTCTAGTTAGTGAACCATCTTGTTTGACTTAATTTTCTAAGGCTTTGATACTTTGGCTTATTTAAATGGTGAGGTAAAACATCGTATTTTCAATTCATTTAATATTTGTTTATAATCAAATGTTTTCTAGAGGTCACAAATGGAAATGATATTTAGTGAATCAGGTGAAATCTTCACTGCAGCTGGAGCAAGGTGAATTTCATTATTTGCCTGAAAATTTGTATGTAAAGTCTAGGGACCTGAAATGGCCTTAACTAATTATGAATCTTATAAAGGCATTTGAACTTCAAAGTTTATTGTGTCTCTGGCTGACTGAAAAGCTGTAAATAAAACGTTTCACATAAGTGTTGGTTCTGGATTAGATTCTGGTTTGAGGAATTGAATATCATGGAGAAGTACCTCTTCATTATTGTATGCATTAGTACTCTAGAATATGTCTTTGAAGGCTAAAACCGTGATTCTTTTTCTTCTTTTTTTGAAAGATTTTGTTATGTTACTACCTCTTAAAGCTAATTAGATACTGATTATCCAACTTTAATTTCAAATCAGCACGCAAGTGGGTTCCCAACCAATAACATCACTTGCTTGGCTCCCACAGTTGCGGTTACTTGTAACCGTATCCAAGGATGGTAATCTTCAAGCATGGAAGACACGTGTCATGCTTAATCCTAATAGGCCTCCAATGCAAGCAAATTTTTTTGAGGCAGCTGGTCAGTGAACTGTTATGTTTTACTTTTTCAACCTTATAATGTGATGTGCACTTGTGAAAAGTAAAGTTTCCATTCAGTTTATTTGCCTTTTATTTTCTCCCCGTGACTCCTAATCAATTTCGTTTATAGTTGAATTATTTCTTGTTGTTAATGAGAGATAACATGTACGCTCAAGTGGCTTTCCTTCACACGTACACTTGAATTAATTGAAGAGCTAACACAGTTTTTGCATGTTTACAAAGTTTCTTTCACAAACATTAATTATGAAAGTTCTATAATAAATCTCTGATTTTACATGCTATCATGTTGTGCTTGCATAGGTACAAATACAAAAATTTGACAGCAATATTGAGTCGTTGACAATTGCCACAATGACAACATGCACACACACACTTTGGTCGTTGTCTATGTTGCATGTTGAAGTTTTCTGTCATCTGGCATTTCTAACTTGTATAAAGTGCAATTGTTGTGCAGCTATCGAATCAATTGACATCCCTCGCATCCTTTCTCAACAGGGTGGAGAAGCAGTTTATCCTTTGCCGCGAATTAAATCTTTGGAAGTCCACCCTAAATTAAATTTAGCAGCACTACTTTTGTAGTTAAGTACTACTACTTTCATAATCTACACATGAAAATTCAATCAAACTGAAAAGCAAATTGATAACTTCTACATTGTATTTTGGTGACAGAACAAGGCAGTGGAGACAATGTGAAAAATAGGGCCGCATACACTAGGGAAGGAAGGAAACAACTGTTTGCAGTTTTGCAAACTGCAAGAGGATCTTCAGGTGACTGATTATTTAGCCCAACTGTTTAAATTGGATTAATATTTAGTTGCTAGTACGTTTGGATTGTTGATACAGAAGTTAAAATATTTTAAAAATCTTCTACCGTGGCATGTTTAGAAAGACTAGTTTATGTAGGTGTTTTTTAAACTAGGAATGACGTAGAAACATTGACATCCATAATGAAAAGCAATAAATCATGTCTTTGTAGATGTATTATTAGTCACGTTGTCCCAAAATAAAAAGGCTATACATGTATGAAAGAAAAAGGAATTGAAGAAATCAAGAAAGTACCTAGCTATCCACTATATAACATTTGTGAAAATAATTTAAAAAATCCCAGGTGTCGAGCAAAAAAACAGCTGTCCATCGGCCACATGGATGCAAACTAGACACATGTAATGAAAACTAACCACAAAATGCTGCTGCCCGATATTCCAACTGGCTAAATGTCTTGAATGAGCTCAGCTTTTGATGCTTCTGAACAGGCTGCCTTTCAACTCAGCCAAAGGCCAAACGTCAGCACAAGTGTGTTGAGGCTTGCTTCTGTATCAGCCTCAATCTGGAGAGGCATAAACCTCTTGTTGTGAAGCCTCAGGGCTTAAAACCTTTGCCTCAACCTGACGCACACCTCCATTTTGCGTCTTAAAACAATATGCCCTTATGTATGGTTTATGATAGATTAGGATCATCTCCTCATTTTTTTTTTGTTCTCTCTTCCCCCCCACAACCCCCCCGACAGCACATTTTTTGAAGTTTTCATTTGCATTATCCATTAGTTGATTCCTTCAATAATTTTATCAATACTCTGGTTTCCTGCAGATGTTTAGTTTCTACTAGTTGCAAAACCTTATTAGCTCTAAGTTTAATGTTTCAAGTCTTTAACACTTTTACCAAGCATGCGCACAGAGTGTGTGTGTGTGTGTGTGTGTGTGACCTACATTACCTCTCTGTTGTTCTGTTTTGCTTGCTTACTGACTAGGTGCTAATAGTAGAGGTAATTTGTCAGCTTCTGTTTTGAAAGAAAAGCTTTCGTCCTTGGGTTCATCTGGAATATTAGCTGACCATCAACTTCAAGCACAATTGCAAGAGCATCATCTTAGAGGGTGAGCTTACCCACTTACGTATGAACTCTGTGAGGTTTCTTTTAGTGTAATGATCAGTTGAGATATTGGTAACAAAATTTCTTGAATAAACCATTAGTTTTAGATCTGTGAGATTCTCAGCTGTATCAACAAATTTCCGTAGTCACTGAGAAGACACACCTGCAGCACATAGAGATATGAATAGCCTTTTGTTCTTTGGTTCTTTGCTGCAATACACACCCCCATGCACATAATGATATTCTGTATTCATTTTTACAGCCGCAGTCAACTTACGATATCAGATATTGCACGGAAGGCTTTCCTTTATAGTGTATGTTGCTTTCTCATATACTTATTCTCAAACAATTTTTGTTAAATCCACTGTGCTTGATCTACTCAACTTCTATAAATGGCTTCTTCATATTTTTAGATCTAATGCTTTGTGTGTGTGTTTGTTTTTTTGTTTTTTTTTTGTTTTTGTGGGTAGCATTTCATGGAAGGTCATGCTAGAAGTGCTCCGATTTCTCGGCTGCCACTCATCACTATGTTGGACAGTAAACATCATCTGAAAGACACTCCAGTTTGTCAGGTGACTATAAAACTTTTTCTGCTTTTTCAAGTGCTATAATTGAGTTGTGAATGACACCATTGTTTTACGTGCACAGCCATTTCACTTGGAGCTCAACTTCTTCAACAAGGAAAATCGTGTTCTGCATTATCCTGTTCGGGCTTTCTACGTGGATGGTGCAAACCTTATGGCATATAATCTATGTACAGGAGGAGATAGTATCTATAAGAAACTTTATAACTCGGTAATGTAAATACTATACTCTATCAATTTAAAACTGCGACTTTTATCTGGGTTGTAACCTTTATCGCTCCCTTATATTTTCCAGATTCCTGGGAATGTGGAATTCCATTCGAAGTACATGGTTTACAGTAAAAAGCAGCACATGTTCCTTGTTGTTTATGAGTTTAGTGGTTCTGCAAATGAGGTGGTGGTTTATCGGGAAAATACTGAGTTTCAGACGGCAAACAGTAAATGCACTACAGTGAAAGGTTTTTTGGCTCTGAAATTCTGAATTTCCTTGTATTAAAATACCTGAATATTCATGTCGGAGAACTAATTAGTCATTCATGATTTGTATATTTGAGTTTTGTAGGTCGAGATGCAGCATTTATTGGCCCCAACGAGAATCAATTTGCAATTCTTGATGATGACAAGACTGGACTGGCTTTATACATTCTTCCAGGAAAGATAACCCAGGAAAGTAATGAAAAGAATGGAGCTGTTGAAGAGAACCAATCTGTGGACAATGATGGTAGTACCATCCGAGGTCCCGTGCAGTTTTTATTTGAAGACGAAGCGGATCGCATCTTTTCTACTCCTTTAGGTGAGCAAAGATCCACTTTTTTAATAAAATATCTTCTTTTATTTTATTTTTGTGCTTCTGGAGGTTTTGGCATGAGATATACACTAATCGTAGTCCTCTGTGATTGTAGAGTCATCCTTGCTGTTTGCTTCTCATGGGAATCAGATTGGCTTGGTAAAACTTGTTCAAGGGTACCGCCTATCTACTTCTGACGGGCACTATCTGTCTACCAAAAGTGAAGGGAAAAAATCAATCAAGTTGAAATTAAATGAGACTGTACTTCAGGTGATCATTTAACCTTTCAAGCCACCATAAAATTTTTTGTTTTGTTTTTTTGTTTTTGTTTTGGTTTTTGTTTTTTAATTTTTCCACTAGTCCTAAGAAGCTCCATATGTGTTCTTTAAAAATCACGTATCTGACATGTTGCAAATTTGTGTTGCAAATAGTGCATTAATTACACAGTGATACAGCATAGTCCTTATGATTAGGGTCAAGTATATGATGTATCAGTTCAGTTCAGGGATATATTGTATTTTACTGGGAAGAATGACCTTTTTTCCCCTTGTAGTGCATACCCCAAAAAAAAAAAAAAAAAAAAAAAAAAAAAAAAAATTATGTTCCTGAAAAATAGAAATTTGTGGTCATGGTAGAACTTATCTTCTTTTGTTTAATATTGGGCCTTGTTTCATCTCGTGTCAATTTATGATATTTTCACCGACCTATGATTTGGACACTGTTAACTTTACCTATGAAAGGCATATTTGTAAATTACAGCCTTTAATCCACCATTTACTTTCATGGTGGTGTTTTACTTTACAGATCTGGTGTATAAAAAAAATCCAGTATTGCAGCTTTCTATTTGAGATACCATTGATGTTGTTGTCAATCCTGATAGCTTTGCGTCTATTTATTCAAAAGTGTACTTAAGTTCTACTTTGACAGATTCAATGGCAAGAGACTCTTAGAGGATATGTTGCAGGGATATTAACCACACAGACCGTGCTTCTGGTCTCAGCGGACCTTGAGATCCTGGCCAGTAGTTCAACAAAATATGATATGGGATTCCCATCTATATCCTTAAACAATATCTTTGATTTTTTTCCCTCTCCATTATATAGTCATGAATGTTATAAACGTGTTTAGCACTTAACTTTGGGCCACTATAGATCCCTTTATGGGTGGGTCCTGCACTTCTTTTTTCTACTGCTACTGGAATTAGTGTGCTTGGCTGGGACGGGAAAGTGAGGACTATTCTCTCCATAAGTATGCCTAATGCAGGTAGAAACCGTAGGCTGCTGATACTGGTTTAATTAAATATCTGCGTGATTGAGTGCTCTATTGGTCTAAATGTCATTGCTATTCATTTCTTGGCTATTATGGTATTACCCTTCTGACCCTTAAGCTAACTTTTGTGCAGTTTTGGTTGGTGCTCTAAATGATCGTTTGCTGCTTGCTAACCCAACGGAAATAAATCCTAGACAAAAGAAGGGAGTTGAGATTAAAAGTTGTCTTGTTGGGCTTCTTGAACCTCTTCTTATTGGCTTTTCTACCATGCAAGAAAGATTTGAGCAGAAGCTTGACCTTTCAGAAATATTGTACCAAATCACGTCAAGGTTTTCTTATAACCAGCTTATTCACTGCCATTTGTTTGTGGCATTCATTGTTTACTCTTGGAATTTTTAGAACCTAGTTCCTTTTCCACCCTTTCTGCATCTCAATAGATATGGAACCATGCATTAAAGTTCATGGCATGACTGAAATCTGACTTCTCAAGTACTTTCTGAATCAAGGTTTGATAGCCTGCGTATCACTCCAAGGTCTCTTGATATTCTTGCTAGAGGTCCTCCTGTGTGTGGGGATCTTGCTGTGTCTTTATCCCAAGCAGGCCCGCAATTCACTCAAGTAAGTGAGTACTTTCGTGTTATTTTGCAAAGTTTTCTGTTTATTCAATTTAATTACTCAACATGTTTCAAACTGAACTTAGGTGTTGCGTGGAGTTTATGCTATCAAAGCTCTTCGTTTTTCAACTGCTTTGTCTGTTCTGAAAGATGAGTTCCTCCGTTCTAGAGATTATCCGAGATGTCCTCCAACCTCTCATTTGTTTCATCGTTTCCGCCAGTTGGGCTATGCTTGTATCAAGTACGCAGATAAGAAATATTGTTCGTTTTAATTTCTTGTGCTGTAAAGTCAAATTTGGTGATATATAGTCTCTACAAACTTATTGCCTTATACTTTTTTTTTTTTTTTACCTTGTTGCCTTAAACTTATTCTCTGTTACTGATTGCCCCTGCTTTCATACTTTTTAGCATTATACTCTGACATGTCTGATACTCTGATTGTAGTAATTTAGGCTTCTCTCCAAGTTATATGCTCTTAGAGTTGGTGCTTCTGCGTTTGTATTCTCCCTAGTTGTCGGATTAGTATTTTTCTTGACAATTAAATAAAAGCAGTCGCTAGAAACTTTTTTGGCTGGGACAACATGCTATTATAAGTTTCCATTCCTAACCTGATTAGAAATAGATATGTGTTGATTTCACCAGTTCAGCCTTGCTATCTATGTTCTATCTCTGTTGTTATGTGGAGATAAGATCTAATCAACCAGGTATCCTTTGGATATCAGATTGTTATTTTGTTCTTCCACTCTTTTTTAGTATTTCGTAAAAAGAAAGATTTGATGATTGATACGATATCAAAAAATTTTGTAAGAATGATTAGAATTCCATAAGAATTTTATGATCTAAGCAACAAATTTTGTCGTTTTCCCACGTAAAACTGCTATGTCTACCCTTTAGGGATCTTTTGAGTGACATAATACTTTTTCCTATAGTTGCTCACTGATAGTTCTTGCGTCGATTGTCATTTTATGTTGCACTTGAATTGCAGGTTTGCTCAGTTTGATAGTGCAAAAGAAACTTTTGAAGTTATAGCGGACTATGAAAGCATGCTTGATCTATTTATATGCCACCTAAACCCTAGTGCAATGCGACGTCTGGCTCAAAAATTGGAAGAAGAGGGTACTGATTCAGAATTGAGGCGGTACTGTGAGAGGATATTAAGAGTTCGCTCTACTGGGTGGACCCAAGGCATTTTTGCTAACTTTGCCGCCGAGAGTATGGTTCCTAAAGGACCTGAATGGGGTGGCGGAAACTGGGAAATTAAAACCCCTACTAACTTGAAGGCTATACCTCAGTGGGAGTTGGCTACTGAAGTGTTGCCATACATGAAGACTGATGATGGTACCATTCCATCCACAATCGCTGATCACATTGGTGTTTACTTGGGTTCAATTAAAGGAAGAGGCAACATTGTGGAAGTGAGGGAAGATAGCCTGGTCAGAGCTCACAATAAGCCAAATGGCCTTTCAATTGCTTCCAGCATAACTAACAAGTCCAAAGCAGTTGCAGATGGTGGTTCCAAGGGTGATTCCTTGATGGGTCTGGAAACCTTGATGAAAGAGTCTTCTGGTTCCAATGCTGCAGATCAGCAGGCTAAAGCTGAAGAAGAATTTAAGAAATCCATGTATGGTGCTGCTGATGGTAGCAGCAGTGACGAGGAGGGAGTGTCGAAGACCAAAAAGTTACATATTAGAATACGTGATAAGCCAATTGCTTCAACTACAGTAGATGTGAATAAGATTAAGGAAGCCACAAAGCAGTTCAAGCTTGGTGAAGGCTTGGGTCTACCTATAAGCAGGACCAAGTCAATGACTAGTGGGTCACAGGACTTTGGCCAGATTTTACCTCAGTCATCTCCTGCTAACAACACAGCAGTGTCTGCTCCTGCAGTTTCTCAGCCAGCTGATCTGTTTGGTACAGGCTCCTTTACACAATCTGCCCCGGTATCACAACCGGCTCCTATGGTAATGGGTATGGGAGTTACGGCTGGACCCATTCCAGAGGACTTCTTCCAGAATACTATTCCATCCTTTCAGGTTGCAGCCTCACTGCCTCCGCCCGGGACTTATCTTTCAAAAATAGACCAAGCTGCTCAAGGAATTCAAAGCAACAGTGTCCCGACTAGCCAGGTTCCTGCATCTCAAGCTGATTTTGGTCTTCCTGATGGCGGTGTTCCCCCTCAGACCGCTCAACAACCTGTTGTCTCACTGGACTCGATTGGACTCCCTGATGGTGGTGTCCCTCCACAGCCCTCGGGCCAACCTGCTGGCCTGCCACAGACTCAGGCCCAGGTAACTCAGGTTCCAGTTTCCACGCAGCCACTTGACCTTAGTGTCCTTGGAGTTGCGGATTCTGGAAAGCCTTCAGCCCGTCCTTCTTCCCCACCATCTTCTGTGCGTCCTGGACAGGTAAGAAACAGATATCTACATATTTTAATCAATAAGATAAGCCCCAGATATGGATAGCTATTTGATTTCTAAGTTTAATTGCAGTAATAGCCTCTATGGATTTCCTTGTAACAGGTTCCTCGTGGTGCTGCTGCTTCTGTATGCTTCAAGACTGGAATTGCCCACTTAGAACAGAATCAACTTTCAGATGCCTTGTCGTGTTTTGATGAAGCTTTTCTTGCACTGGCAAAGGATCAGTCCCGTGGAGCTGATATTAAAGCCCAAGCAACCATCTGTGCTCAGTACAAGTTGGCAGTTAATCTTCTTCAGGTACTGTAATAGTTAGTCCCTTATCATAACAGAATGAGCTTGAGTTTCTTGAGGCCAATCATCTTCATAAGCATTGTGTAAAACTGCATTCGGTACTCGGGATGGCCTACTTTTGACGTTCCAATCTATGGTGTCTAACCATAAAATGAAAAATTATTACTGCTGTTATTAATATTATTATTTTCAAAATTAACCCGTCTAACCTCTGAATCCTATATTTGAAGAGGTATCTATGACATTCCCTTTACTTGCATCATGAAAATGCGTCACAAGTCAGAAGTATAACTGTTCTTTTGGATTATGCCACAGGAAATTGGGAGGCTGCAGAAGGTGCAAGGTCCCAGTGCTATCAGTGCAAAAGATGAGATGGCGAGACTCTCACGTCATCTAGGTTCATTGCCTCTTCTAGCGAAGCATCGGATAAACTGCATCCGTACTGCCATTAAGCGTAACATGGAAGTGCAGAATTTTGCGTACTCCAAGCAGATGCTTGAACTTCTTCTTTCTAAAGCACCTCCAAGTAAGCAAGATGAGCTAAGGAGCCTAATCGACATGTGTGTTCAGAGGGGTTTGACCAACAAGTCCATTGATCCATTGGAAGATCCATCGCAGTTCTGTTATGCCACTCTCAGTCGCCTTTCAACTATCGGTTATGACGTCTGTGATCTCTGTGGGGCCAAGTTTTCGGCTCTCTCAACACCTGGATGCATTATATGCGGCATGGGAAGCATTAAAAGGTCAGATGCGCTCTCAGGACCAGTTCCGTCACCATTTGGCTGAGTTAAAATAAGTTAGTAGCAGGTTGCGGTATTATAGACTAATTTCGAGACAGTCCCAAACAATGTGGTGCATCTTTCACCCCCATAGAAGTTGCACTGCAGAATGCACCTTTCGAGGGCGTTGAATTTAATAGAGGAGGGAGAAAATAGCAGCGTGGGGCCATGGAAAATTTGTTTGGTTTTGTTGAGTTTGTTTTTGTGTCCTTATTGCTGGTGAGAGCGACGTTGCTTATTTTCCCATACTGTATCGTTTGTCATTGTTATTTACAGTTTTGTAAAGTATTATTCTTTGTAAAATAGAGAGATCAATTTTTTCAGACGATGCTGGGTAGACTCCCAAGAATTCTTGAACTTACAAAACTTTTTTTTTTTCCTGCATTTTTGTTGGAGTGTCTGGTTCATTTCCGTGCCAAGTTGCCCCTCTCTCTCTCATTTCTGTGCCAAGTTGCCAATTGCCTCTCTCTCTCTCTCTCTCTCTCTCTCTCATGTGTGCGTGTGTGAAACATGAAAAGGGTCAAAGAAACAAGCATACATTATAAGGGGGATAAATACTGAAATGGTGGGGCCTAAAATGTCGAGGGTGAAAGATGCTGCATGTAAATGTTTCCTAGAAGGGGAAAACAAAAGACAACCCAGCAGGGATGGGGAGAGCCTCTCTGGCTGGCCCTCTGTCCGTCGCTTTGGACGATGAAAGGCTTTATCCCCTGCATAAAGAATACCTAGCATTACTCAAATCTCATTTTTTAAGTTTTTCTACCAAACCCTACACACACACACACAAGTATTTTTTTAACCAAGTAAATCTCAAGTTTTAAGGCTATGTTTGGTAAGAGGGATGGAGAAGAGGAAAGACAGGGAGAGTTTAAGTGATGGAGAATATAAAGGATAGAGAGAGTCATGGAAATCCTTTATGTTGTTTGGTAAGAGGGAGAGCGAAAGGATGGATAATAGTTTCAAAGCTAATTATCATATTGTTTTTTGTAAAACATTTTACTAATTCAAAATAAGGATATAATAGTCTTTTCAAGTTCAAAAGTGAGAGAGGAGGGAGACTCTCTCCATCCACCTTTCCTCTCCCTCCACTCTTCTCTTCAACCAAAAGATGGAATGGGACCCTCCTTCCACTTCTCTCCCTTCACCTTGCTTCCTCCCTCCAACCAAACACCCTATCACACATACAAATATTAAAATCCACGTATTTTAGATCAACTTTCTAGTGGTTGAAAAGCTATGACATTTGTGGTTGCAAGCATAATTTAACGATACTTTCAAATTTGACTTCATAAAAAAAGTGCAGCCTCCATTTGATAAATTAGTTGGAGATGAAATTTTTAAATTGAAGTTGGTCGACTTTTTAAAAACTAATTATAAATTTTATTGACTTCTCAGAAAAGACAAAAATTGATGTGAAAAAGTGCAATTTAGTTAAAGTTAAACTTAAATACCAAATGGAGGCATAGAGTTCAAATCCCTCCCTCTCCAATTTCAAAAAAAAAAAAAAAAAAAAAAAGTATGACGCTTTGCATTTTCTCCAGCTTCAAATTTAAATTGGTTAAAGCTTTAACTAAAGGAGCGCTTGCCTCATTATGTTTTTGTTGTGTATAATTATGAACAATAGTATGTATGATGGCTGATGTTTAACAAAGTAAATCTCGACTCCAAGTTGCGCAGATTCACACGAGTGATAACTTTTTTACCTGTTGAAAAGCAATGAAATTTCACCCTTTTTTACCCCTTTTATAGAAGATGATGCTTTAACTCATTCATTGTAACCGTTAGGTTAAAAATAGAAACGAACATTTGGAAGCATTCAAGTAAAAGACATTGGCAGCCTCAAAGTACGTTTATTCCCATAATCCATTTGTTCACAAATCAATCATCAAAAATTCATTTTTGGGAGCCGAACACACTGCCCACAGATCCTTAAAAAAGCACGATTATGTATTTTTTAATCATGTCAAAATGTACATTAGTATGTGGAAAGATTCCATCCGAAGTCCATGGCCATGCGGATCGAGGATGATGGGAAGAGGTGAACGGATTTTCAGTGGCGTAACAGCAACCGGAAGCTGAAATCGTATGGCATTATTTGCACCACCTGCGAAAGAGGCGGTCTTCCCTTCCTCTCAAGGCATTTAACTGCTTCATTCGTGACCTCTTTCGGCAGTTGCAGGCACACCCAATCAAGCAACGACTCCATGTCTTTTGCAAAGTCGAGGAGATACCAATCCAATAGTTTTGGTATTATTAATTTGTTCGTCCTTGAGATACCAACTGTTGCTTGTAGATAGTCCCTTTTCGCTGCTTCCAACTCTTCCTCAACTTGAGAAGCTGAGTACACCCTCACCTTCATTTGACCAACATTCACTCATTTACTAATCGAAAACTAGCTGCATTTAAATGAATTCTTTCAAGGATGGTGTAGGAACTATTATATTTGCATATCTTCAGACAAGACTTACTGCAGGAGAGGACCAACTTCCGCAAGAGAGTGCGAATGTGACCAAAGGTTCAGACCAGTCCAATCCAAATATGCTCCGAGCTCTCATCTCATCATTTTTCGCAGCCTTTGGACAGGACTGGGCAACAATAGAAGCATATTACAGTTTAGTTATCAATGTAACGGTTTCTATTGGTAGACGACCTACATAAGATATTCCGAGTTGTATGTACTTACGAATTTCAAGTGGTAAGGCAGTCTCAAGATGAAATGCTCGATCGTAATTGCGTTCAGCAAGTGTCCCCCCACCGTTACTGTTGCCTGATTCGAGCAGAAGAGTGAAAATGCGGTTAATTGCATGACGGTTATTCTGACAGTACTTGACATTATCAGCATAATAGATACTGGAAGCACTGTGAGTCCTTTGAAGCAATGAATGTGGGGCAAATAAGCTCAACTTTACAACTATATCTTCAAAAGCTGATAAACATGTGCAGCTTCATAAAATCTCATTAAAAACGTTTAGGTCGGTACATCACCAAAAGCCGAATGTACAGTGGTATCCAGGTACTAAAAATTGAGTTCTCCAACTCTCGCACTGTTCCGTTCTTACCTTTTGCATTAGTGCTACAACCATTTCTGGGGTCTCTGGTACACCATGCTCCAGAAATGCCTGCAATACAATTGTTAACACACTTATTAGAGTATACACTACAGGAAAGCACTTTTTAAACAATATTCTGACGGAACTCGCAATTGAAAAAGAATAAGTTTGTTTGTCTTTCGATTGCCAATATACGAAGGAGAAACATCTTACATTCATCATGCAAGAATTATAAATGTTAATCCAAAATGCAAGCTTCTGCTGATGGTTAAGACCCTCCAAGTTCACAGAGGCAAGCTTTCCGAGCAGGAATCTGAATTATGGTCATTATGGTATTTAAATTTGATGAGCAGAAGAATATATAGCACAAAAAACATCAGTCAGTCACATGAATGCATTTTAAAAACCGTATTTACTTACTTGAGTCTGTGCATCAGAAACAATGCACCTGTTGTACGACTGATATCAATCGAACTAGCATCAATAGCACACAGATGTTTGTAAGGGCCAATATCTGCATCTCTGAACTCCAAGCAAATTCCGTAAGGATCTCGAATTTCTGTCTCTCTATCCTTTAATGTGCACAGCCTCAGCAAAATGTTTGACAAACACTTGACAATATCTTCGGATACTTTATTAGGCGAGCAATCACTTTCAATTACTTTGTTATCAGGTGATCCAGAGCAACTCTCCATTGCTCTTTCCTGGTCTGCCAGTCTGCTCTCTAGCTGGACAATCAGGAATGTAATTAACACAACTGAAATCGGGGCAGAGAGACTAGTTTTAACTCATAAGTTGCTAACAAAAAATAATACCTGAATTTTCAACGAATCCGGGCTCTTGTCCTTCTGTTCATGCTTGATTGGAGGCTTCTTTAATGGGGTCACCACTTTGGAATTTTTCTTTTCAGGAGACACCTTATCCTTCACTGAATTAGTCCACAACTGGTTCTCTTTTCCCCGCGAATCTCCAGAGGGCGATGATGACATCTCGGGTTTTTTAGGAGTTTGTCTCCCATTAACTTTCCTGGCGGAACAATTCCCAGTCCTGACCGAGATTGCTTCGTTGGGAAGCAGCTTTCTACTTGAAGTAGTTCTAGCAAGAGAAGGTTGAGACTTGGTGGCCGAAGTAGGTGTAGAATTGAGCTCAAATTGAGGCAGGGATTTCGACCGCTGATGTCTAGCGCTTTTAACCGGAGTTTGGTCCGTCGGATCATTGGAAGTTTCCACATTCCTCTTGGATGACACATACACAGCTTCCTGGTAAAGACCTTTCCTGAAATTCACAACCTGCTCTTCAAGCCTAACAACCTCCTCTTCCAACACAGCCACTTCAGCAAGAAGTTCTAATGTCTGAACACCACAATTTGGCATACCCCATTTCTTCAACATCTCATTTTAACCCTTGATATATAATATATATATATATATCTATGTGTGTGTGTGTGTGTGTGTATGTATGTATGAAGATCTGATATTGAAAAGTACACACTTACATATGAAGGAAGATAAGGAGGAAGACGAGGTAAAGCTCCAAGAGGTCTAGTAAATGCCCTTTCTAATGCTCTATGGACGTTCTCTTCGTGTCTGAGCTTCTTCTTCAACTTATCAACCTGTTTATTTGTCAAAACACATTATTAAATTTATTAAAAGATGAGGAAAAATAAGATAGTTGGGAAAAAACAAAGAGAGAAATATTGCCAAAAAAAAGAAAAAAGAAAAATTAGTACATCTTGAAGCAAGGCCATTTTCCTCTCTCTGTTTGATCTTCGCCTATTGGTCACGGTTTTCTCAGAATGCATGATTCTGTTCATGACCCTTGTCTCCATCTTCACCTTCTTTTGGAAATTCAAAACACAAAAGAAGAAAAAAAAAATCAAAATATCAAAAATTATGTGTGTATATAATATAGATATACAGAATGTATATGAAATTCTGCATGCTTGATTAAAAAAGAAAAAGAAAAAGAAAAAAAAAAACACTATTCTTTTCTTGAGAGAAGTGAAAGAAAGCGAACAAGTTCAGATTTGGATCAAAAGCAATTTCCTTTTTTTTTTTTTTTTAAAATTATTATTAATAATTTAAAGCAGGTAATTAAGTGAAACAATTGGACAGCGTTTAAAAGTGAAAAAGAAAGAATTAAATAGTAAAAATATATATGTACAATATCTTAATGAGAATTAAATGGGAAATTTAAGACGGAGCAGCTCTGAAAATTTAAAGCCCTTTTCTTTTTCAAGTGAACTTCAACATCCATTGCGGATTGCCCATCAGATTCAAAACAAAACCTTCTTCACGTATCCTCTGAAAATCCAAAATAGAAAAATAAATAAATAAATAAATAAATAAAGCCACAGAACTTACTTTATCATGATTTGAAGCAGCTTTCATGGCCTGAAGATTGGTGCTGCGGGCTCTGGCGTTCATTTTCTTTTCCTTTTTACTTTCCGGGAAAATTAAAATGAAAGTGGAACAACATGCTGCTAGTACTACTACACATAGAGAGGAAAAAAGAAAGCAAAAAAGAAAGAAAGAAAAAGCATTAATGGAATCAGATTCTTAGTAGAAGCAGAGACTAAAAAAGACTGAAACGAACCAACTATACCGTCCAGAGAGAGAGAGAGAGAGAGAGAGAGAGAGAGAGTTCATACATTAAAGAGAGCGGGAAACTTGAAAGGAAAATGGAGGAGAGACAAAGGCAGGCAAAAATGCCTGCAGATTATTATTATTATGATGTTTATGTATGTGTGTGTGTGTGTATGAAGTTATATATATATATATATATCTCGAACAGGGTGAAAAAGAAAGGAAACAAAAAAACTTTCAACCGAGAGACAGAAGAAGTGAAGAAGAAGAAAGAAGGAAGAAAACGACGAGGTTTGGAGGCAGAAGCGCCATCCAAGAAAAAAATAAATAAATAAATAAAAGCGTAGCAGCAGAGGGCCAACAACAACCCTTAGCCACTGTACTTCATAAATAGGACAAACCATTTTATTATCTAATTTTAAAACAAAAGTATTAACAATAACAATAACAATAATAAAAAAAGGAACCCAGAAATTCAAATTACTTTATATTAATAGTGTTTCTTTGTTTGAAGCAAAAAATAAAAAATTAAAAAAAATTAAAAAAAATGGAAAGTTAGATTGAGATAGAGACAGGCAAGACAAGCGACCAGTCACATCCACTCATCGTCTTTTCACTTTCTCTTTTAAAATTTAGTGCTTCTTCTTCTTCTTCTCCTACGTCTTTTTTAGAGTTGTTCCGATTGAAGTTTGTGACTAATTTAGCGGATGAGAACACAGGGTTCAGGGTCTTTACATAGTCTGAGATTCGAAATCTAAAAAATTTTCTTTTAAATTGATAAGATAGGTACCCTATAGAATCCATAAAAAAAAAGGGTTTTTTTTTTAATTATAAATATTATAGCATTTTTGTAATTTGGTAAGGAACAAAAGTGAATTAAAAAGAAGATAATAACAAAACTATCCTCCATTATACATTTATTGTTTTTCACCTTATATTTTCATGAATATATATTGTACTTGTGCTTCACGTTTTGCAAGCCGTGTTACATATTCTTCTACAAGTTGTGTTAAAAAATTTTCGTTAAGAATTTGAGTTGAAAACTTTATGAAACCTGAAAAATAAATTTATAGAGTTTGTCTATTGCCTCTCAAACATATATATATATAAAGTATAATATGATATTTATTTAATTTAGTATTCATGTTAGAGGTACGTAATATTACAAAATTTTGATTTTTGCATAATATAGTTACACTTGCACTCTTCCAACGTTAAAAACGTCACGTCATCCTTCTTATAGTTTAAATATTATATTGGAAGGGAGGATCATGACAAATTTTTGCTAAATTCCAAGGTGAAGTTAATATAAAGAAAATTTTTAATATATAATTCGTCAAAGAAGAAAAAGAACAAGTGTACATTAATTTGAATCTTTTTGATTTGTCAAGATCACTTTAGTGGTTTAGCCTTTGGCTGTCACGACGCTCTCTCATTATGAATTAACGTGCTCTCTCTCTCTCTCTCTCTCTCTCTCTCTCTCTCTCCCCTTTTGTGTCTTCGGATTCCTTTTTAATTTCGATAGAGAATAGCATTGGTTTTCGTTACAACTATGCCTAGTTGTTTATAGTGGCTCTGCCCGACTAATATTTGTGGTATTCAAATTTTGTTTGTAATCTCCGGATTAACGTTAAAAATGTCTTTTCTTTTTCTTTTCTTTTCTTTTTTAATTTTTAATTTTGTTAATGTTTTGCTCTTTGTATTTTGGCATAGTGAGGGAAGGAGAATAGCAACTTCAGTGAAAGTATATTTAGTAGGAGCTGGCTTTGTCAGCACATGTGAATGACAACTAGAAAGTACTCATTTCGCCAAAGTACTTTGGTGAATGCTCACCATAGCTTGGAGAGGGGCCCTAGATTATGACCATCTAATATTATCTACTTTTAGCAATGCCCAAAAACTATATTAATATAAATATATATATACACAAACATATATATATATATATAAGAATTGATATATATATATATATTACACTAAACTACATATAATAATGATGTAATACATAAATATTTGCTAGTATACTCATAATAATGACATGCAGATCACTAGTACAAGTTTTGGATGCTTGCCCTGTGTGTATATATTTTGTATACATGTGCATATCCACATTTAGAGTTTATTAATAAATTATATATGTAATTTAGTTATTTTCACCTGATATATATACTCGCAAATCTTAAAGAGAATCTAGTTTCCAAGTACTGCCTATAATTTTGGATTACTAGAAAGAATTAGTACCTAAAAGTTATTATAAGCTAAAGATTAATTATTTAATGGGCTAATAAGAGATGAAGTGGCTTTCTGAGTAAGCAAAGCCAATGTGCTAATTAATGATGCTACAAACCTACTGACCTCCCACTTTTCATGATCTGGCTAGCTTACCTAATAATAAAGTTCTAGTTAATTAGATTTATTACCTTAATGATGCCTGGTTCCTTTGAGGAATTTTCTCTCACCAATCACTAAATGGTTTTTACATATATATGACGTGGCTGAAAGTCCAAAGAGTCAATTCCTTTTCTTTTTTCTTTTAATGGAAATTTATACAAACTTATTTTGGATTTATTTGTAATGAATATTATCTATTTTGGATCCAATCAAGTATTAATTACCAAGATATGGAGTGTAACAAATTCCCAGACTAGTCAAATTCAAAATTTTAACTATTAATAGATCAAAATATCATTGAAGGAAAAAAATTGAAAAAACTCAATTTTTTAAGAAGTAAAATCTCAAGTCGCGCACTATTGAATTTTTTATTTCAACAAAAGTTTTTTTCTTTTGTTTTTGTTTTTGGGTTTACTTAAAAAATATTTTTTTGATAAGTTTACCATTCTTTTTTCATTAAATTTATAAAAAAGAATGAGTAGTGGTGGTATAAATTCGTTACACACAAGTGTATTTGGTATGAGAGAAAAGTAAAAGAAGGAAAGTTATGGCGTAATTAGAGAACAGATTTTGACAGTTATGATTGTTTGATAGAAGAGAAAAAGAAAAAATTAAAGTAGGGATTCCAAATCCTTTAAAATGCCCCAATTTTAATCTCTTCCTAAACTTGAGAGATAATTATTAAGGATTTCATACTTTATTACATAAGAGAAATGATCTATTCTTCTTTTCCCGTTTTCTTCACCTAGGTGATCTACCACTTTCACCTTCTTATTTTCTCTCCTTCTTGCAAAACACTCCCTAATGTTTTCGTATAAATCTTTGACGGGTTCCAAAATAAACAATAGGCTTTTGAATAAATCCATATTAAATAATACATTTACGTGTGTGTTTATCTAATATAAATGATAAGAGAAGCCAATCGTTGTCAAATGTTTCAAGCAAATTCCAACTAAATTAGTTTCCACTAGAAACCTTATCTCACACCAAATCTCATCCTCCAGGACCAACATTAACCTCCAGGGGGAAAAAAAAACCCCTCCAGTAAAAAAAAGCAAGATAATGTTTTGATCACACGTGTCAGTTAAAAAATATCACAGAGAAAAAAAAGTTAAAAGAACTTGGTAGACTTATTTCGTGATAATCTGATATTCTATATAATATACAATATTATATATGTATATAGACTACACTATAGAAACTTAGAAATAGTTCTTTTTCCATTTATAATTATCACTATTCTTTTTCTTGGATAAATTTCGTGCTGACTGCTATGAATTTGAGATGTGACCCAACGGTATTTTAGGGTCCATTTGGTTTACCGGTTTGAGTTGGAAGTTTAAGTTTAAATAGTAATTTTTGTTGATTTTTCAGAAAAGACAAAAAACTTTTTCAGAAAAGACAAATTTTTTTTTCAGAAAAACACAAAAACTGAGATAAAAAGTTTGAAATGAACCAATAAAACAAACGGAGCCTTAGTATGTTATGCTAAACCTAACTGGTTTGGTTAGGAACCTCCAAGCTGTGTACGCGTATACATATACGTGTATATGTATACACTATATATATATATGGAAATTAATGATTGGCAGAAGTACCGAGAACATGAAGACAAAATAAAAGAAAAATGAAGGCAAGGCAACCATCAACGTACGTACTCCACAAATTGCTCAGCTGCTTGGACTTTTTAACATTTTTTAGTATAACAAATATAAATACGTGATTAGCCCGGCATCTCTTGTACCTGTTCTGATTTGGGCTATATATTTATATGCATGTACAAGCGGATATAATTGAAGGTGTCAAAAAAGAAAAATTGTTTCTTACTAGTTTATTAGTATGTTCTATTTTACTAATCAATTGCGCGAGAATCAACTTATTATTTTAACGGGAGCATATATTAAATAGTAAAGATTTTACTTATATAAAGATGTCTAATTTTTAATAGAGACAAAATGAGAAAGGTAAAATTATGAAAAAAAATTCACTAATAAGAACAGAAGCCCTTGTTCATCGATGAGCATGGCTCCACTCCTGCTATTGATAATGTCAATTAACCTAATCATTCTGCTCAAGTGTCAAAACTTATGGTCCTTTTGGGGGAAGTATTTGAATGAAAACATTTGAGCTAGAATCATTTGAATGGAAAATTTTGAATAGTGTAATCTAAGTTGGCAATTCGATGTTAACATTTTGAACAAAACATTTGAATACAAATATTTAAATATTTGTTTGGAAGTAATTATATATCTGAAAAGATATAAGAAAATGACATCTAAAATAGTTTCAAATAAATTTTAATTTAAAATCACTGTTGAATATATATCAGAATGGAACTTTTTGCCATTTAAGAGCAAAACCCAAAAAACATTAAAATGCCATATTTCTAATTATTTTTAACAGATGCATATTTGAAAGGACTATTAAAATGAAATTCCCCAAATGTTTCCTAGATGATCGGGCCAAATGGTAACTTATTTATCGTAGGTGAAATTTATCTTCAGTCTCCATCTATATATCTTAACAAGAAGTTAGAAAATTTTTTTAGCCTATGAAAAAGTTTACTTGTCTAGATATAAGGTTAAAATTAGTACACTTTCAGATGGAGTAGAAGTACTCTTTCAATCAACTTCTTATTTTTTAAGTGATATCCAAATATGGGGCAACTTCTTACTGAGAAAAAAAAAATAGGGTTTTACAAATTTTGAAAAAGGATATTGACAAGTGAAAACTCTAAACGTACCGAAAAAAAAGAAAAGAAAAGAAAAGAAAAGAAAAGAAAATCTAAATTCAAGTGGTTGCATGTATATTTTAAATGTAATTTTATATTTAATTACATCATAATGTGTTTTTTTTTTTTTAAACTTACGTCATAAGGTGTTGAATTTGAATTCATATATAAAAAAAAATCTAAATACAAGTGATTGTATGTATATTTTAAATGTAATTTTATATTTAATTACATAATAAGCTGTTGATGAGTTTGAATCCAAACTTAAAAAAAAAAAAAATCTAAATTCAAGATGAACTTCAGAGGATCAAATTACAACTAATTAAGAATATCTCCAATAAGACGTTAAATTTATCTGCCAAAGTCAAATTTTGGAAATTAGGCAGGAAAACTCTCCAACACAAGATTACTTTTAATTCTAAATTTCGCAATTACTATACTTTATGACCAATTTGTCACCGAATATAACAGATGTCAAAATTTGGGATACGAGTTTTATTGGTGCCTTCATTATTCAATTCACTCATAATAATATTATCATTTATTTAAAGACTGAAAATTTACTTCCAAGTTTCAAATCTTAATAATAACGATAATATAAAAAGTCAATATAACTTAAAAATAGCATTATGATTTGGAGCACATCATAGAATAACATCTAATATACTATTTTGATATTTTTTCGTGTGATAAATATTGAGGTTGGTATTTACATTTGAGGCACATGAGCTTGTGTTCTCAAATGTATATATATGTAATACGAACATGTGATCCAATCACATCATTCGGAACATTAATCTCTTTCTCCCAACTAATATGACATTATTGCTGGACCTTTTTGTCGGGAGAAAAAAAGAAAGTTCCACTCTCAAAGTGGTCGTTTCTGATGACATTAACCAATGATTATTTTCTTTTATTAAAGTATGAACGTTGTTAAGATTCAAATTTGTTGCCTTTCAACTTTTCATTGTGTTTTATATATAAATATATATATATATATATTTATATATGTACACTTTATGAACGTGGTCACTGGAGTTCACAAATATAATTAATCTGACAAACGCTCCACCCTTAAAAATAAAATATACACAATAAACTTCGTTTAGCAAAAAATACAAGGAACTAGATATTTTTAAAGGATTTAAATTAAATTAAAATTTTGAACTAAACATACAATTTGACTTATTTATTTTTTTATTTTTATCTCTCTAAATCTTTTATTTTCTTTAAAATAACTAAGCTTATAATAGAGTTTAGCTCATTTGTGAAAGTTTTAATGTTAATTTTTAGTTCACAATAATTGATCTCTATCATCCGTATTATCCGAAGAACATTTGTTGAGGATTCTGGAAGTTTGAATGATTGGTTAGAAGAGTATTTTCTCTCTAGAAGAACTTTCAACTAAAATTACAAAATGAGACTTCTCAAAAAAGCTCTTCTCATGACATGTTTATTCGAGAGAAACTCTTCTGTGCATGGAAAGAGGACTCATTCTGGAGATTTGTTTTAGGGAGACCTTTTATTTTATGGTTGGAATTCTCTGAGAGCTGCATGCTAAGGCTATCCATATCTTCTTGTTGACGCTTTTCAAGCGAAATATGAGTATATCAAAACGTTTAATCTTTCGATTTATGCTATTTTTCTTTTTTCTTTTTTTGTCTGGGTAATTTGGAAAATAAGAAACATGATAATATTTATTAATAATAAACTTTTATATCTTTAAGATCTACTTTATAATGCATGCACATGATAAAGGGACCACGGATGATTTGTGCTTGATCTTTTTATCCGTAAACAACTTTAATTTACATTGTTGGGCTAACCTATATATAGTTGCTTTCAAAATTCTCTTGAGCTAAACTGGATTCCCTAAATTTATTGTGATTAAAGAAAATATAAATGGTGAGGCTAATCGAGTTCAGTGATACCAGCTGGTTATGATGGAGTTTTCCACATTTATCATGGCTTTTGCAAAGGAAATTTTGCCGAAACAATTGGGTATTATTATGAGCACATTTAATTTGAAGCCGAATTGTGGGGAGCTATCTCTGCCATTCAATATGCAAAAAAAGAAAAAAAAAAAAAAAGAAGAAGCTTGGGACATGCCATGGTTTGATTCGGATATTCTTCTAATTATGTGATCAACATGTTGATTAATAGGAAAGCAGACGTTGCTTGGAGAATTAAAACACGATGGTCGAAAGCTCTCCAAAAACCTTTTTTTTTTTTTTTTTTGGAGAAAAGGATGGCTGAATTTTCTTTGATTAGGAATTATATGACTGGCAACAATACTAGAGATACAATCCGGTATGTCCTCTAACCAAAAAGGCTCAGTATTAAGAGCTAAAGCATGACGAGTTACTGAGTTAGTGTGTGAGCCGCATCATTCGCCAAATGAGATGGCTTGATAAGAATCACTACTGAGAACACCTATTAACCTAGAAATATCCTCAATAATGAGAAATTTAGAAGCTAAAACCTCTAAATTATTGGAGTTTTAAATTTGACCTATAAATATATAAATAGACTTAAAAACTAAAACTAGGGAGGTATTTGAAAGTTTTTTGAAAAAATTTACGTGCTTGTACTATTACAATTACAAAAATTTCAGGAGCAGCAAAAGGGCAAAAATTGAAGGAACCATGTTGCTCCGGTCTAAGCTACGCAACTCTTTAACATTTTCATTTCATTAAGTAGAATAATAAAGAAATTATGTAAGATATGCTTGGATGTTTCATTAAGCATGTGTATATATAGCTCTCTCATGCTATAGCACAAACATAGACAAAACATATATAAATATATATATATATATATATATGCGCTTTATAAAACGGTAGTGGGAACCTTTGTTGTTCATAGTCTAAGGTCTTCTGATCTTAAAGATGAAAGTGATCACCGTGTGGTGTTTGTGGGAGACATGAAATCTCTGGCTACATATCTATATTTTCCAAATCTGTGGCTGATGAGCTGTGATAATGATCAATTGGAAGTCATGTGCCATCAACTAGCCGTGCAATGGAATAATTGTACCTTCCTCACCAAGCTAAAGCTGATTTATTAAAATAATATGTAAACAAGAAAATAAATGAAAAATAGAAACGAAGCTATCTGCAATGTATTTTATAGGTAGTATATATTTCTGAACATTATATTTTATCAAAACACTATTATATTTTGGGGCTTTCTCGACGCTCATACCATGTCGGTTGGGCCATTGACCGACGAAATATATCCTACAAAGCCTTTTTCTGTCTGTTGCTTAGCAACCGATGAGAAAGTTCCAAAAAAATGCAAAAAGAAAAAATAAAAAATAAAAAATAAAAGAAATCTGGAGTTGTTTGAAATTTAAAATTTAAACAAGATCTTTGTTTCACACAAATTTTTTTGAATTTATTTTTTTTCTACACCGCCTCAAATTTCGCCAACCGCGACTCACACACTCTCCCATCTCGATATGCCTTGGTCCGTTTTTAACTTTTTCCAAATTTTCCACTTTTTTCCCTACTTCTTATTCTTTCCAAAACTTCCCAAAACCGCTTCCAAAAGCCCCAAAATAACTCTCTCTCTCTCTCTCTCTCTCGCTGTCTCATGTGTTTGTGTTTATGGCTGTGAGAGAAAAATAAAAATTAAAAGGGACAAATGAATTGATTTGCCAAGATTTCTGGGATGAAGTAAGCCGAGTTCTAGACGCAATGTACGGTAGTGTCACCGGTAGCATCATGGGGTTTTTTTTTTTTAAATTTATTTTTTACAGTTTACTTTAATTTGGTCATTATAGGACCGACGTGAAAGTCATTTTCCTCGTCGGTTCAAGGTTGATGAGAAATCTAATGCCCTTTGTTGATTTTCTGAACGATGAGAAAATGATTTCATGTGGGTTTTAAACCGACGTGGAAAGTATAGATTTTTGTAGTGAAATCAAATTAAAATGAATTTACAAAAAATGTGAAATTGACTAAATCTAATACCGATCTAACGATAACGATATAAATAAGGTGTAAACATGGCCCAACTAAAATTTGGCTATTTGCAATAGGAAGATTCTAAAATAGTTAGCTTTTATGCTGTGGTCGTAATCACATATACACATTGTTTTTGAGGCTCGATATGTATGTGACTGAAATGGGGGCTAAAACAACTGTCAAAGTCTAGATAAAGCGTATATGTAGATAGGAACCAACTTCTTCTGGTCTGTGATGTGAATCATTCATTTATTTATGTGCATTTTAAGGCCAGTTGCTTTAAGTCACCCCCGCATTGTTATTGTCATAACATGTCACATTCAAGCCCTTCAGGTAAAGAACCAAGTATATATCTGGTGAGATTTGGTAACCAGGTTAACTCTATCCCAATTTAATTGGCAAATAAGTTCAAATTAAAAAAAGTTCAATTCGAATTGAAAATCTAAATAAACTGAGTGTTTGAAATGTTAAATTAAAATAGCCTAGTTTAGATTTCGTCGAAATTCAAATTCACACATTTTAAACAAAAGCAAAGTGCCTATTTGGATCATATATAAATTAATTTAAACTCATTCATTAGAGAAAAAAAATTTGAAAATTGAGATTAAAACAGGATGTTAATTGGGATCTAATGTTATCTAGAAGCATTTTTTGTAAATAATTTCAAAAGGGGAATACATCTGAATGACATAAATTTAAAGACTATTTTACTTTTGGTACTTCTGTTGACAAATATTATACATGGAGTATTTATAATAATAAGATTTTCTATTTTGTATTACTGATAGAATTGTTGTTTTAATTATTGAATTAATTTTTTGAAGGTTTAATTTATGACTGAAGTAGTTTTATCTTGTGAGTTGCAAATTTTTAAAGTAGATATTCATAAAGATTATTCAACGATTAATTAGCAGTTCCCACTATTAGTGAAAAGTAAGATCTTTTCGTCAAATCCTCTTATAATTATATGCATTACTTTTTTAAGAGCTACAATACATCTAATATTTAGAGATGAACACATCCGAATTTTCAGCGATTAATTGGATATGAGGGGAAAAAAATGAGCCTTTAAAATGAATGTCAGCTACAATATTGTGATAATAAGGTGGCAAAAATTTCAACGGACGAGATCATCTTAATCCTCAAATGACTAAACAATGAGAAGCATGTGCATTAAAAAATAAATGAATAAAAGAGATGATTTTGTAGCTGTACCCTTAATTTTTACTGTATATACGTCTCTTTTCTTTTTCATATTTTGTTGTTTAATATGCTCCTTTTTTTTTTCTTTTTTTTTTTTTAAATGGCAGTTTAATATGCTCCTTGTCACTTGGCTGATAGTGACTTTCAGGATCACCCATCTGGTGACTTTAATTTTTGGATATATTTATCGGGTCACTTATGTAACCTATCACTTATGTCACCTGGTAGGTGACCCAAATAATGTGGCTCCAGCCACGTTGTTGCTGCTGCTGCTGCCGCCTTACTCCTTATCAATCTATAAGGGAAAGGCAAGAGTTAAAAAATAATAATAATAAAATAAATCTACAAGGTAGAATAAAAGAATGAGCCAAAAAAAAAAAAAATCTACGAGGTAAAAAAGTTGTAATCCTTTCAAATTTATTTATATTTCCTTTTCTTTTTTCCCTTCATTTTCTAGGGAAAAAGAAAAGGAAACACTCTTAACTTTTATTTATTTTTTATTTTTTGGGGTGGGAATATAGCTAGGAGATCCATGGCATAGCATGCTAAAATGTGGATATTATAATAAATTCGTTCTCACAAATTAAATGCATAACTCCAGGCCTAGCCAGCACGAAATCGTGCTAAGGAATTTGCAAATAAGAATCATCAATACATGTACTTGGGAACATAATTCAACAAAAAATTCATGTTTGATATCTAATAAAGAATATATATGTATGTATATTTTAAGATCAAATTCATAATACAACTGATCCAACTTTAAACAAAGGAAAAAAGAAATAGAGAGAATTTAAAAAAAAAAAACTATTAAAAATAGGGTCCTTAATTATCAGTTGATTCCTTTTTTTTTTTTCCTTCCTTCTTCTTTCTTTTTCTTTTTTTAAAGAAACATAAAAATGGTTGTGAGTGGTCCCAATACACGTAGGGAGGAGAAAAACCGCCATAGTTAGAGCATGAAAAAACAAAATAGAAAGGCCTCATAAGGTTGACAATATTATATAACAAAAGGGCAAACAAACTGAGCCACATGCAGAAACCGGAAAAAAAAAAAAAAAAGAAAAAAAAAAAAGATGATCACTGACTTGTTCCTTCTTTTCCACTCATTTCCAGATATATTCTCCCTTATTATATTTGGGCACACTCAATGGCTTTGCACTATATGTCATGTATAAAAAATTATAATTGCATGCCCTCTAAAAACACCTACTGATTCCAAGTCCCAATTAGCCACACTTTCTTTAATCAATTAATTACAATGTCTCTGCACTTCTCTGCAAATGTTCACCCTACATATAACATGCCAAAACGACCTTAAAAGATGTCCAAACTAGACTTCTAGTTGTTATATTAGTTATATTTTATATAATATATCCTTGCTGCAAAAGTTAATTTTACTTTCTGTTGGAACTTTTAATATTGAGCTGATTATAATGATCCCAATTTTTATCTCTGTTTTCTTGATATTAATAACTTGTGTCTATGACGTAGCTGCATGCATAATATAACGATAATTTTATATCTAACTTTATCATAAGGTGTATAGTTTGAATTCTCCCACTTTAAATTAAAAAAAAAAAAAAACGCACGTCCATGACATGAGTTGTTCTCTCTCTCTTTTAGATTATTGATTGATGTGGTATTTTATTAATTTTTAAAATAAAAAAGATAACAAATCACATTAATCCCTAGCATTAGCACTATTCTATTATTACGTTGCACTACATGGGGAAGAACAAACCTTTGTGATCGCTTTCAGCTACATATATTAATTATTTACCAGATTATTATGGCACGGTGTGAGTTGTTGTAAAGCAGATTAGTGCCTACATAAGCTAGTAAAGACTTTGTAAACTAGGAACCTTCAGTGCGAACTATTTTTCTTATCTGACACTTTATCTTGTGTGTATGTGCGTGTATATATATATATATATATATCTTCATTTAGAAGACAATATTGTTATCTTGAAACTATCACGTCAGTTCAGTGGAAAAAAAAAAAAAAAAGAAAGAAAGAAAAAAGAAAAGCTGTAGGTTTGGTATAATATGGCTTTGCTTGGTTTTTTCTGAGCAGATGTTAGCCGATTCCTGAATGCGCGTGAGCGAGAGACTGTGAACTAAGTACGCTGGATTTCCAGTCGTTTAAGTTGCAATATATATATATATATATATATATTCCAATATTACTTGGTTAAAAAGTACTGGGAAAAAGCTGCAGTTGGGAACTGTATTAAACATGAGGGACGGTGAAAGGGTAAATAAACAACAGCGAATTTTGACGTTTCACATTGTTTATAATCAAGTCAATCTAATTCCATACTCCATAATCGCATTTTACGGTTCACGTCCGTTAATTTTATTGTTTGATGTTATGCTAGTGACGATGAGAGTGAAATTGAAAGCCTATCTTTTAAATGAAATTAGGTTAAAAGGTTATGATAGTAGCTATAATTTTATCCTATCAGTAAGTACTTATATTTTAGTTATTAGATTAACTTTTCAATATTCAATCTACTGATAAAAGTAATACATGTCACATTTTAAATTTTCAACGGGAAAAACCACCTATATCGGACCATTAAAAAGATTAATCTAATTATTAAAATAACAATACCTAACAATAAAGTAAAAATATAGTTTCCATCATAAATTCTGTGCTAAAAAAATGGCACATGATGATCAAGTGCCGAACAACATCATGAGTCGTTATAATTTTCTTGTACTTTTCAGCTTATATATTCCGCCGAACAACATTATTATATTTTCTGCCTTTATATTCTCCTACTTTGGTGCAAAGTCATCTCA
The DNA here is from genome assembly GCA_025413485.1 of Ficus microcarpa. Lineage (NCBI taxonomy): Eukaryota > Viridiplantae > Streptophyta > Magnoliopsida > Rosales > Moraceae > Ficus > Ficus microcarpa. The sequence continues at coordinate 11,406,102 of CM046379.1, read as the reverse complement.
AATCTTGGCAAGCACACAGTCCCTAAGGAGTAAGGACATTAAGGAGTAAGGTCCACTCTCTGAGAATGGAATTGACTCAGTCCTACAGCTGTACGTGGTCTCGTGGTCCAACACAGGGGGCTACTTTTTTGTACACTTTGGACCACTTTTTCTGGACTAATTTTTTTGACAACTTCGTTGATTTTTAAACAGAAACTTGTTGTATACTGGATACCGTTTGGTTTGGGTTCCATTCTTCCATGGTCCATTTAGCTAGAAGCTGAAACCAAGAAGATTATGGAAACAAAAGTGAAAATTTAGAAGGTTTTTTTTTTTTTTTTTTTTTTATTATAAATAATGATGATAATAATAATAATAATTATTATTATCATTATTATTTTATAAATATTGATAGGTTGGAGAGATCACTGTTTAGCTGTTTATGGTTTGGCCAGCTATTGTGATGTATACTGCCATATGGTTTTTTGCAGTCTTTTGATGATTGTTTTAAGATGGTCCCTCTAGCTATTGTTATTGCCAATATTTTCCATAATTTATCTTCTCCTTTTAAGGCCTTTCCAAACAACCAAATGCTCTCTCTCTCTCTCTCTTGTCGCAATCAACATTTGATGGTGAAGAAGTCCATCTTATCTTTTATCTGTCCTTCCAGTTTTATTATGGTCACCTTAAAACTAGTACTGTTTCCATGATGATATAGTTTTTTCTGTTAGGTAGGCCACTATAATGTGAAATTTACGTTTGACACTGCACAATTACTACTACTGAACAACTTTAGGTATATATTTAGGTTCAAATAATGATATTTCTGCTTCGATTGGAAAACCATTCAAAACTTAAAATTTTCATCTCAATTTTTGTCTTTTTCTGAAAAAGTTTTTTGTCTTTTCTGAAAATTTTTTTGTCTTTTTTGAAAAATCAACACAAATTTACTATTGAACTTAAAGTTTCCAACTCAAACTCATTCACCGAACATATCCTTAGTAATTTGCCTGCCTTATAGTTTGCTGAAATTTATTGTCAATACTTGTTCGACCATACAACCGGATCATTCGTACGCATCTTGTACAGAGGCAAAAGAATGAGCCCAAAATTTAAGCCCATTTGAGGGATTTGCCCTTCCAATTGTAAAGGTAGCAGGTAGGCAGCTGCATGCCACTAAATATTGTAGACGCTCGGTGGTGCCGCCGGGCGAGGGTCACACGGCGAATATTGTTCATGGATCCAGCAATGTGCTACTGGGATCTGATTTTGTTTTTCCGCTACGGTGAAGATGGTGATTTAGTTAACAGACACACCGGGTTTCGTTAAGGTTACCACAAGGTTTCGTAAAGGTTACCCGTTGAATTTAGTAGGTGATTAGTTGTGTACGGAGTAATCACTAATTTTAAAAATTGGTATTGTGATGAACAACCATCTGCAAAGGAACAGTAGATGACTTATGATCATCTTGTGACTTCGGCGAGACAACGACCAAATGGTCACTCGTCAATTTTAACGATTGATGTTGCTGATGACCAGGTTACTTAATCAGTTACTTTGGCAATCGACGAGGAGTGACGCGGCATCAATGATGTGATAACATAAATATAAAAGTATTATTGTAAACACCAAAAGATGAAAGATAATATCATAAATTTAACACCTTCTTGTATTCATGTCCATTATTATATTAAAATTGATAACTTTTCCATTTTATAGCATGATATTTTTTTTCACATTGTATCATAGAATTCTCAAATTGTATTTGGATATTTTTGATAACTACTGTATTTTTTTTTTCATTTTTTCTTTGAAAAAAAAAATATTAATACACACTCAAACTGAAATGAAAGGTTGGCTAATTCCACCGCTAAGACTCAATCTTTTGCTTAAAAACCAAAACAAAGTAGGCCTATTAACAGGTGTAAATGAAGTACAAGAGATAAATGAAGTACAAGGGTTCAAAGTAAAAAAAAAAAAAAAAAAAAAAAAAAAAAACGTGTGCGGTTTAATTCTATCGGAAGTTAAAACTAGAGGTGTGATTTTGACTTTTTCTTTAACTCTATATACCATGGCCAAGGGGATTATTTAATTTTGTGTTAGATAAAACTTGTTAATCATTAATTATGACAAACTAGTTAATCATTGAGTCCATATAATAATATACTGGAACAAGTCCTCCTCAGGACCGGCAAAGACTTATCTGTTGTTGTCTTTGCTCTATTTTTTATTTTTTAAGAATAATTAACCTTTCTAATCTAGATTTAAATTCATTGTATTTACATCAGTAAACAAAAAAAAAAAAATTTTTTCTATTTATATCCAACCACTTGGAAATTACTATATATCACTACAAAACAAATTAAGCAATCATAATAATTTGAAACCGTACCAAATTATTAGATTTAATGGTTTTATTTGGTTGAGAATTTCAAACTATAAAATAATGGTTTGAATCAAAAAAAATTCATATGTCCATTAACAATATAAAATTATACAAAATAAGTCACAAGAAGGTGAAAAATGATATCTTTATTGCCTCTTCAAAATAGATCATTAGCATGCCATATGATTGTTTAAGATATATATATATATATATATATATATTTAGTTTTAATATGACGTGCACTTGATTCCCGTTATTGAATTTTGAAAAAATATCATTTACTTTACTACTAGAAACCAAAACTACTAAAATTATAAAGTTCAGAGACTAATGAATAAAATAATAAATTTAAGAATCAAACTACCTATATATGCATAATTCAATGACCAACGACGACAAAACTCCTAAAATATTTTTGGACTTTAGTTTTCAGACCTCATATTAATTTGGATTAACTTTGCTGATTACCCAAATTCAGTGGCAAATATCATTTTTATCGCAAATTTAAAACGTGACACTTAGTTCTTAAATTAACATTAATTAGCTTCATATCGGTTGTCCCTAATCTCATCTTACTGGATAAATAGGGAAGGGAGTACATAATTTGTATCGAGCAAATTATTTTGCAGGCTCAGAATTTGTTTATTTTTATTATCGAATTAAAATCTCACTTAATTTTTTTCTTTAATCAATGAAAACCATCTTTAAATTCTTTAATGAATGTATGTTGTCAAACCAATGTCATGGTTTAATAAACATATAACATATATATATATATAATATTGTTGCATTTTCTGATGTTTAATTATTTATAATGAGTTCTCTCCACCCTTCTTCATTTCATCAAACTAAAATTTGGCCAAATATTATAAAAGGGACAAATATTCTGGACCGGTCAAGGCACAGAAACATCAACAATGCTTAAATATATAAAAGAAAACGCTACCCAGAATTTTTATTTTTTCAAAGAAAAATACAAATTCAACAACAACACATATCTTGTCTATTATTTTTAATAACAACAATACATTTTACGGCCAAATCGAAATCGAAATTCAAATTTTATGGCCACTACTTTTGTATCAAGACTGGATCGAAAGAAAATGAAACTGAGCAACAACCAAGGAGGAACATATTAGACAAAACTGAAAGAAAAGAAAACAACACAAATTCGTGAACAAACAGTGGACCAAGCTTATTATGTAATTTATTAGTGCTTAAACGACATGAGGAGATCATTCAGCTGAAAACAACTATGGGGCCTTGGCATTGGATAGTCGGAGCTTTCTTTCGTCAGAAAGTAGCTTTGCAAATCTGTAAACATCAAATAAGCAAAAAGGTTTTTCAGTAAATTATCAATATGCGCTTTTGACAATAGGCTACTCCTACCAATAATGCTTATTATATTTCTTAGCATGCGTTTGGATTGCAGGTTTAAACCTAAGTTTTTTATCTCAGTTTTTGTCTTTTTTAAAAAGGTCAACAAAATGATAACAAATTTTTGAAAAATCAAACTAATTTTAACCTAAAAATTTCATCTCAAACATATGTTCTAAATGACCCTTCAATGTTTGATATGATTAAAAACACACCACCCACATCAAAATAAAAGTAAGTAAAATGGACAAAGAATTAAATACAGATATAATGTTTTAAACTAGAGCCTTATTAGTAGTGTATTTTAATTTTGTCATAGCCTACCGTAAGTTTTTAAGTAATAATAACATCAATTAATTAATGATCAATTTGGATTTAGGGGCATAAAAATAAAAGTCTAACCTTTTGAGTTCTTCCTCATTGGAGGGGCCATTTTGAATGGGTTCATCGAGACCAGTGGCCAGGTTGATTCGTGAAACAGGTTTCTTCAGCAGCTTCTTTCCCGCTTCCACAAGATTGTTCAAGTTCGTGGTGGTAGCTTTGTCGACGGATGCTAGATCCCCTTGTAGCGTGTCATCCTTTTATACATGAAATTTAGTAACATCAAGATGGTGACATAATCACAAAAATGTTGTCGATCACAAACTAATAAAATGATTTTAATTTTGGTGCTTTTAACCCTTAAATTTTTAGTGAATTGACGAGATTTGAACTTCCGATTTTAATAAATTATACCTGTACTTCAATAAAATGTTGTAGAATGTGTTAAGGAAAAAGAATAATGAGCGGAAACTTACATCGATTCGGAAATGGTTGCTTTGACATCCGATGGCATGGAAAAACACAGAGTTGTAATAATTAACCATGTCTACGCTGGATTCAGAGAAAGCATCAATTATAGGAGTTGAACCATTATAGTATATCCAGGAGAGAGGCCCCCAATCGGCAGCCAATTTAGCATTGTATTTTTGTTCGGTCTTGTTTGAACCTGTCCCAAGTGAGATCACTAGAAAACGACTGTAATCTATAGCCTCAGCCTTGAAACTTGGATTGTTTTTAGCAATTTGTTTGGTGACTTCGCTGACAGCAACAAAAGACTGCAAAAAACAATGCAAAAAGATCATATAACATATTTGTATTTTACTATTTGGTGTATATATTGTATTATATTTTGCCTATCTAGATTTTTTTTTTTTTACCGGATTATTAGCAGACACTCCACCATCGATGAGGTTGAACTCTTCAATATTTCCATCTTTGTCTTGGTTGGTGAAATAATGGGAGGGAAGGTATGTCGGGGCTGCTGACGTGGCAATACAAATGTCCGCCAAGTGAGCATCCAAGACCGAAGTTGGCGGCCCCACCTACACGAATGAGAAAATTAATTAATATCTAAATTAATAATTAGAGGTTAAATACCAATATTAATTATTTTTGTTTGTAGTATGAACTGTATGATCAATTCTATAAATTGATAACTTTGTTAAAGTCGACCATAAGATACAATAATTACCATATAAGAGCAAAAGAGAGTGGGTTGGAGCTTCTTGATGTCGAATGTAGGGATAACAACGTTTGTCAAGGTTTCATGCAACCTTGTAGTTCCCAATAAACCATTGACTAGTTTGTGAAGATACTTTCCATCATATTTTGGTCCCCTCACATCTTGTATCGAATGGATAATGGAGCTAAAAAAGCCACTGCATTGTTTTAAGCAAACAAGACGACATTAATATATAATATACCTTTTTATTTTATTCATCATTTTTAATTTATATTAGACAAGTTTTTATTAAAAAGAAAAAAAAAAGGTTCTTACAAAACTAAAAACATGAAAACCTAAGAAGACAGAGCAAAAAAAAAAAAAAAAAAAAAGCAAATAACATTTGTTCCTTATGATTATTTTAATTTATTAAAGAGAAATGAAAAAACTGTCAGATTTCGAATATGAGAGTTACTATCTCAACCCCTACCCCCCATTTGCTAAGCTAGTCCCAAAGGAACTATATTCTATTGGTTATTATTACTAGTGCTAATAATACATACCTTGATTGTGGGAAAATTTTAGGACAATGCTCGAGGTAAAATGGGACAATGCCCTTGGCAGCATATAAAGGTCGGTTTTCTTTGTTGGGTGCTGTTAACATGGCCGCAATTAGACCACCTGTGCTTGTCCCTGAAACCATGTCAAAGTAATCTGCAAGCCTTGCATCTTCCCCATCTAATACCTTATGTGTGTGTATATATATATATATATATAGATGTTAAGCTAATAGTTAGAATTAACATTTCAATTGAAAAATAGATCTAATAGAAAATGAGTCCTATTTAAGGATAACAAGTGGGGATCACTCTCTATATTAACGTGATGTTTTGAATAACATTGATGTTCTTTAATACTCAAACAGACTAGTATTTTTTCCATTTCTTATGTAGTCTTACTTGAAGTTGAGATTCAAGGTACTCAAGGAGAACTCCAGGAATAATTCCTCTAATGCCTCCTCCTTCTATGCTAAGAATTGTGATCCGGTTTCCATACTTCGGAGGGGGCTGAATTTTCGCCATTTGCAGAGTTTGTGGAAGTTTGGGAAGAGGAATGATATAAGAGGGAATAACGTTTGTAATGCTATTACTAGAGATTTTTAGGGTGGGAAGCAATGGAGCGAGTAGTCATATTTATAGGTGTAAAGTAAGTAGAGTTTCAAGTTTGGAAGAAAAGAAAAGGGGAGGAAAAAAAAAACGTGGACAGCCGTTAAAAAAAAAATCCGTGCTCTATTCATTTTTTTCTTTATCTTTAAACTTAATATTACAATTTTAAGGGAATTATTTAATTTTTTGTTAGATAAAACTTGTTGGAATCATCGAGCTGATGTTAAATATATATATATATATATATATAATATATATATAGAATAATTGTCCCTCTCCAGCTCCGGCCAGGACTTATCTTTTGTTGGCCTTGCTCTAGTTAATATCATTATCTTTACGTCAGCAAAAATAAATAAATAAATATATATATGTATATCTTGACATCTTTTCTAATTACATATCAGTATAGTTGAGTTCATGACCTTCCACCTCTGCTAATATGTTAGCTTTCCAATTATGTCGGAAACGTATTAATTAGTCATAAAAAATGAGCCAGCAATAATTTTGTGTTCTAATAAATACACAATAACCATATATAGAGTTGCTTCTTTCGTCCTTGAAAAAACAATACATATAATGTCTACATATTTATTACAACGCTCAACTGGATTTTAAAATATGAACAGGTATTCACAAAAAATGTTACACCCATGTTAATGAATTATAATAGGAGAAACAAGCCTAAAAAAAAAAAACTATATAATTATCACCAACATACATTTTATGTTAAGCACGTGAAAAAATTACTCGTAATTGATCTATTGAAGCTCTTAACACTTAAAGCGTAACGTGTACGTAACTAAGTCACCCCCCTCACCCCCCCGGATTCTCAAAAAAAAAAAAAAAAAAACTAAAATTGGAAATTTTTTACTCACTAATTTTCGGGGGAAAAAATGTTATTTTGTTGTTGAAATGCCTGTGAAAAACGTGGTTCTTGTTCTTTGCTGATTTGTCTCCAAATAGATATATATATATATATATATATATATTTTATCAAGTGGCCGAAAAATGGCACATGATCATTTACGTGAAATGTAGAACAGATTCTACCGTCCAGCGATGGTGACATGATAAATGACCCCAATTTGATCAAGTAAATGAACGTCTTTTGGTAATCCTTCGAAATCATTTTTCTATTTAAAGAAGAAGATAAAAAATGGATTTTTTTTTAGATTTTTTTTTTTTCACCGTTAATGTCCTTTAATTTCTTTTTTTTTTTTTTAAATAATAGTCCCTGAAAAAATTTGGCCATCTAACCCCTTGAATTTAGATAGGAAAATTAAGTTGGTGTCCTTTTTTAGTCACGTAAGCTAATAAATAACGTAATTTTTTCTATTTAGTAAAATGACCATTTATCATTTTTCCAGATTTGATATACAATTTAGTGATTAACGTTATGATTAATCAGTGATAGACTATAATCAATCAATGATTGATTAAATTAACTGTATTATACGGTTAATTACTGATTAATTATTTAAGAAAATTGATTGACAATTTTAGAAAAAAATTACCTTTTAGCTCATTTTTAAAAACTTCGATCAGTTATTAAAAAACTTCTTAAAAAAGACTATTTAACTATAAATCCCATTTAGAAATGTATTGTGCCAGTAGTATTTTTTTCTCGCATCTCAGCTTGTGATATTTGATTTGCAGGTGATTTGAAGACACTAGTCCTGGTCATTTTATTTATTTTTTAAATCAAATTCATTTTTAAAACTTAGACAACCTAATTCAAATTTAACTAAAATTTTTTTCTATTTGATCAGAATTAATTCAAAATGAAAATTTATAAGAATATACCATTTATATTTTATTTATTCAAAAGGTATACCATCTATTATGGAGTTTATAAAATATATAACGTGACAATTCAAGTTATATATCATTAATACCTTGAACCAGTCAATGTGGTCAATTTGGACTTTTGAAAGATGATCCTATAGGAGCGTGATCCTATGCGACTTTGATCTGAACGGGTTGAGGATGTAGTAGTTTTCTTTTTTGGCTCTTGAAATGAAAGCGGGGTAGAGACAGGAAAACCCCGCCTCTGTCCCAATATACATCACATATATTTTTGTTTTATAATGTGCGTATATATATATATGTGTGTGTGTGTGAAGCTTTTTCAACATAATTGATATTGTTGCAGAAAAATAATACTGACTACATTAGTTCATTATATAAAAAAAAAAAAAAAGATGGAAATAAAAAAAAGGCCTATTTACATAAATAGTCAAAGTAGGATCGTGTTTTTAAAAATTTATTAAAAATAAATTTATTTACAAAAAGAACAAAAAAATAAAATAAAATGACCATATTGTGTTGACAAAAGTACTCTCAAACCTGATTTAACAAACAAAAGCCAGATTTTATACTAAAAAATAACCACATTAATTCTGGTTACTCTCTTTATTGGTGTAACTAACCATAAATATTTACATTATTTTTTTCCACTTAATTTGAACATGATGTCTATTTTAATTATTTTATAGAATTTAATAATTGTTTCCTCAAAGGATTTTTTGTAGGGAAACTTCTTGAACTTCTTAAATTTGACAATTGAATTTTTAAACTTTTTTCTTGACAATATCAATCTATGAACATCTAATTCATGACGTTATTAGTCTTTTTGCTCACTGTCGTTAAATTTTGGATAGTTTTTTAACACGTGATCACAACCCAAAAAGTGCATTATTGCTTTTTTTTTTTTTTTTAAATGTAATTTCAACAAATAAATGTAGTTTCCAAATTTAGGTTTCAAATTTGAGTCATAGTGGAACGAGGTTGAAGTCTTTAATAAATTTTTGGATTGAAATTTAATAAAAATGACCAAACAATGACACCCTTTTAAGACATTGAGCTGAGAAGGTGCAAAACTAGTTTTGAAAAATCGAAAAGAAAGTTGACATATGGTTAATTAATATTCATTTTTACACAATTACAGTTAGTGTAGATCTACCTTCCGGTAGTAATATGGACGGGGCTATATAGAAGAAGGTTTTGCGCACTAACTTCTATGTGATGAACACTTTTAAAAACTCAAAGACAAGTTTGCAGTAGGGTACAAAATTTAAAGGGCATTTTACGAATATACTGTTATGCATGCCTGTAATATTAAAAATTTTAAATAATTTAAAGTACAAAAACTTTATACCTATTAATGTTAAAATATGGTTTTATTTTAGTCTTGTACATCGTAACCACCATGTAAGCATCTAAACGACCACAGCAATTTGTAATTTAATAATAAATTTTTGTAGTTTTTGTAGGCTGGCAGGACAGCTAATGCTTGCTCACTCGTGGTAATTGTTTGTTATTTTTATCTTTTCGCTCTTAGAGGCATGGTTAATTATACTATAATTATACGATATTAATTAAACATGTGGTTGTGATGACCAAAAACTCAAAATAAATAAATATAGTCTCTACACCATGCCTCATCTTTGATTAAATTAATACACAATTACGTACGTAGCTAGGATTAGCCTGCTGTCATTTGAAAAAACCAATATTTGTCGTTATTAAAGATATAATTGTTTAATTCTTTTGATCTCTTGCTATTATCCAAAAATCATAAAATTAAATGAAAAAAATTTCTGGATGCACGTGACTATCAAAAATAATATATATAAATATCTTTTTATTATTTATCAATAAGATTCCTAGACTAACTGGACAACTTCTTCTTTTTTTTTTTTTTTAAATCAACAAAAAAGATTTTAATAAATAAATATAGCTCCTATAATTCTTATAGCAACTATATTTTACAATAATGAAATTATTAATATATGGAAGAAAGCAATAATCAAATTGATACAATGGAGCATGTGACTTTATTAATATATTATATTATTATTTTTTACATAGCAAAGCGTTCCAGCACATGACTTTATTGCGCCACATTGGACTTCGAGTCGGGTCCAAATCCAACAAGAGGACAAGAAAAAGTAGAAAAACCAAATTCCACACCAAACATAACCACAAGTCGAACATAAAAAATTACGTTGGACTCAACTGAAAAAAAAAAAAAAAAAAAAAGAAAAGAAAAAAAAAAAACCTCGAACGAACACACCGTAGATCAGATCAAAGCTTATTTCGTGAATAATTAGCAACTTAATAGGATTGAGGAGATTCAACTGAAAATAACTATGCGGCCGCTTTGGCATTGGCAAGTCGGAGTTTCCTTTCCTCTGAAAGTAGCTTTGCAAACCTGTTATTATCACGAGGGCAGGAGTCTTTCGGTAAAACAATTAACAATTATTAAAGAAAGCATTATTTTTGTCTACTATATCACGCTATTTAAAAGTTCTTTTCCATAATTTATTATTTGTCTATTAAATGACATGATGTAATATAAATAAGATTGGTAAGATATTATTAAATAGACTAAAAAAATTGGACTTTGAATCCTGAAAAATATGTCTAACCTTTTGAGTTCTTCCTCGTTGGAGGAAGCATTTCCAATGGGTTCGTAGATACCCGTGGCCATGTTGATGCGTGAAACAGGTTTCTTCAGCAGCTTCTTTCCCACTTCCACAAGATTGTTCAAGTTCTTTTTGGTAGCTTTGTCCACAGAAGCAAGATCCCCATCTAGTGTATCATCCTTTATATATATATATATATGTAAAATTTTCAAATTTAGTAACATCAAGATGGTGACTAATCATTTAAAAAAAAAAAGATGGCGACTATAGTCGGTAAGATTTCACATCACCAATAGTTTTAAACTTATTATTATTTTTTTATTTTACATAGGTTTTTCTTTTCCTTTAAGTAAGTTCAACCAATAGGCAAATGCCACAGTCAATGCAAAGATGTGATTTTAAAACGATTATTTAAGTTATCATTAAAGTTTAAGTGACAACATAATTAATTTTTTAAGAAGTTTATATTTTTCACTGTCTTATCAATTTTGACGACACGTGTGTCAAGAAGTAAATAAAAGCAATGCCTTTTATTCATACTTAATTTACAAACTTTTTTCTTGTAACTTTTCGTTATATTTAATAAATTGCGTGGGGTATGCGGAATGAACTTTTCAGTGCGTGGTAACTTTGTTCGTATGAGCTAATGTATATATGTCAATGTTTTTTTCTTTCATCAAAAATATATATAGGTATAGATATAATTTAATGATAATTTTACACTTGACTCACTCAAAAGATGTAGATTTCAAATTCCTCATCTCTAAATTTAATATTTACAGATCTTCATCTTTAATAATCATTAGTAAACCCATTTGCCAATTGGCTAGTCTCATGTATGTGTGTGTGTATGTATGTATATATTAAGGGGAAAAATGGCAGGAAACTTACATCAATTCTGAAATGGTTACTTTCACGTCCCAAGGCATTGAAAAGCACACAGGTGTGGTAATTAACCATGTCAACACTTGATTCAGAGAAAGAATCAATTATGGGAGTTGCGCCATTATAGTAAATCCAGGAGAGAGGCCCCCAAGTGGCTGACAACTTAGCATTGTATTTTTGTTCAGTCTTGTTCGAACCGGTTCCTAGTGAGATCACCAGAAAACGGCTGTAATCTACAGCCTCATCCTTGAAACTTGGATTCTTTTTAGTTATTTGTTTGGTGAGTTCACTGATGGAAATAAAGGACTGGAAAAATCATGCCAAAAAAAATCATATAACATTTACATTAGCATTGTAATATATGTGGCAAAACTAATACTATGTATCACAAAAATGGCATACATAAAAATATTTTCATGCTTGCCGGATTATTAGCAGTCACTCCACCATCGATGAGGTTGAACTCTTCAGTCTTTCCACTTTTGTCCTGGTTGGTGAAATAATGGGAAGGAAGGTATGTTGGGGCTGCTGATGTGGCAATACAGATGTCGGACAAGTGAGCATCCAAGACCGGAACTGTTGGAGCCTGCATATATATATATATATATATTATATGTGAGCAAATTCCACTCTTTAATTGTGTTTAAATTAGATCTTTCTTAATTTTTTAATTTAATAAAAGGAGCACTCTCATATTTCAAACTTGAAAGTTATAATTCTCTCTCTTCCGTTGAGTTAGTGTTAAAACAAGATTAATTATTCACACTCTGGTAAATCAAATAAAAGGAAAACTATATATAAAAAAGAGGTATAATTACCATAAAAGAAGAGAAGAGAGTGGGCTGGAGCTTCTTGATGTCGAAAGTAGGAATAACAATGTTTGTCAAAGTCTCATGCAACCTTGTAGTCCCCAACAGACCATTGATTAGGTTGTGAAGATACTTTCCATCATATTTTGGTCCCAATGCATCTTGTACCGAGCCAATAAGGGAGCCAAGATAGCCACTGCATTTTTTTTTTAAAAGCAAACAAGCGGAGATTATAATCTATGTATTGTACAAAAATATATTGGTCGCTAATTAATCTACTTTTTTTTCGATATTAAAGGAGAAATGAAAACGTACATATTTCAAACTCAAAAATTTCTACTTAAACCCTTCAATTCTTATCAGTTGACCCCAGATATTCCTAATTAATCTTACTAATACAAACCTTGATTGTGGGAATATTTTGGGAGAATGCTCAAGGTAAAATGGCACGATGCCATTGGCAGCATATAAAGGTCGGTTGTCTTTGTTGGGTGCTGTTAACATGGCCGCAATAAGACCACCTGTGCTAGTCCCTGATATCACATCAAAATAATCTGCAAGTCTTGCATCTTTTCCATCTAGTTCCTATATCACATTTAAAGCTTAATTAGAAGACATACCTTATGATATATACACACATATATATACGGTATAATTGCAATAATAAAAATATCACTGATCTTAGTAATTTCCTCTTACTATTATATATATATATATATATATATATATTGGTGTAAAACATATACAATGAAAAGAGTAAATTTTTGAAAAATCCTTTCTCGAGTACTCTTACTTGAAGTTGAGATTCAAGGTACTCAAGAAGAACCCCAGGGATGATTCCTCTAATGCCTCCTCCATCTATGCTAAGGACTGTGATCCTCTTTCCATATTTTGGAGGCTGAATTCTCTCCATTTCACTAGTGTTTGGGAAGTTGGAAAATGAAGAAGGAAATTAAGGGCTAGTTATTAATGCAAGAAAAACTAGGAAAGGATTTTGTTACACAAAGAGAGAGGGATATTAATATAGCGTTTGTATTGCTTTGTGATGGACCAACTAGCTAGCAAGTAGTCCTATTTATAGTTGTAAAAGCGCTATAGTTATCTAAAGTTTGTAAGAGCAGGGAATTAAAAAAATAAAAATAAAAAAAAACGTGTGAAGCACTGTAGTTTTTCATTAATCAATACAAACACAAAGTTCATGCTCATTAATTTGTTTTTTCTGACTTTTTCTTTAACTCTATCCACCAACTTTATGAGGAAATATTTATATATATATATTTCAACACTTCTTCTCAGTAATCAACAAGTTCAACCATTTAATATATATATGTCTATACATACATATGTGTGTGTGTGTGTGTGTGAGTTATTGTCCCACGTCACCTCGGTCTGTGATTTATCTTTTGTTGGCCTTGATCTTATACCTTTTTTTTTTTTTTTTCCTTAAACCATTATCTTTTATACATAAAATAAACAACTATATAGTTATAAAATATATAGAATTACAATTATATATCTACACCTCTGTCTGTGTATGTTTGGTGGTCCTTCATCGTATATATATTTTTAAACCATTACAGTCACATCTAAATTAAACAGTATACAGTTCTCATTTTGATTCTGATTATCTTTTCCAACATGGTTATCCAACACTCCACACCAATTTCACACACACACACACAAACACACTTTTTTATACAAATGATAAGAGAGAGAACAACCAATACATCTTAATTAAGTTGGCACCTACTAAAACACATCCTACACTAAACTCCCAACTCATTTTAGTATTATTAATAAGAAAAGACAAATTAAAAAAATGTCACCCACAAAGCTACCCGAAAAACTAAAAACAACTAACAGATGTAGTAAAAAACTAGATTCTTCTGACAACATAAGAAATAGTTGAAACCATACATTTATAATCATATTCTATAATTGAAGACCTCATAAGGAACACTACACTCAATTTTATGTATATAATAAAATGAATAAAAATTTAATTAGAGTTTTGAGTACTTAATTATCTCTTTTATCATTCGTGCCTTCCTAGTTTATAATTTTGATAATTAAGTGAATGCCGTACTTGTCAAAACATTGCAGCATTGTGGCCAATAAATATTTTGATTAACCAGCGTCATCAATATAACCAGTGTTATCATTTGGCACCACATTAAGCAGTGTCATCACTTCCTACCGCATTATAACAATTCAGTAAGTTACAAGGATTAATTATCAAAATTACAAATTCAGAAAATAATGTGCTTAAGTATACAAGAAATTAATAAGAGGTTCATTACAAAAAAAAAAAAAAAAAAGGACTTTTAATGACAACAATTTCTATGACACTTTTAGTCACAATATTTTTGTGTAACTAAATGTCACTTTTAGTCACAAGGTCGTTACTAATATGCATTTAGTCACAATTTTTATTATAATTACAACTTTTAGTCACTAGGTTTTAAGTCACAGCGTGACTAAAACTTTCCCTGTGATTAAAAATCTTATGATTAAAAGTTTTAGTCACGGTAAAAATTTATGACTAATTGAATATTGGTCGCAATGTTGTGACTAAAAATGACTTAGTTACACAAATATGGTGACTAAAAATGTTATAAGAAAATATGGTGGCTAAAAGTATGTATTTTTGTAGTGTATAACGTGTCATAAAATGCAGCATATTTCTCACGTAAACATATTACAAATTGTCACTTGGCTCCCGATATACATAAAATACTAGTAATCTATGGGTTTATATATTTGAATAGTTTTTATGAGAGGAAGTGTTGTTAAAAAAATAAAATAAAATAAAGAATTTCATTTATAGAGTGGAATCTATAATCCACTCGCGAACTAAAATGCCACTACTTTTCACTTAGCGTATTAAAGTAGGAGTTTTTGGGTACAACCGTTGTTCTATTTTTACTGTTGGTCTTATAAAACTGTTTTTTGATAAGTTTTTCTTTTTCTTTTTTTTTTTCTTTTTTCTTTTTTCTTTTTTTGATAAATGGGTCTTAAAAAAGTGTTTTATTCTGCAACATGTTGCACAACATGTACCTTATAAAATATGCTTGGATTCTACCGAAAAATAATATTTGTTTTCTTTCGCCTTGTTTGATACGTTGTATCGTTTCCTATTACGTTAATCCTCTAGAAATTAATATTTCACTTCAACCAAAAAAAATATTCTCTGTAATATTTATAAAATAAACAATTTAGTACCATATTGGATAAGGTGTCTTCATTTTAGGGAGACACATAAATGTATTTGATTCCTCAAATATAATAATCATGATGATAATGATGATGATGATGATGATTCTTATTGATTATTATTATTTTAATTATTATGTATTGTGTTCTTTTCTTATATCAGTTTCCCATGATATCCTTAGAAAAAAGATCCCTTAAAAAAAAAAAAAGTTTGTACGGGCTTTAATGTACATGAATAATATGATTATAATTTCACACATGATTTTATGATAAGGTTTGGAGTTCAAATCCTTTCACCTTGAAGATAAAAATACTAGTAGTAAAATAATGTGTAGGCAAAAGACAAAATGACAGATAACAAAGAATGCTACATGCTAACAGAACTTTAATACCTCCTTTTTTAATGCTGAGCACAATTTGTGTATCAATTAAAGAAACATGGTATTTGTAACGTAATAATGTTGGAGGGGAAAAAAAAAAATTTTAAGGATATTGCTATTGCTAGCCAAAAATAAGAATCAGTTGACTAAATCAGCCGCCCCCCGCCCCAACACCCCCCCCCCCCCCCCCCCAAGCACCCACAAGTCACACAAAAAAAAAAGAATGATCTTCATGTTTTGCATTATCTAAATCAGCCCCAAAAAAAGGACCTTCTAATATGTTTTGCATTATCTTGTCGATATTCGTCCTTAATCTTAATACATTATAAACAATATATTTTGGCAAATCATGAAAACCGATCAAACAAAAAATAAAAGTTTTATTTTTAATTGGTTGAAAGTCTTTAACTATTATTACCACTGATTTGGATAGAAATTTTAAACATTTCAAATCATCATACCAACTAAACTCACCGAAACACTTTACAGTTTTTTTGTGCATATATATTATAATGAGTTGTGCTAATTATTGAAATCATTTGATGTGGTAGCTGCACCAAAAAAATTAACCAAAAAAAAAAAAAAAAGCCCAATGCTATTCATAGAATAATTGTCCTTTTAGATGCGATGAAAATTGACCTTAATTTATTTATTAGTGGTCTATGATCATCATCAACTACAGAAAATGAAAATATAGTCCTTAAAACTGTTTAGAACTTTCAGAAAGAATAATAATATATAAGTGTATATATATATATATATATACTTATATTTTAAAAAGACGGGGTCGTAATTCAAGAGAGTTAATTAATTGAGATACATGACACACATGACAGTAATATATTTATATGGCATAGCCCGCTCATCTCCATGTAAATGATTATGGGTTTTAGCCAGGATCACTATGATGGTCGGGGAATATAAAAATTTATTTTTCAAAGAGATCTGTATACCAAACGGGAGGTTATTATCCCCTGAGCTTATTTGGATAAGTCATTTTCTGTTTTTATAACCATTCAACTAAATAACAAAAATTTTAAAAAGGAGATAAGAATCGAATAGATTAAATGAAAGATCACGGGTTCAAATTCTAAAAATAGTGAACCATAATATATATATATATATATATTGCTAAAGTAATATATATATATATATATATATAACAGCATGTTTTATATGCTTATTGTCCCCAGATTTTTAGAAGAGCATCAAAATCATGTTTCAGTAGAGCTTGTCATCTATATACATATACATGCATCCGTATATATATATATATAATTATATATTGTACGTCGAATAATTGAAACCCAACCATAATTTTAAGAGATTTGATCTAATTGTAGGTGTGATATGTACATTAGCCATTCTGCACGGTTCTACCTACTGATAGTTGATCGACGGTATTTTATTGGTAGATGTCAATATTACCCTTGAGAGACTAAAGTATTGTTTGGCATCCAAGTTTAATTTCAATTAAATTGTACTTTTTCATATCAGTTTTTATCTTTTTTCTAAAAAATTAATAAAAATTTTAACTAATTCTTGAAAAATCAGCTAACTTCAAGTTAAAATTTTATCTTTAACCGATAAACCAAATGGCAGCTAAATTTAATGGATAACATCACTATCCATTGATTACTTGTGGTTGCAAACCAACATCATCATGTAACTTGATTAAACAATAAGGAGGGGTCACTATACTTTTGGCCTAATCCACCAAATGGATTTAAGGGAATCTAAGCTTGGAATGATATCACCAGTCATTATATATATATATATATATATATATTTATTTATATTTATATTTATAATTTGAATAAATAACAATGACACAAATCAGTAGATGTATTTGGATATCCCAACTAAAATATTGGCACCCCCTAGCATCTTGATCACATGTACATCTAACAATATCATTACAAATAAAAGAGTAGTTACAAAAGTATATGTAAACAAGGGAAAAGAAAAACACAAAAATCAAAACAAAGTCACAGAAGTCTAATAAAGCCTTATAACATGGCCGGAAAGCAGTTTCTCCTGTAATTAAATAATGAATTGGATAATCTAGTGTATTATTTGATTAGCTAATCCATAAAAGTAACTTGTTGTCATTAAGCTAAAAAATGTTCAACCTTATCTTTATCATTTGCAAGCTTGCCCCTAAACATGTAATTAAATAAAGAGTGATTCTGTTGAAGAGGCACGGAAGGAGTTCAAACGGGCAATGAAGTCAAAGCCGTGCTGGGCTGCGAGAAAATGGAGGTTCAAAGGATCTACCGCGTACTGTCTCTTTCAAAAGTGTAAGATATAAGCACTCGTTTATCACACTGTTTCGATTGAAAAAATTCAATTTAAATTGAAAATATAAAATAAATAATGGGTGTTTGACATAAAGAAATAAGAGTATGGTGTGGGTTTAAAAAAAAAAAAAGTAGATTTGAATTTGATTTGATTTGATAGCAAAACACACTAGTATTTGACGTAACTAATATCCTAATCAATCATTAAACAAACTAATTACACATTGATATTGTTTATAAAAAAAAACACAAATTTATTATTTTGAGACTTGAACTCATAACTCGATGTTTTACTAATCACTAATTGGCTAGCTCAATCGAAGATTTCTTAATACGTATGATGTGTAGATGTATGTATGCATGTATGTATTCATATATATATATATGTATTATATATGATGCACAACTTTGGTTATTACACAAGATGAGTAGATTAACAAGCTCATCTAATTTACACGTAAAAGAATCACAATTAACTCCACATGATCGAGGAAGGACATACAAGGCCGGTGATAAAAATATAGTATTTTAGTCCTTTGAATCAAGTTGGATGACAGTGGAGAGCATAAGGTTGGTGAGCTGAATAATTAATCTGAAATTTGCAATTATACGTAGAAGTACTGTTGTTACGTGGATGATTTTAATTGAGCCAATTATTGTACTAGTCAGGCACGCTAGCTAGGATGGAATTTTTATACGTTATTTGAAACACGTGATCTGACTTAATATATAAATAGTGAAGTCCTTGCTTTTCGCATGAATAATTAATTAAATGTAGGATGTCGAAAATTTATATATTACCCCACAAATTTAGGTATCATGTTCAAATGGCTTTTTGTCCTATACTATTTGGACTTTTACGATTATTAATACAAAAATTGCAGCTTCGATTACAAATGTTTTATCAGTGTCATGATTACAAATTCAACGAGGTAGCAATGGTAGAATTAATCAGTTAAAGCCTCCCTACCATGGAAATAGTCTTTCCACACAAGTTGGAGAACCTTTGAAAAGAGAAACATCTGTGACATTCCTCAGTCCTATACAAAAAGGATAAGTTGTGCAGTCTACATTATTTGGAAATGGATATATGTGATGATTTATAAGTAAAAAGACCAACTCTTAATGATATAAGGCTTTTTGAGTGAGTCTAAAAGCGAAATCATGTAGACAGGAGGCTCAAAATGGACAATATCATATTAAAGAGAGGCATATCGTTTCAAATAGTATCAGAGCCTATACTCAACTTAAAGTGTGGTCAACGAGAACGTTGGACTCCAAAAAAAAAGTGATTGTGATAGTACATCACACCCTATAAAAAGAAAAAGAGTAAGCGGTGCAGTTCCATATCGTTTGAGAATGAATAAACATAATAGTTCTTTAGTAAAGAGACCATTTTCTAATATATGAGGCCTTTTGTGGTGAGTTTAAGAACAAAATCATGAAGACGTGATAGTCAAAGCGGACAATATCATAATAAAAAAAGACATAAGTCGTTTCAATACGGAGATGAGCTTGTTAGTTTACCAATTGCCAAAACTTAACCTGTTATTGGATAAATGCACTCACGAAGCTAACTAGTGATCAGTGGGGGACAAGGCCCCACTCACTTTTTTCCTTAAAAAACATATATATATATATATATATATAGGAATTGATTTATATTAAATGACAAAAGAGCCCACACGAAATTGAAAATTAGTCTACATGCACCCATTAACATGTCAAGCCCAATAGATAATATGTTGCTATAAACCCCATTATATTTAAGTGGCTCTAGACATATAAAGACCTTTAATGTAGAAAGAAAAAAGATTTGTAATGCACTAATGCTATTAAATTTTGTTACTCTTTTGTGTTAAGTTCTGTTAGTCCCCCATTGACTAAAACTTCTGAATCTGTCATTGGACAAATATATAGATAAATATTAATTTAGAAGTCACAAATATTTAAGAAGTGATGACAATTTTTAAAGAAGATAAAGAGTGCAATTACATATATTCGAACTCAAAATCTTATTCTTTTGATACCATGTTAGTATTATCCATATTACAAAGTTCAAGCTATTAGAAAGTAAATCAATAATAATTTATTTTTTAAGAAAGCTTCCTATAAGTCCTGAAAATAAGGTTAAGACAAATAACTTTCTTATGTGCTTACATTATATTTAAATCTTTTTGTTCCAATGCCAAAAAAAAAAAAAAAAAAAAAGGAAGAAGAAGAAGAAGAAGTGAAAATTGTTCCTTATATAAACATTAGTATGGATCGTCCACTATGTACTTATATTTTTTTCCTAAATGTTTTTGTTCCAATGCAAAAATAAAAAATGAAAAATAAAAAATCGTGAGATCGAGTTGTTCCTTATGTAAACACTAGTATAGATCGTACACCATGTTTTTTTTTTAAAACTATTTAGAACAAATCATTTTAAAAATTGAGAAAGTTTTGTTAAATTAATTAGTTATAGTTGTCTTAAATTAGGTCAAATCAACATAAAAAAAAATTACGTTGCAATATCCACCTTCAACTTCTTGTTTTAATGAAAAAAATCAAGGAATTATTTCTCGTTTATACATTAACTATCCAAATTTTTAAATCAATCTAATTTCGATTCTTAGAAAAGTACTGTTAGTATTTTTTGAGGAGATCAAGCTTTCTAGTTGAAAGTTGAAAAAAAAAAAAAAGTGTAATTGCCTCTTTTATATAGCATAGATTCACATCTTATCTGAGAAATTTGGTTTTAGCATGTGATGGGGTTGCTAGTGGGTGCCAACCTAGTTGGAATGTGCTAGCTAGTTTTCCCTTATGCTAGTTGTTCCCTTTTACCATTTATATATATACAAATAAATTTTTTATAAATGAAAAAAGTTTTGACAGGAACTTTATATTTACCCTATCACTAAGTACTATTATTTTAGTAGTTAAATCAACTTTTTAACAGTTTGATTTATGACTGAAAGTAATTATGTGAGTGTCGTGTAATGAATTTTAATGAAGACACTCGTAAATCAAACTGTTAAAAAGTTAATTGAACAACTAAAATAAAAGTATGTACTGGTGGAGTAAAAATAAAGTTGTAACCATAATCCCTTTCCCCCCACCAAAAAAACAAAAAACAAAAAAACAAAAGACTAAGCCAGCAAGACTTTGCTCAACCTCCAAGGATAGGAGTAAAATAGGTTTTTTAGCTTTGACAAGGTTGGACTCTCGCAGTTCCTTTCATCCGAAAGCAATTTCACAAGCCTGAAAAAAAAACAAGCAAAGTAAGAACAGGAAAAGAAAGTACACAAAACGTAGAAGTCAGGGTAAAGAAAATAAAATATTAATTAGTGGTTTAATTATAACAGTTTAAGGCTATTAAAAAAAGTAATGAGTTTAACCTTTTGAGAGCTTGTGCCACCACTGGAAATTGGTTGATGGCGACCAGTTACCAAATTCATGCGTGAAACTGGCTTCTTCAGCAAGGCCTCACCACCCACGTTCTCTAGGTCGCGCAAGTTCATTGGCTTTACTTCGTCCACGGAAGTTAGATCTCTTGTCAGTGTCTCATCTTTTTTTTTTTTTTTTTTTTTTATCCAAAGTGATTTAGAAGGAAAATTGCATTACAGTGACAATAATTTCAACTAAAAAAATTAATTAGTTGATACATATATAAAATCACATGTGAATATCTGACCGGTGAAAACTGAAAATCTAGATATAACATGTGGAAGGTGAGAATTTAGTAATTTGGGGTTTTTTTTTGGGGGTTACGTTGCAATACGACTACTTGTGCTACACATATAAACTTTACTAGTTCTTGTGGATTCTCGTTATTTATATTATATAACTACATATTTATATTTATATTCCGTAGTTGAGAAAAAAAAATCCTATATGTAAATTGACCTTAAAAGAATCAAACTATATATTTTTTTTATTATTATTTTTGCTGAAAAGCTATTTTTCTTATAACTTTTTTTTTTTTTTTTTTTGTGAAAAAGAAAGGAATAAAGTGTGGTCCCATCTTATAATATAATTTTCTTATAATATTATAACTAGCTGGATTCTCTCTCAGTATTTATATTTAGCATAAACAAATAGATACAAACTAGCATGAGTTACCATGTGTGGAGACATGCAGATCCATATTAAACAGAGTAATTAATATTAAACAAATTTTGAATTAACCCACGTCGTAAGTACATAATTTCAGAACCGCTATTATCCAATGTTAGCTAAAGACCACATTCTTCATCTTTGATTAAATTAATTCAGTACATAGAGCTGCATCATTTGAAAAACCCAATGTCGTTCATTGTATATATAATTCCATTGATCTCTTGAGTGCTATTATCCAAAAATCATCAAAGTGACATTTATATATTTTTAATGCACATGTCTATCAGCAACAAATATATATATAGATATATAAATATATATATATATATATATATATATCCAAACTGAATTCTACAATATATAATAGAGCAAGGCGAGTTGATTATTATTCAAGCACATGACTTTTTATTACAACTTGGGTCTTATAAGACTCAAGCCCCAAATTCAACAAAAGTACACGAAAAACCAAATTCCACACCTAACATGACCACATGTCGAACATTTGTTTTATTGGACTGAAGCTGAAAATAAAAATAAAAATAAAAACTTGTAGTAGTACACACGGTAGGTCAGAGACTAAGCCAAGCTTATTTAGTGAATTATTAGCAACTCAATGGACTTGAGGAGATTCAACGTCTTAAAATGAAATAACTATGCGGCCGCTTTGGCATTGGCTAGTCGGAGTTTCCTTTCCTCTGAAAGTAGCTTTGCAAACCTGTGAATGTATCATCACAAGGGCAAAAGAGTCTTTTAGTAAAACGATTAACGTAAAACCCATTGAAATCTCCTATTTAATTTTAGTACCATCATTTAAAATTTTTTAACCAACTTTGACATGCTTTATTGGTCCATTAGATGACAGTGATTTAATGTAAATAATATTGATTACACATTATTTAAAACACTAAAAAATTGGACCCGAATCCCGGAAAAATATATATGTCTAACCTTTTGAGTTCTTCCTCGTTGGAGACAGCATCTTTAATGGGTTCATTGAGACCAGTGGCCAAGTTGATACGTGAAACAGGTTTCTTCAGCAGCTTCTTGCCCACTTCCACAAGATTGTTCAAGTTCTTTTTGGTAGCTATGTCCACAGAAGCAAGATCCCCTTGTAGTGTGTCATCCTATATATGTATATATGTGTGTGTGTGTATTAGATTTCAAATTTAGTACATCAACAATAATAAAATGGTGACTAATCATTAAAAAAAACAAAAAGAAAAACAAATGGTGACTAGAGTTGGTAAGATGTTACATCAACAATAATAAAAGCGATTTATTCTACCAAAAAAATCATAATAAAAGCTATTTAAAATGATTTTTTTTTAATTTGACATAGATTTTTTCCTTTGAGTAAGTTCCAGCCATTAGCAATGCCAAGGTGTGATAACGATAACTTAATATATCATAGTGTTTAAGTGACAAATTAATTAACTTTTTTTTGGTGATTTTTGATTCACCGAAAAAAAGTTAATTAATTTTTGACAAGTTATATTGACAAGAGGTGCAGACATTGGATAACTTTTCGCAGTCTAATCTCTTTTGACGACATGTACTGTGTCGCGAAGTGATTAAAGTAACACGCCTTTTGTTCTTCAACAAAAAAAAAATATATATATATATATATATATATATATATACACGCGCGCGCCTTTGGTTCGTTCTTTAAAAACTTTTTCATCTTTTAAAATCTCGTAACTTTCCTGTATATATATATATTAGTCTCCTATCCGATACCAGATAATATCTAATAATATAAATTTTAGTTATTATAAATGTAAATTTTAGTTATTAAAAAAGTGAATTCATGCAGAAGAGAATATAAAATAAAAGAAATTCACATTCACTTTAACTACGTTTCCTTCAGCACGAATTCATATTTTTACTAACTGAAGTTCACATTTACAATAATTGAAGTTAACATGCCGGATACCATAAGATACCTGATATGAGACTTTATGTGTGTGTGTGTATATATATATAACAAATTGAGTGGGGTATGCTTTGTCCATATGAACAAAAATGTGTCTAGGTTTTTTCCTTTCACAAATGCATATGATTATAAACATAACGTAATGATAATTTTACACCTGAATCATTCAAAAGGTTTGGAATTCAAAACCTCCCCTATGAATTTAATCTTAATATATATGTATATAAATATATATTACCAAATGAATCATAATCTTTAATAATTATTAGTATTTGTCAATTGGCTGATCTCGCGGTGTGTCTATACATATATATAGGATAAGTATGTTGGCTCATGACTGGACATCCGGCTGAGAGAGAGAAAGATAGCACAAAATGAGAAGTAATATCTCATCAGGGTCCTCCATTTTTGCATCTAACAGCCTCAAAGGGGCTTATGGTTCTTATCCAGCAAAAAGGGATACTAGCAAAATAGTAGCTCTGTATATACACATACATATATATATAAAAGGAAAAAAAATATATAATGAAAGGAAACTTACATCAATTCTCAAATGGTTACTTTCACGTCCCAAGGCATTGAAAAGCACACAGGTGTGGTAAAGAACCATGTCAACACTTGATTCAGAGAAAGAATCAATTATGGGAGTCGAGCCATTATAGTAAATCCAGGAGAGAGGCCCCCAAGTGGCTGACAACTTAGCATTGTATTTTTGTTCAGTCTTGTTCGAACCGGTTCCTAGTGAGATCACCAGAAAACGGCTGTAATCTACAGCCTCATCCTTGAAACTTGGATTCTTTTTAGTTATTTGTTTGGTGAGTTCACTGATGGAAATAAAGGACTGGAAAAATCACGCCAAAAAAAAATCATATAACATATACATTAGCATTGTAATAAATGTGGCAAAACTAATACTATGTATCACAAAAATGGCATACATAAAAATATTTTCATACTTACCGGATTATTAGCAGTCACTCCACCATCGATGAGGTTGAACTCTTCAGTCTTTCCACTTTTGTCCTGGTTGGTGAAATAATGGGAAGGAAGGTATGTTGGGGCTGCTGATGTGGCAATACAGATGTCGGACAAATGAGCATCCAAGACGGTAACTGTTGGAGCCTGCATATATATATATATATGTGAGCAAATTCCACTCTTTAATTGTGTTTAAATTAGATTTTTCTTATTTTTTTAATTTAATAAGAGGAGCACTCTCATATTTCAAACTTGAAAGTTATTATTCTCTCTCTTCCGTTGAGTTAGTGTTAAAACAAGATTAATTATTCACACTCTGGTAATAAAAGGAAAAAAACAGGTATAATTACCATAAAAGAAGAGAAGAGGGTGGGCTGGAGCTTCTTGATGTCGAAAGTAGGAATAACAATGTTTGTCAAAGTCTCATGCAACCTTGTAGTCCCCAACAGACCATTGATTAGGTTGTGAAGATACTTTCCATCATATTTTGGTCCCAATGCATCTTGTACCGAGCGATAAGGGAGCCAAAAAAGCCACTGCATTTTTTTTTTAAAGCAAACAAGCGGAGATTATTATCGATGTATTATACACAAATATATCAGTCGCTAATTAATCTACTTTTTTTTTTTTTTTGATATGATCACTTATGCATCCCATTTATTAAAGAAGAAATGAAACGACGTACATATTTCAAACTCAAAAATTTCTACTTAAACCCTTCAATTCTTATCAGTTGACCCCAGAAATTGCTAATTAATCTTACTAAAACAAACCTTGATTGTGGGAATATTTTGGGAGAGTGCTCAAGGTAAAATGGCACGATGCCATTGGCAGCATATAAAGGTCGGTTGTCTTTGTTGGGTGCTGTTAACATGGCCGTAATAAGACCACCTGTGCTAGTCCCTGATATCACATCAAAATAATCTGCAAGTCTTGCATCTTTTCCATCTAATTCCTATATCACATTTGAAGCTTTAATTAGAAGATATACCTTATGATATATACACACATATATATACGGCATAATCGCATATACAATAATAAAAATATCACTGATCTTAGTTATTTGCTCTTACTATTTATATATATATATATATATATTGGTGTAAAACATATAGAATGAAAAGAGTAAATTTTTGAAAAATCCTTTCTCGAGTACTCTTACTTGAAGTTGAGATTCAAGGTACTCAAGAATAACCCCAGGGATGATTCCTCTAATGCCTCCTCCATCTATGCTAAGGATTGTGATCCTCTGTCCATATTTTGGAGGCTGAATTCTCTCCATGTCACTAGTGTTTGGGAAGTTGGAAAATGAAGAAGGAAATTAAGGGCTAGTTATTAATGCAAGAAAAACTAGGAAAACACAAAGAGAGAGGGATATTAATACAGCGTTTGTACTGCTTTGTGATGGACCAACTAGCTAGCAAGTAGTCCTATTTATAGTTGTAAACGCGTTCCTGCAATCTAAAGTTGTAGGAGCAGCGAATTAAAAAATAAAAATGAAAAGAACGTGTGAAGTCCTGTAATTTCAATCAATCAATTAACACAAACAATTAAGTTCATGGTGATCATTAATTTCTTTCTGACTTTTTCTTTAACTGTATTCATCAACATTATGGGAATATATATATATATATATATATATATATTGGACAATTCTGCCCGTAAATCATTTTCACAAACACACATATAATGACTTATTGTCCCACCACATCCGTCTTTGACTTGTTTTTTTGGCCTTGATCTTATATACATTTTTAAAGTCACTTTCTTTTTTATACCCCTAACTCAAATTAAACTGTATTTTTTCATCTCAATTTTTATCTTTTTTCTAAAAGTCAACAAAATATTCAACTAGTTTTTGACAAGTCAACCAACTTCAATTTAAAATTTCATCTCTAACTAATTTACCAAACGGAGACTTAATTATTTAGTTGGTCTTGAACGTTTTTATGAATATGATTTCTTCCCTAACTTTTTTTCCTTTTTCCTTTTTTTTTTTTTTTGATTAAAAGCTCTCTAAACTCTTTAAAGTGGTACAAAATAGTCATTTTTACTAACAAAGAATAAAATTTGCATGGAGCTAATTACATGTATAGTACATGTAGTTGAATCATATAATTTTTTTCTTAATTTAGTTAAATAATAAATTATGTATGATTCATATGATATTTTCTGTTAAATTTCTAAAGTTGTTGACAGAAAGGACTTTTTTGTACTCTTTGAAGGAGTTTAGGGAGCTTTTAACCACAAAACAAAATTTAAAAAAAAAAAAAAAAAAAAAAAAAAGCGGGGACCATTTCATAATTTTGTTAAAAAGTTAGAAACCAAATAAATAATTTGCCTTATTAATGAAAAAATGGGAAAATTATAAAAATGTCGCCCATAAGGAAACTACCTGAACAAGTGAAAACAATTAATAACTAATTGATGCGGTAAAAAACAAATGGAATCCGACTCTTCCATAAGGAAAGTTGGAAGATTTTATTTCTGGCAATTCTTGTGAAGGTTTTTAGTGATTTGTTAGCAGCTATTATGAAGGAAATTTATTTTGGATTATGGTGGAATTTTGAATATTTGAATTTTAGAATATTTCCAAAGTGTTGCAACAGATCAAGAAATAGTTTGAAATTTAAATTATTTTTTAATCTGAGATCATCTTGGAGATTGGTTGCTGCCGTTATTTATATGGGTCTCAAATACAGTTTACTTAACCCTAGACACTTGGAAATTCATGCATATTTGAGATTTAGTTCGTGTGGTCATTATTTGTTCTTCGGGTGAAGAATTTCGATTCTTCGGGAGAAGAACTTGAAGCTTTCGTGAGAAGATGTTTTAGTTGAAGAGAGTCCAACAACAAGATGAGTGGATTTTAGACGACCGACAACAATAGGAAGAAGGAGTCTTTGAATTGTTTAAGTCCGAGAGTGCTTGTAATAATTTAATATTAGTGGATTGTTTGATAGTTGGACATAGCCTCAAAAAATAAGTGTGACTAAATTTGAGAAAAATTATCTGTGTCTTTGATATATTTATGTTTTTGATAATTTAATTAAATATGATAAATCGATAAAAATAGATCTAACACTAATTAAAAAAATATCTTACCTTTTCTTTAGTGTTACCACCGCTTAATTATTATTATATTGCCGTCAATGACTGCAATTATGAGTCTAATTTTTGGGGTCTGAATCCACTCTTGAGAAACTACAAAAGTAACAATTTGAGGGGAAGAAAAAAGAAAAGAAAAAAAAAAAGCATCTATCTCAATCACCAGGAGAAAAGAACAGGAAAAAAAAAAAAAAAAGATAATAACGATATAAATGACAAGAAGTAGATATTAACGAAGAAAATCTTACAAATGACAAGAAGTTGATAGTATTTTGGAAGAGTATCTTATAAATGACAAGAAGAAGAAAAAAAAAAAAAAGCTATTCGAAAAAAAAAAGTAGATATTAACGATATAAAGGATAATTAAAAAAAAAAAGTAAATCTTTTTGCAGTGTCTCTCTCTAGATGGTTGTATATAATGGATAAGATTGAAATATAACACACACACGAAGATGGGTAGTTTTTACTTAGCCCTCGTTTGGTAATTTAACTTCAATTGTATTTTTTTATCTCAGTTTTTGTTTTTTTTGAAATTTTTTTTCTTTTTCTGAAAAAGTTTTTTTTTTTTTTTGAAAAATCAACAAAAATTTTTAACTCAAAATATACTTTTTCAACTCAAACTCATTCACCAAACAGACCCTTAATTTAATACATATATATATTTTGTGTTTTACAGACCTTTTCATTTCTTTTTCGTTTATATTTTTAGTTTTTCAAATTAAATTGGCATGGAGGATAAATGTTTTCAGTAAAGATAATAAGATGCAATATTAAATATATCAACAATATTTCACCAAAACACTTGTGCATTTTTAGTGAGTTGTGTTAATTATTGATATAATTTTTAACCGTAGCTACACTAAAAATAAATTAAACCAAAAAAAAAAAAAAAAACCAATGCGATCCATAGAATAAATTTCCTTTTAAATAATAGAAAAATTAATCTTAATGTTTTTGTATTGGTCCATGATCATATCAACTATAGAAAATGAAAACATAATCTTTAAAATTGTTTAGAAATTTCAAAAGAATAATGCATCGATTGAAATATATTTTCTTTTAAAAAAAAAATCTTAATTCAAGATCTAATTAATTAATTGAGACACATGATATACGTCATATGTTTTTATGGTATAGCCCACTCATCCCCATGTAAAAAAATTGTGGATTTTAGGTGATTGTACTCGAGATATATAAATAATTCACTTTTAAAAAGATTCATATACTAGAAAGATAGATTCGTATACTATAAAGGAATCTATGTCATTCCGGAAATTATTGGAGTACATCATTCTCTATCTTAGTAATTCTTTTTTTGAATTAAAAAAAAAAAGATAAATAAAATAAGAGATCAAATTTTGTAAAAGTTAGTAAAGTAATTTATGTTTATATGTAGTTGTATGGCACAGCATGTTCCATGCTTGTCCCCAGAATTAATAGTTTTTCCCATTTCAGCATTCGAATTAGAAGAGCATCAAAATCATGCTTCGGGATATATATATATATATATATATATATATATATTTATCTATAAATGCTTAATAGATATCCGATCCAATTGCAGGTGTGATATGTGCATTATGGTCGACGGTATTTAATTTATTGTTTGATGTCAATATTGACCTTGAGACCTTTTTTTTTTTTTTTTTTTTTTTCACATGGTAATCGTGGTAAAACATCACTCTCATTGATTATATGTGATTATAAATCATGACGTGTACTTTTGGCCTTTGATAACCCGCCAAATTAATTTAAAAGGAATCTAATTTAGGTCGGAATCACCGTCCATTGTACCTAATGAATTGGATAATTTATTATTGAATTATTAATCCGTAAAACTTGTTGTCACTAAGCGCTGAAAAATGCTCAACCTTATCTTTGGGGGCCAAATCAACAAATACGAAACACCACACACACACACATATTAGGCTACTTAGGCTGGGATTGATTTGATATCATTTGCTAGCTTACCCCTAAAAATGTAATTAGTCAAAGTGGAGACATACGGAAGGAATTCGGACAAACAATGTTGAAACATAAAACTATTATTAGTCCACTGTATATCATAAGTTTTTGGAATGAATTGATAAACTAATATGATATCAGAACAGGTGATCATGAGTTTAAACGCTTACAATTGCACTACTTAACTCCTTTGTTGTTATTCGTATGTTAGGTCTTTATTATATTTCAGGCTTTTTATTTACGTTGGACTTTCGAATTAATATTTGTCAACATATTTACATATTATCTAGCCTGTACATGAGAGAAAGTATTGAATATAAAATTATTGTTGACCTACTTATACTAACATGTTAAGCTTCTGAATAAATTGATAAACTAACCGACAATGAAATTAAAATTGTGTTGGGCTTCGATAAAGGGAAGGTTCAAAGAATCTATCGTTTTCACTTACAAGGAAAGGAAGGACCCTCCCTCAACCTTTTTTTTTTTTTTTTTTTTTCAAAAAATACCTTATAATTTATATAAAATTTCATTGTCCCAATCCTCAAAAATAAAACCTTGCTCATTATATTCTTTAATTATCCTTTACACAGTCATTAATCCCTCCTGACAAAAAAAAAAAAAATTTTCTAATGTCATCATTAACCACGTTTAGTCTATTATGAAGGTGCAAGATATTGAGGATATTCTTATTTGAAAAACAAATTTATTATTTTTAAGACTCGAATTCAGGACTAAGTAAATT
This sequence comes from Ficus microcarpa, assembly GCA_025413485.1. NCBI lineage: Eukaryota > Viridiplantae > Streptophyta > Magnoliopsida > Rosales > Moraceae > Ficus > Ficus microcarpa. The sequence goes on along the minus strand of CM046379.1, from coordinate 11,374,864 downwards.
ACATTAAACACCAATTGGTCAGCTCAATTAAGGATATTCTCAATGAATAGAAGATGTAGATGAACGCAATAAGTATACATATATACATAAATACATACATACATATATGCATGTATATATGATGCATAACTTGGTTATTGCACAAGATGGGTTGACTAACAAGCAGATCTAATTTACACATAAAGAATTACAGATAAAAACTTCATGATTGAGAAACAGATATAAACACAAGTGTTGGTGACTGTGTAGAATTTATACATTTATATCACGTTTGGGATGATTTGTGGACAGCACAAGGTGGGTAGCTGAATAATTAAAACTCGCAATAGACCAACCTAAAAATTGCATTTATCTAGAGATGTAGTACTGTTTCGTGTACGATTTTGATTTTTCGAGCCAATTATTGCACTATCCTACCTAGGAAGGCATCTTTGTAGATTATTTGAACCACGTGATCTGAAGTTGACGAAACGTACTATGAAAGTTTTTGCATTTCGTGTGAATAATTAATTAAATGTGCGATGTGGAAAAATTTTACCTATTACACCCCACGAATTTTTAGGTTTCTTTTTGTCCTGTTTTATTTGGATATTTATGAAAGAATATTGTAGCTTTTGAATAAAAAATTTTTTAGCAGTTTCATGATTCCAAATTCAACGACCTATTGGCAATAGAATTAATCAGTTGAAGCTTCCCTACACTGGAAATTGGAAATTAATAGAGTGTCTAGTGAATGAGTTGAGTTTGAATTGAGTTGAAATTTTTAAGCTTGAATAGTATTAATTTTTTAAAAAGTAGTTATAAATTTTATCAACTTTTAAGAAAACGACAAAAATTAAGATGAAAAAACACAGTTTAATTAGAGTTGAGATGTTAAACTAAACACCCCTAAGAATCTAATATCCACACAAGTTGGAAAACCTTTAAAAAAGATGAACACAACGAAATAGTCTAAAGGAAATTGTCCACGTTTCATGCCCATTAGACGGATAATCTCCAACCTGGGATTATTCAAATTTATACCAAAGACTAATTTTACGCATGTGGTTCGTATGTGTGTATTTGGGTTGTTAATTTTTTTTTTTTTTAATGAACGATGGTACTTTTGAAATTAATTATTTTTCTTCAAAGTTTACTAGAAATAAAAAACAAATTAAAAATAAACATTCAATAATATTTATTAGATATTTTCATCTAAAATTAATAATCATAATCAACCCATAACTCTCTCTCTCTTGAAAGAAACAAACCCGAGAGTTCTTTCAATAATGCTATAAAAGAACAACATAAAATAGTGCAATTACTGCACATTAAACAGTAAAATATGAAGGAAAAAGTGAAGTGGATTGAAGAATGCGTTGTCACGCCCAAAAAAAAAAAAAAAAAAAAAAAAAAAAAAAAAAGGGGCATGGTAAATAAAATGAGGGAGCCTTTAACTCCAAAAACAAAAAAATTAGTTGGGGACTTTTCCGACTAGTACTTATTCTGAGAGGGATATTTATTAATATTGATGGCACTCTTCGTTTTATGAAAAAAAGCAGACTTTACTATTTCACGAATACAACTTTTGGTGCACGCGGATGTTGAAGTAATTCGATTCAAAGGTGTTCATCCGGGTCCACATGGCAAGAGAATTTATTCGCATGTGCCATTGAGAATAGGGCCCACTTATTCCAAACACCCTTTTTTTTTTTTTTTTTTTTTCTTCCACTTCTTTTCGGAATCGAATGAAGCTCATGTAAAACAAAATAGAAATTCTTTCTGGCCACCGGCAACCGTCGCATCCCCACCCCACCCTTGGTTTTGGCGTCCCTGTGCTTTTAAGATCTGTCCCTGCCGCCTTTAGATCGCCACCGCACTTCCTTCGGTGAGGTGAGGTTCGATCGATTCATGATCCATGGACTTTGCCGTCTACATCTATATGGAGATGAGTGTTTTAATTTGCAGAGGTTTTTTTTTTTTTTTTTTTTTTTTTAACAAAACAAAAAGGCTACTGTTTTTAAAATTAATGTTTAGTTTTCTTTAATTTCAGTTTTTGGGATCCTTTCCTTTATTTGTTGATGCAGTGCAAATGGAGTGGGAATTCATGGCCCTTGGAGACCATCGAAGGCTCAAAAAGCCTAGTTCGATCAAAAAGTCAAATAGTGTCTGTTTTTTAATAGAAGTGATACACCTCTTATTTTTTTGGGTGGAAACGGCCTTCTGAGAAACACTTCGGGCTTTGCCCAGAGTCTGTCATGATTTTAGCCAAATTTTATTGTTTCGGAAAATGAATAGCATTCCTAATCGCGACGAAAGTTGCCGGATTTGAACCGTCCATCGCTTCCGTATATTTATGCATAAGGATAGACAATTGAATTTTTAAAGATAGAATTTTTTTATGAAATAAAGTGTGAAATTAAAAAAAAAAAAAAAAAAAGGAAGTTGGAGAAGTTAAAAAGAGAGGTGATGCCGTAATGGAGAGGAAGACATGCAACAAAGGGGGATAGATTGTCAGATTGGAAGAAAGAAAAAGAAAGAAAGAGAGTAAATTAAAAAAAAATGGTCAAATAAACTTTGTGACGTGGAGTACTGATGGATCTATATGAATTTCGTAGCACATGCCATAGAAGGACATTCGGAGGGTGCTTTAATCCCTACGGGCCAAATATTAAATTTCAAGAAAAGAAAAGGACAACACACACATTAAAGGACAAAATATACCAGAACACAGATAATTGATAAACCCCGTGACTTGTCTTGCTAATAACTGCCCTAATAAATTTTTAGATTACCAATCCCAGAAGCTTAAGTTGTCGTGGGGCAAATACGGATAAATATTTATGTTGTGTCCGGACACACGGTCACTTTACATAGTTCTCTACACAATGGAATATGCATTTGGCATATCTCATATATTGTATTTTAATACAACTCTATTTAAATAGTATATCCGTGATTAGCATACTATTTAATTCCCTTTTTCTCTGTCTACTTTTACTAATTTATTCTCTTTCTCACCAATAAACGTTAGAATGATCATACAAACCAAACACATATTATATTTGAACATCATGGTTAAAGGGAATATCTAAACACATATTCCAATACATTTATTACAGTATTATACAACACAAAGTGAATATGTAATCTAAACAAATCATTAATAAGTTGAAAGTTCAACACAAATATTTGATAAATGATGACAATACTAAAACGGACAAAGAGTGCAAATATATATAGGTGTTTGAGTTTAGAATCTCCTTCTATGATACCATATGTTAGTTTACCAATTCATATTAAAAGCTTATATTATTAAAAACTGGGCGAATAATAATTTTATATTTTTAAAAGAGCTTCCCCAATAAGTCTTGAAAATAAGGCTAAGACAAACAACGTTCTTCTTTGTAGCATAGCAAAATAGGCGACATCCACACAAAATATGCTTACAGTGCCTATTAATAAAACCTTTCTGTTCCAATGCGCAAAAAAAAAAAAAAAAAAGGGTGATAATTTTTGTTCCTTTTATAAACAAATGTCGTAAAGTTAATGATGATTATTACCAAGATCCTGGCAGATAGACTTTAAGGAGTGGCATTGTGGCAAAGAAGATTGTTTCGGCCAATCAATTTGGTTTTATATCTCATTTAAAAAAAAAAAAAAAGGTTTATATCTCAGCATGGCAAACTCTAGAAGTTGTTAACTCACTTGATAAAAAACACTTGGTGGCACCATGACAAGAAAAGTCGATATTTATCCGTGCTCTTAAAAACTTTGGGTTTTCTCAAAAATTCTACATTGGATTTCGTAACATTTTTCTGTTGGCTCAATTATATTATAATCGGTTCTTTTCAAGGGTGGGTTTGTTTAAATGTGGAAGGGGGGTTAGTCAGGATATGATATATATGTGATAGTTTTCCCTTCTTTTATTTTGTATGTATGATATGGAAAATGTCACTAGAAACTAATTTCCTTGTGGAAGGTGATCTTGGTTTTTACCGACAACTCTATGCTTTTCCGACGATAGTTATTGAAAACCGTCTACTGCACTATGAAAAGACCGCCATGGATATGTTTACGAAAACGATCATGGTGAGCATAGTTTCGGTGATGGTTACTATATCGAACGATCGTCTTTTGTGATAATTTGAAAACAATTATTTAAAAATCATTTTTAAATTCGTGTACATACACGCGAGAAGTTCAAGAAACCCTCGAATCCTAGCTGTCTCCATTCGCGTTCTCTCCAATCACCTTCTCTTTCACCCAGCCATCATGCCATCACCTCCATTCCACATTGCTCCCTAAGTTGTCACGATTTAGCGGTATCCTTCTCTTCCTTATCGATGCAAAGTGAAAATTAATGGATGCTCGAAGGATTTTTTGCACATTTAGAGGCTTTTGTAAAGGATGCTTCTCTGTTCTTATTGGTATTGCTTATACCTAAGGTCACATATATGCCACACAATTTGCTTCTCAATTTGGCATAAATTGGGTATGAGCTTGAATATTCGATCTATTTTGCTTGTTCGTTTAAGAAATAATGGCCTCTAGCTCGAAATTTAAAGCTAGTTGGCTTTTGTCTACTCAATATTTGAACTCCATTGAATTTCATGCTTTGCGTATTTCAAGGAGAATAATCAGGCGGCTAGCAAGTTAGCTGCAAAGGGGGTGCATCTTATGGAAAGCCAGTTCTTTAATGCTCCTTCCTTTTGTGTCAATTTGATTGCTCATGACGTCTAAGGAGGGTTTTACCTTTTTACCTTTTTTTTCTTAGGATTCCCGGAGTTGAGTAGAGCTTCTTCAACTATCTTTTTATTATGAATTTGAGCGGAGGGCACGTGGATCATACACACTTTTTTCTCTGTTCAAAATTTATGAAGTTCGATACAAAACTGCTCTTATAAATCGATTATGCGTACCATTAAAAAATAATCAAATAATTAAATTACAGTTTCTACTTATAATAAATAAAATATAACTCTTATTGTAAAAATCTTCTTTTATTTTTCTTTTTCCCAAAAAAATAAAAACATACCGTCAGATCTTAAAAGTACACATTTTATCATTTTAGTCCCAAAGTGAATAGAATATTCTATTAAAGGGCATTATTTTTTCTCAAACCTTTTACGTTCTACTAACGGATTTTTGGATTTTTAGACGATAAGAATGAAAGGCGGATGGTATATACGAATGATATTTTGTTTTTTTTTTTTTTTTTTAATCAGCAAATTTTTTGGTCAAAACCATACTTTGACTGACTTGTGCTTTTTTTTTTTTTAATCAGCAAATTTTTTGGTAAAAACTATACTTTGACTGACTTGTGCACATAAAACCCGTTTATAATGATCGAAAATATTCTAAATCCAATACAAAAGAAGAAGAAGACAAATAAGGTATAGATCTCTGGTCTCCACATCGCCTTTTTTTTTTTTTTAATTTTTCTCCATTTTGTTTTCAACGACAGCAGCTTTTACGAGTTTAAATGCACTTGTCGGTTATCTCCTCTCGTGCCATCTAAACGCACACAATTTCATTATGAAAAAGACCAAACATATAGTACTTATTACACGTGCTAGTTAATTTATATAATTGTTAGGTATTTTGTACGTTGGCATTTATGAAAACTTTGTTAGAAAATTTAAAACCACATATTGTTAGCTAATTTTAAAAAATTAGGTAAGTTACTTATTTTAAATATATCGTTAGCTACTTGTTTTGGAAATTAGATAAGTTATTTTTTCTGAAAGTTTATGTGACAGAGTGTATTTAACTTGGTCTAGATAGTCTACAAATTGGTAGTTTTTATTTTGGTAAAAATCAAGAATGATTAGGTACATTAAATTGGAGATTATCCTGGGATTTCATTTAAAAGGAGATTTCTAATTAAAGTAGGTTTCCTTATCCTATTTAACTTAGTAATTTAAACTATCCTAAAAAAAGAAGAATCTTGCATTTGAAATCTGAAAGGTTGGAATATTTTATTTCTGGAGTTTCTTGAAGATTTTTCGTGATTTATCAACAGTAATGATGAAGGAAAGTTAATTTGGATTATAGAGGAAATTTCTATATTTGAATTTTAGAGAGTTTCCGGAAGTGTTGTAACAAATAGGAAACATTTTGAAATTTAAATTATTTTTAATCTGAGACTTTTTGGTGTTTTTGTGTGACTACTTATTTATTATCTCAAAAACAAATTAAGTGTACGAGCTTCAAGATATATCAAAGTACTTTGAGACCTTGTTGAACCGGTTGCATTCTTACGTCTTTTGGGAGAAAGATTTAAAGTCTTCGGGAGAAGGCATTAGCGATTGAAGAGAGTTCAACATATCTAGCAAGGGGATCTTGTAGAATATATTCATTGACTTAATTCAAGACAACCGGCGGCAATAAGAAGAGAGAGTCTTCAGTTTGTATAAGTCCATTAGTGTTTGTAACCATTTGACAATTAGTGGATTATTCACCATCTGGGTGTAATTTTGAGGAGTAGGGTAACTGAACCTCATAAAAATTACATGTATTCTTAATTTTATTATGCTTTCAATAATTTAATTTAATTGACAATTTAATTACATTCGGTAATTGATGAAAACGGATCTTACAATAATGAATTATAAAATTATTACCTCTCCACCGTAAACATGTAAATATGGTAAAGAATTTATTTAAAGAAGGAAACAACTAATTCTTTCCTTTTAATGTTAAGTAATTCGTTGAAGAAATAATGGTCTCTAGCTTGAAAGTTTAAAGCTAGTTGGCTTGTGTCTGCCCAATATTTGGACTCCATCAATGAATTTCATGTTCTGAACTTCTGCGTATTTCAAGAAAGGCAATGATCACGTGGCTGGCAAGTTAGCTGCAAAGGCCAAAGGGTTGCATCTTACGGAAAGCCGGTGCTTTAATGCTCCTTCCTAATTTTGCGTGGATTTTATTGCTCGTGACATATCTATGGAAGGTTTACCATTTTACCTTTTTTTCCTTTTTTTTTTTTAGTATTCATGGAGTTGGGTAGCACTTCTTCAACTTTTTTTTTTTTTTTATTTATTATGGATTTAAGAGGGGTTTGCGTAGATCATGCACTTTTTCCCTATTCAAAAATTATAAAATACGACATAAAACTGCTCCTATAAATCGATTATACATATCATTAAAAACTAATCAAATAGTTAAATTGTTATTTCTATCGATAATTAAAAAAAAGTGCAACTCGTATAGGAAAAGTTTTCTTTTATTTGTCTTTTTCCCCAAAGAAGAAAAGAATGCACAGTTAAATCTTTAAAGCGCACAATATGTCATTTTATTCCCAAAGTGAATAGAATAAACTATCCAACTATTAAAGGATATTATTTTTTTCACAAAACTTTTCTGTTCTACGATGGATTTCTGGATTTTTAGAAGATAAGAATGAAAAGTGGATGGTAAATATATGAATGATTTTTTTTTTTTTTAAATCAGCAAATTTTTTGGTCAAAACTACACTCTGACTTACTTGTGCACACATAAAACACGTTTATAATTTTCGAATATATTCTAAATCTAATATATATGATGAAGAAGAAGACAAATAAGGTACAGGCATGGGCGCACAACTCACAAGGTTATAGATATCTAGTCTCCACATGGCTTCTTTTTTTTTTTTTTTTTTTTTTAATTTTCTTCTCCGTTAAGTTTTCAAAGAGAGCAGCTTTTCCGAGTTGAAATGCACTCATCGGTTAATCTCCTCTCTTGCCATCCAACACACACAATTTAATTCTGAAAATTTTTGAATATATAGTACTTATTACATGTGCTTATTATGAATTACAAAATTATGACCTCTCCACCATAAACAGATAAATATGGTAAAGAATATTTTTAAAGAAGTAAACAATTAATTCTTTTAATTTAATGTTAATTTTTGCTAATCGAGAATTAATATATTTTTGTTAATCTATTCATGTACACATCAATAGTCCCACGCATGGGAACTGGATGACTGAACAAACAAGCTACTTCCATTTCTTTCTAGAAAAAAAAACGGCTATTTTTACTTGTTAATATTATCATTATCATTATCATTTTTAATACTATTTTAGAAATAACAAAAAGGTGAATTTGATTCTTAATTATTGCACGCATATCAGATCGCGTCATATTCGTGATTCTCTTATATTTGACCTCCATATGATCCGAGGCAATTAGCATCGTAGTTGGTCGTAATATGAAAATTTCAGCTGCTGATGGTAGGCTACCGTTATACCAGAGGTAGTAAACAGTACTACCATCAACTTTCGTCGTAATGAAAAAAAAAAAAAAAAAAAAAAAAAAGCACGACAACCCTTGCATGTCTGCCACCCAAACGCAGTGGCAGAGAACTCGCATTACGGCCACCTATGCGTGTGCGAACGATTGTGCCTCCCGTATATGAGGGAGAGATCTGGGCGACGGCACGACCAGGGGACGACTTCACCGCCAAAAAAAAAAAAAAGGTGGGGCCCATTTTAATGGAGGCCCAAAAGGGCTAAAAGCCCCACCTTATTGCGTTTTTTATTGAAAGCCCTTTTTTTCATGTACGCACTACATTGTAATTTTCATTCACATTCTAACCTAGGATCACTTTTGTTATGGTTGTAGATTTTACGGGAAACGAAATTCATTGTCACAAGATCCAGAGTCCAGACTAAACATGAAGTATTTACTCATAAAATTTAAATAGAAAATGATGCAAATTTATACTTGCGATTTTATATACGTACATATTTTGAGCTGATAAGATTTAAATTTTACATTTTATGATGAAATAAGAATAAAATGACTATTATATTATATTTGTAACTGTCTAGTTTTTTTTTTTTTTTTTTTTTTTTCTGAATAATTAGTTAAAGACGATGTGAATAATTAACTGTAATATCATTTCTCAGTCATCCATCAAACAAGTCACTTACCATTTTATTTATAGACAAATTTGATACCCATAGCGTTTGTATTCTATGTGTATGTATGTTCTTATTTTTATAATTTTGATAGTATTAAAAATTCCTCATATAAATACATATGTAATTGTTGTGGCCGTCGAAGAGAACTAAATTGTATGCTACGTCAACACATATATGATCACAAAATTGTCAAGATTTGGATTACGGAGGTTTCAAAGTGGGGACGTCAATAACCATTTACAATACACTTGTACAAGGCTAAGTGGGTGTTTGGGGATATTTAGATACAGTGTTTCATAGTCTGATTTCAAATGTATGTTCGAGAGTGTTATAGATTTCTAATGAAATTTTTACAGATATTTATAGTAAATTCGAATTTTTAAAAATTTATATCTTAAAATTGAAAATGAGATAAATATTTTTTAATATAAGTCCCAAGTTTCATATATTTTCTTATAACACTTGTTAAAAGGCTTTTTTTTTTTTTTAATTTAAAATTTCTTTGTGTTTGTCGATTTCAGGTGATGATAATTAGAGGCAAAGAGAAAGGCGAGACAGGTATTGTTGAGCGTGTTATTCGCTCTCAGAATCGTGTACTTGTTGGAGGCAAAAATCTGGTGAGAAAATAATCATTCTCTACTTTTCCCACTCTTTGGTTGACATGGGATTTTTGTTTTTGATGAATTTTCTTGGTCAAATACTTATCTAGGTGTTTAGCTATTAGATTCTGTTTAAATATGTCGGAATTCTGATCGGTTTTGTTTTGTTTTTCATGGGTTGATATTGTTTTAATGGCTTTGCATTCATATAAAGGCAACAACTTTGTTAATAAAATGACAATTTGCCGAATTTCATATTCAACAGTAGCCAATTTTTTCGCCACTACATCTGGTAATTTATTCTTTGGCTGTCGATTTCTTTCTCATTTTCAGAGAAATGATCAGTGAGATGTTGGACTTAATATCTATTTTTTTATGTACACAGGAATAGTCTCCTATCCGGTAGTCGTATAGGTCTGGCAGATGCAATATTCTATTTAGTTGCATATAACTAACTGAGGTTGATTTACTTGTAACTAATTTATATTAGAAATGGGTATTATTTGGAGCTGTTAGTGCAAATAACAACACATCAATAATTTTATATTACATTGTCAGACTATTATGGTTACCGGACATGAAACCTTGCCTAAATATATTGCTAATGAAACCACCGTTTGATTCACTTAGGCTAGGAAGGTTAAGGAGAGTACGTGAGGGCTGTAAAAATTATTTTTCAGGCTGTGAGGTTGTATTGGTTAGGCACAGCTCAACCTTGTAATAACTGATTGTGTGTCGTATATAGGAACTAGGTTCAGTTAGTCGATTGCGAGTAGTTTTGTCGATGGTTTTGTTGAATTGTACTGGTCTTGGGAAACCAAGTTAGGGAGAGTAGTGGTATCTCAAACTCCACTGAATTAGAGGTTCTTGATTGATGCAGGCTGTAATTCTTTGATTCTGCTCAATAAGATTCACAAGTTTCTGTTCAATTTCTCTGTAATTGTGCTTGGTATCTCGTCCACAGCCGTTTGCCTATTCGTCTTTGATGTTTGATATTTTCATTATCGTAGTAACGCTAGAGAGTGAACTACCCGTCTGCTTATAGTTGACATGGCGAACTTTCATTAGGTGGTCCCATCATGTTGAGCTCGTAATAGAAAATACTTAAGAAACGTTTGAAAAATGTTTTGTATTTTGATGCAAGCTTGTGATTAGATCATCCATATATTGTATTTTCAAAGTCCAGATTTTATATAGACTTCGATATAAAGATGAGCTTTTATCTTGTCTTTGCAGGTCAAGAGGCATATTAAACAAGGGCAGGGTCATGAAGGTGGGATCTTTAACGGTTGAAGCCCCTCTTCAATTATCAAACGTTTAAGTGCTTGATCCGGTAACAGGATACGAGAGTGCGGTAAAATCTGATTGAATAATCCTTGGTTTTCTCTCTTCCAAGTGCCAAAGTAAAAATCATGGTTGATTTTGCAGGAAGCCTTGAAAGGTCGGGGTTAGGTATCTTGAAGATGGTACCAAAGTAAGAGTATCCAGAGGCTTGGGGACATCCGGTTCCATTATTCCGCATCCTGAGAACTTGAAGATAGGGACACGCCAAGACCAACATTTGGTAAAAACAAAATCCCCCGTCCCTTACCTAATATTTTCTTATCAAAGTGCTCTACACTTCTTCTTTCATCACTGTAGCTTATGGCGAGAAGATTAATAAAGTCTGTTGAAACACTTGCATCCCATCTTGTAGTCTCAATCATTCAAATTAAGGTTGTCGATTGGCGACCTTACAAGTATTCTTCTCAGATCACGTGCATTGTTTGCAATCTCTCCGTGACGATGGTGTGAAACTTCGTTTGCAGCTGGTCCCAAGGATACTCCAATGGATGTCATGCTGGAAAAAACTTATGATGCAAAAACAGGACTGGGAATGCCTGATCTTTGAAAGAAGTGTATTCTCGTATAATTTTGTCATGGAACTGAGAGGAATATATTCCAGGAAATACTGGGGTCAACTCACCTGTTTAAGGTCGAACGACATGAAAATTCTATACAAGTTGAACTCAGCTTCCTCTCTTGCTACTATTTTGTTGATGTGCTAACTTCTATACAAACTGTGAAATAATTGAAATTTTTAACGAGATCCCGTTGGTTGAGGACCGCCTTTTCACTTGCAGATGTTTGCATTTTACTCTGTTCTTGCCTAGATCATCTTTGTTTGTCATATTTACACTATGTTCTGTACAAATATTTGCCTTTCTCGCCCTCAAGGAACGGAGGAGTGAGTTGTGACTATGGAGTTGCTAGTGGTTTTCGGCTATGAGGGTGACACTTAACTAGTTGTGTGTGGGCAACCGTGGTGCCTTCTTAGCGTCTAAGATATGATAACGGGACAGCATCTATGGTATTACTGTCATTCCATGCCTCACTTTTAAAAACTAAATTCTATGTGGTCTTTTTTCACCCAACACTTCAAAATTAAATATCATAGAACACCAGATTCTCATCTCGTTTCTCTTAAGCAACAAATACCAAATGAAAATTACCATTATTGGTGGGCTGCTTTTCCAGATTTCTTTTGTAGAATGTGAATAAGGTTATGGCGTCTCTTTTTATCGTTTCTCATCCAACTAAATAGTGGATTTTTGTTTTTGTTATTGTTAGAATCCCATTCTTATCCTATGCTCGGATAAGGATTTTAACGAGGCACCCATTGTACTCTCATAGTTAGTACATAACAAATGGACTTGGCGTAGATTGAGGATATGTTGGGATCCCATGATATTAGACCATCTCTAATGCTAGATGCCAAAATTTGTGTATACACACACCCACACGCATGAATAAGTATTATAAAGAACAAGTTTGGAAAGGTGACGACAGGCATTAGCATACTACCATTGTGCCAAATGAGTTCCTTAGATGTTGAAATGAATGATTGCTAAAGGCCCTATCCCACAACGAGAAGTGTTTCACCCCAATCTCCCACCAAATGTGTAAACAATAATGATACTTGTGGAAGTGATCCTGGACATTCTACAATATAGAGTACTAAACTGATAGAAAACAAATTTAAATGCCCTAAGGGGGTCATCTAGCATTCTGATATTTAACTACAGATCTATCATGATAATCCCTTGCCGCCAATCCTTATAAGATGAGATACTCTTATTATTAGAGATACTCTTAGTTGTAGGAAGATATAAGATGAGTGATTAATTATTTATTGTAATTAAAGCGGTTAGTTTTGTGTAGTAGCTAGGCTTGGCTTGTTACAAAACCGCTGTGATAGGGATTTCCAAGTCTGACAAATACACACACACACACACGTAAGGATTCGCCCTGTGCATTAACATTCGGAAGAGTTTTCTCAAACATGCATATTGTTTTCATAGATCATAGATCATCACTATCTTCAATATTCAATATCCATTCTCCATCACTTTCTCAAGAAACTCTTTCTTGTTATTATACACAGTTCAGCCTTATTAATCGATTTGCTGATCTGACGATTTGACTTACTGAACTCTCAACCGAAAGGAAATAGCAACATCAAGTAAATACAACAAACAAGCCAGGCCTTATTGTGGACTTAATTGTAATTTATTTTCTCTGTCCTCAATGCTATATATATATATATAGAGAGAGAGAGAGAGCTAGGGATGTCCAATTTCAGGAGCTCATTTGCCCGCGGCTTTGGCATTGGACTCTCGGAGTTTCTTTTCATCCGAAAGTATCTTTGCAAACCTGCAAGGATTTTCCATATTGAAGTGCAAAGCTGTAATTTTGTACAAGGGAACAGCATTTCATAAACTATTTAAGAGTATTTTTATCCTTTTGTTCCATGGGACAAGATTAAATCGTAGTTTTCAAAATAAAAAATAAAAAATAAACAAAAGATTCCTTTGTAGTTTTGAAAACAGAATGATAAAATTGAATTAATAAATGATAAATAAAATAGGCCTGACCTTTTGAGTGCCTCGGCATTGGTACCACCATTTAGGACAGGTTCATAGAGACCAGTGGCCAAGTTGATGCGTGTAAGAGGTTTGTTGAGTAGCTCTTTTCCCCTTTTCACTAGATTGTTCAAGTTCTCATTTGTAGCCATATCCACCGATGCTAGATCCCCTTTCAGTGTGTCATCCTAATTTTTCGAGTCCAATCAAGAAAAAATTAGATAAATAAGCAGTTTTTAAACACTTATTTAAATTAATTATCATATATATTTTTTAATTTAGGAAAAGAAATTAATATTGATTAATCACGGTCAATCAATGATTAAATAGTCGATTTTACAAAATAATAAAAAAAAAAGTGATTATTTTTTTAATTTTACAAAATTTCAGTCATTTTTATTAAAACATCAAATTCTTAAAATAAAAAAAAAAAAAACCCATTTACCCATAGATCTCTTTATTTAATACTATTCTAACAAAAATTATATCAATTCTAATCCACGAAAATGTTATTTCTAAGGAAAAAAAAAAAAAAAAGAGGTAAGAAAATTGATGTCTGCGTGACCTAAATATTTTTATGTTATTCATATCAAGTTTATTAAGGCTGTCAAACGCTAGATATTATATCTAAATGTGTTCATTTAAATCTCTTTCTCTCTCTATGTATATATATGTGTGTGTGTGTGTGTTACTTTCTGTTGAAATCTAGGCTACAAGCCAGATATATAGCTTAACTATTATACCTAACTATATGGTATTTTAGGACACTTGCATCATTTTTTGGGCTTTGATTTCATTAAAATCTATGAAATGTCTCGAGTATGGTAGCCGAATATATAGATACAACAGTTGTAAATTCTAAATAGAATCTTATAACTATTATTTATTTACATGTAATTTTACATTTAAAATCTTGTAACATGATACTATTTAAAACTATTAATACAAAAGATATTATTAAAAAAAAATGATACATTAAAATCAATTGGTTGTTATAATAACATATAAAAAAAAGGAAAGTTATACAAGTGTTGTTTATAAAAGTACCAGATGTGAGATGTGAGAATATACCTGTAAGACACTTTTAATTTACCCTCTGTTTGGATGAGAGGTCCAGGTTCAGAAATTGAAAATTTTATTTACAAAAAAGTGGTCTCATTTCGAAAAAGAAAAACAATATTATTTCCAAACTTATTTTTTGCAGTATTTTTTTTGGAAAAAGAAAATAAATCTTTTTGAAATTTTCTTACAATGCACAATTTCTAACACCATTTTTTCTCATCCCAAATAACTTTATTATTTTTAAGAAGAAATTTTTTTTATACATCTAAATACCATTTTATTCTCAAAATGAAAAAAAAATTTTATTTAAAATAAGAAAATTTTTCTTTTCGAAAATCGAGCCTCCATCTAAACGGTTAGTTTATTCTTCTCTTTGTTTTTTTTTTGCCAATGCCAATTAATAGTGTGGTCTTATGATAAGGGATGAGGTTGTTTAATGTCATGCATGGACAAAGCGTTATCCGAAATTAAATGCTACGGACTTCAATACATGTTGCTCTACGGACTTCAATACATGTTGCTGGCAGTGGCACACAGTCCCACCCAAATCTTCATGACACTGACATCGTTTGATAGTCCGTAAATTATTTTGTGAAAATCACCTTGGGTTTTATTTTCATTAATACCGGTTTGGTGTGATAAAGTAATTTAAAAAAAAAAAAACTAATAATGTAATTAAGTGCATTTGTAATTATTTGTCATTAGTTTAGACAACCAAAATGGTATTTATTTATCAATTAATTTATTTGTCTCTCTTCCTCTACCTATAATTATGCTTCTATGGTACCGCTTATATTCATTTTTCAGCGGTTTAATCATATAGTTAAAAAACTAAATAAAAGATTAAAATAATAGTTCTCATTAACAATGTAACTAAATAAAAGATTAAAATAATAGTTCTCATTAACAATGTAAAATAAAAGGAGAAACTCCGTAAATTCTATATACCTGTTATATCTAAAAAATAATTTGTGTAGTATAAGTATGCTTGTATGATACCGTTTGTATTAAATTTTTAGCGGTTTGGTCATACAAGTGAAAAATTAATAAATGATTAAAACAACAGTTACTATCAATAATGCAAAACAGAAGGAGAAACTCCATAAATTCTATATGTCGGTTATATTTTAAATTTAATTTTTGTAGTATCTGCACACATAAAGAGTAATGTATATTGGAAACTTACATCAATGCGAAGGTGGTTGTCAACAGAATCAAAAGCTTGGAAAAGGACAGAGTTGTGATAGTTGACCATATCTGCACTTGCTTCCGAGAAAACATCAATAATGGGATTGGATCCATTGTAGTAAATCCAGCTCACAGTCCCCCATTTGGCTGACATTTTAGCATTGTATTTCTGCTCTGTCTTGTTAGACCCTGTCCCCAGTGTGATCAACAGAAACCTAGTACAGTCCATGGCCTTCATCGTCTCGAAATCCGGATTCCCTTTCGCAATTTGTTTGCTTATCTCGCTAATAGCCGCCAAAGACTGCAGTAATACCCCCATCGCATCAACTCATGTATGATAATAAGTTGTTACTTTTTATCTTATAGATGCAATTAATTTTTTACTAGTTATTGAACGCGACAGTCTTTTTGAACACAAAAATCAGGTGAAAATAATAAGTATAGTTAATTTACCGGATTATTGGCAGCCATCCCACCATCGATGAGGTTAAATTCTTCAGATTTGCCATCTTTGTCTTCGTTGGTGAAATAATGGGAGGGAAGGTAAGTCGGGGCTGCCGATGTGGCTATACAAATGTCTGACAGATGAGCATTCAAGGATGTGCATGTCGACGCAGCCTGAAAAATGTATGTGAAATAGAAACACAAAATCATGTGCATGAATAGGTATATTATAAATAATATACATGAATTGGATTCGTGGAGATTCAAACTCTACAACTCATAATAGAATCGAGTAGTTTGAAGTTATTGCTATATTGTGACTACTATATTAAATCATAGGATGAATATATATGATAGTACCTGATAGGAGGAAAATATTATGGGTTGGAGTCTCTTGATATCAAAAGTTGGAATGACCACTTTTGTCAATGTATCATGCAGCCTTGTTGTCCCCAAAATCTTTCTTACGGTGTCATGAAGATACTTTCCATCATATTTTGGTCCGCCTCCAAGATCCATGATTGGATCGACAATAGAGCCAAAAAATCCCCTGCTTTAGTTCAAAAAAAAAAAGAAAAAGAGCAGAAGTGTGCATTAGATAAAATAATAATATGCATTTTAAATAATTCGTATACTCTTCAATTTCCATGCGTGGTTATAAATACACACACACATATAGATGTGTAGATATGAAATTTTAGTGGCAATTACCTTGATTGTGGGAAAATCTTCGGGCAGTGCTCAAGATAAAACGGCACAATTTCATTGGCAGCATATAAAGGCCGATTGTCTTTGTTGGGGGCTGATAGCATGGCCGTAATAAGACCACCCGTGCTAGTCCCCGATATCATATCAAAGTAATCTGCCAATCTTGCATCCTTTCCATCAAGCTCCTACATAAAACAATAATAATGGTACGTGTAGATCATAACTTTGAAAAGTAAATGTTTATGAGTGAAAACATTTAGGAAACTTTTTGAACGGTGTCCAAAAACAATCTGCAGACAGCGATCCAAACGGCCACAACTACAAGAATGTGATTATCATGAACTATATATATATGTCTGATACACATATATTATAATAGCCCTTTTAAGGTTTTGCATATACCTGAAGCTGAGATTCAAGGTACTCAAGAAGAACACCGGGGATGATTCCTCTAATTCCACCACCATCTACACTAAGAATTGTGACCAGTTTTCCATATTTTGGAGGGTTATGTGTAACTGTGGCCATTGCTGATATGTGTTGAAGTTGGAACAAAAAAGAGAGGTTTTACGTGGTTTTGTATGTTCTTCCGGGGCTTGGAAACAAACGAGCAAAAATAGTCTTATTTATACATACGTTGACAGTGTTCTACGTCCATTTGCATTGTCATTTAATTTATTTGCATTGTCATTCAATATATTTCATCAACTACTTCCACAACGTTCAACCACCGCCATAACTCTATTTGGGAACAATAATTTGCGTTCATGATTTTTTTTTCACTCATATTATTAAAATATTGTTTTCTATCCTGTCCAGGGCCAGCTCAACAGGCAGGTATATGATGGTCCAAGGTCTTCGATTTAAAATTCGAAACAACATATACGCTACAAATAAAGGTAAATTAATTTAGAGCTTTTGGCATATCCTTGCTTGTTTATGATATAGTAATTAGACACATATATATAACCTTGTCATATTGTTTTAAATCTATGTATGGCTTGAGGGAAAGATGTATTTGGTGGAAAATAAATAAACAAATATTTTCCTACCTAGCTAGTCCTGCTCATGAACGTATAATTACAGCAACGAGAGTACAAAGATTACGTGAAATTTTTTCGTGGATATGCGTCGTTAAGACGTTACTTACAATTTTATAGAACTTCGGTGTAAAAAGTAATTTTTTTTGTTTGTGTTTTATGTACTAAATATAATTTCGCATCAACAAGATTACGTTGATCACATCCCAACTAACAACAATTTGTTTCCACTCAAATTGATTACGTTAAGGGTATGTTTGGTAGAAAGGAGAGAAAATAAGGAGGGAGTGGTAGTTTACTTAGGTGAGAGAAGTTAAAAAGAAGGGAGATGTTCTTTTTTTTTTGTTCCTTATCATGATGTTTGACACGCAATCTCTCCAACATTCTTTCTAATTTATGAGTTATTTTGTGGTGTCTTGAAAGATCTAAGGTCCCTCTCATAATCTCTTCCTTTTACTCTCTCCTACGAAACAACCATAAATGGCACAATCCTTTCAATAATTATCCCTCTACCACTATCTTTTCTTCTACTTTTCTCTCCTAGCAAACACAGTATTTTAAGAGACTAAGGTTGTGTTTGGTAGGAAGAAGAGAAAATAGTAAAGAGTGATAGATAAAATAAAAGAAAGAAATGGAGAAGGCCGAAGAGATCTCTTAACTTATGATGTTTGATATTAAAGGAAGGAAAGAAAACAAAACTAATCTCTCATCACAAAAACAATACAAGTTTTGACAACGTTTATACATTGTAAAATTTAACATGAATTAAATTAATACGATATGGATCGTGACATCTAGTATAATAAAAAAAAAAAAAACCAATGTAGTTTAATCTAAAGAGTCGCATTAATAATCATATCAAACAATACAAATATATTAAAAATTGTCACTAGAATTAGAGTTTGGGAACAACTCTAGGATCATAGTCAGGATCTAGGATAGGGGTGGGATCAACTCAGTGTTTAAAGACTAGTTCGGGTTGGGATCAGGTTCTAGGACAAGGATCGGGGAGGCTGGGGCTTGGGTCAGGATCAGGGTTGGTATTTGGGACCGAGGTTGGTTTCCATGATCAAAATCTAAGGTCAAGATAATCAGGATGCGAATCAATTTCCAATATCAAGGTTAGAATCTGGAATTGAGGTTCGATAGGGATTTAGGATAGATATCATGGTTGGAATCTAGGACTGAGGTTGAAGTTGGGATTCAAGATCAAGATTGGGGTTAGGGCCAGAGTGAGTGTTGATCATGTCGAGACCTATGATTGAAGTTGGGTCGAGATTGGGTTCAAGGTCTAGATACCGGGCTGATCAAGCTAGAGGTCTAGATCGGGTTATGGGATCACAATTGAGGTCAAGGCCAAGTTTATCATTAAAAAAATAATATGTAATAATAATAATCTATTGTATTTATTTAAATTAAACAAAATATGTTAAGCGTGAAAAACTATTTCTTTTAATACTGAAAAATAAATATGTATCAGTTTTTATTTTAATAGTTCAAAAAAAAAGGTTCAGTTTTTAAATTAAATCAATATCTTATAGTAGTCTAATTAAGGATACTTATCGAAGAAAATTACATTTCGTAATCAAAAAAAGATGACAGTCATCCTTCCGACAAGGGACACACACGTGCCCGCTCCTTAGAAAGGATTGGGCGATTTCATCAATAAGGATCGGGTGAATTGTCAACGTTTATCAAGCCAAATCATTGTGCTATAAATAGACCTTTAGTGGCCTGCCCTCCATATATCAAGGTTCCTAGCTCTCTCTTTTTCAAAGAACAACAAGCCGTAGCCAAGAAAATGTAGGAAGGAGAAGTCCAATCAATCGTGGTGCCCCATACCGGTTGAACCATGGAATGTGAATAACAAGAAAGATCTGAAAGGTCGAGAATCTTGTAGATTTAGTTAGGATCGAAGCAAAAAGGAAGGAGATGGTAAATTATTATTACCACAAAGTTACAAATATTTATTATGATGACTGGTTATTTTATGTCAACATTATAAGTCGATTCTTGATGGTTTTAGAAAAATTTTAAAATCTCATTCCGCTATATGTTAGTAAATATTTTAACATAAAACCAAAAGTTAAAATATTTGTATCATTATTATTATGTTTAAACTTTCAGTGAAGAAAAAAAAATTTTTTTAATGTCGTCGCTAAATCTCTTTTTACGGCATGAAACTTTTAACGATACTTTTAGCAACGGACTTTCAGAGATGACTTTTTTGTCATCATTGAAAATTTTTTTAGTGAATGACAGAGTTAGCATGATTCTTGTAGTGCCTCTACTAAATTGTTAACATATATAGTGGTAATGCCTCCCACTAAATGGTTAAAATTATGCCTCTAATAAAAAAATAAGGTCATCTCCGATCCATTTACTCTATTTTAGAGTATAGAATTCTAAAATAGAGTATCTGTCACTTCAAATAACTATTTCATCTCCAACCCATTTACTCTATATCATACTCTAAAAGGAATATTCTATTTATATTCTTTTTTATAATCATTTAATATTATTTTATATTTATTCCCCATATTTATGAATTAGAATATCTTCTCAACTTCTTAATGTATGTAAAACTTGTATGTTGATTTACTATCTTACAAAATTTATTCAAAATAATAAAATAAAAAAAGGTATAAAAAATAAATATAGCTTAAGATTTAAACATACAAATACTTTACATATAGAAAAATGGGTAATTTTGAAAAAAAAAATTTAATTAATGATAACTTTATAATTTTTATTTTTACCTAAATATTACTTTAAAATTTAATTAAAAAAAAAGTAATTTAGAGTATGAACAGTGATACTTCAAATATGAAGTATACTATTCATACTCTATATTTGAAGCACCGTATAGAGTATCGGTTGGAGTCCTCTCGTACTCTAAAATGGTGTAATACTCTATAATAGAGTACCCATTGGAGATGCCCTAATAGCTCTAATTTTTTCATGGTCCCTAAACGAAATTATTTACTGGCTACGCCTTGCCGAAATTTATATATATATATGTGTGTGTGTGTGTGTGTGTAATCTTATTAGTTTACATTCAAGATTCAACGACATACACATTCATAATTATAGTATTGTGTGCTCTCTTGTGGAGAAAATGAAAAACGTGCAAGTTTGTCAACTACCTCGTGTTGATAATGAGATCAACAATCCCCTACAATAATGCATGCACAGCACAAGACTCTGGTAGAAAGCTTTACCTTTCGTGCACGGCATGGGCTTAGCTCAAGCAGCACAACTTTATATATATATATATATATATATATGATGAATTTTGAAAAGACGTGGCGATATATGAGTGTCCATATTTATCTATATTAATTTATTTTTGGGAAACGATGTTCTTTGAATGAAAGGCCAGCCGCCAAAGTGGCATATTATTTTTAAAAAATTAAAACAACAAAAAAGTTGAACAAAAATGTAGGCTGATCGATAAGACGAAGAGTTATTAGTAGCCTGTAAACAATGTTATATATATATATATATATATGCACACGACAGTTCACCAAAGAAAGATGATTTTTGTCGGTCGGGCCGATAATTAATCTGGGATCACATTCACTAGGCCACCTCATGAGGCATTTGATTTATACATAACCCACAGTATGTTCAATTCAACTTGGGTATTAGTTAATATATCAAAACATTTATTACAAAATGCAATACTTGGGTTTCTCGGTTGACATACAGCCAAATCAAGTATTTTTCTTATAAGAAGAAGAAGAGGAAGAATTTAGGTCACACAGGTTGAGATACAAAATCAGGGCTGGGGTTGAGTTTTAAGGTTAGGATCGGGCTCTAGGTTGGCCTTTGAAACAAAGAATTCGCTCTAAAATTTATGAGGATATATTTATGAGAAGTTTTGAACAAAAACTTTGTTTCATCTATATAACCGACTGTCATATGATGTGACTCTTCACTATACATATTCATAATTAAAGATATCCGACTGTCATATGATGTGACTCTTCACTATACATATTCATAATTAAAGATATGTATGTTATGAAATTATGTTCTACCTCTTTAATTAATTTTGTCCATGTGTAGCATTAATTTCAAATGAACTATTATGAATAAATCATAAAAGATAATTTGATTATTATATTATAAATAAAGTCGCAGGCTCAATTCATCCAAAGTTGTGAAATATCACATCATGAGGATATAATTCATCTTTCGTTATAATGAAGTTGTGGATTCTATATATATCTTGACGTTCTCAGCTATCCATAATATTGCATCTCCAAAATTATGAACTCTTGATTAGTGAGTCTAATCTCATCCCTTGGTATATTAAAAAGATATAATATAGGAAAATGAATTCTCTAATCACTTAGTGTTAAGAAATAACGCATAAATCAATCATCTAATAATAGAATGTGAAGCTTAGTAATAAATAGAACTTTGATAACAAGGAAAAATTGGATTTGGTACAATTGGCATTGTTATGGGATTGTGAGGACGTTGGGTGATTTATATGTGTCTACAAGTTCTCTTCCAATTAGTAATTTTCTGAAAGTTATAACTTAATGGGGTCTATTTATAAGTCCACGTGATTTCTTCTCCTAAAAGTTCTTATGATTGATCTGTTCCGTGAAAAGTTGTTTGTGTGTGCTTGTTGTGTTAAAAAAAAAAAAAAGGATTGTTAATAAAGGGGAAAATTTTAGATAAATATGCCACGTGCCACTTAAAAAATTAACTGTGTAGCAACTTTTATCATTTAATTTTGGACAATTTTCAAATGTGTAGGATTTTCTATTTTTCTCTTCTTTCCGGCGCGCGCACAAACTCACACTCACACTCTCTCTCCACCACCCGACGTTGCCCCTCTCTCTCCCCCCACAACCCCAACACCGGCCCTCTCTCTCTCTCTCCCCACTTCTCCGCACCGCCCTTCTCTATTTCCCCCTTGCTGCAGATTTGGTTTCATCGACTCTCGCGATCCTCACCTTCCCACCACTTCCCTCACAACCTCTCTTCCCCCACCGCCCTCGGTTTCCCTATGTTGTTCAATTGCCATCGTCCAACTCCAGTCACTCCTCCTCTCGCAGTCGTTTCATTCTCCACTGCCACATCGTCCTCTTGCTTTGCCACAACAAGATATGCCCTGGAGGTCGCTTTTCGTGCAACGATCTTCGGAGCATTGCTTGGAGGTTGATCTCCTCACCTCTGCGTAATAGAGTCTCACATTGTCGTTGTCATTGGAGATTGATTCCCGACTAGGAGATATCCAGATCTCATTTGGACCTTCTATTTTATTTTTCTGATTCTTGTAATATATATATATATATATATATATAGTGATTTTGAAGAATTTTTGCGATTTTTTTAGTACTCCGGCAACGAAAATCAGAAAATGTGGTGGACTTAATAGTTTTCGGTAGGTATCATGATGATTATCAACCCTTACCTAACAATTGGAGGTGGTTACCGGTTAGTAAATAGCGAGGTTACTACCGGTAACCAATGGATGGATATTGACCGGTAACTAACTATTGGAGGTGGTTACCGGTTAGTAAATAACCGGGTTACTACCGGTAACCAATGGATGGAGATGGTTATGGACCGGTAACTAGCCAACAGAGGTGGTAACGATTGGAGGTTATTAGTCAGTAACTAGCCAGTAAGGTTAGTTTGTAGGTATCACGGTAGACTTACCGACCGATAACCAAATGAAATGTATTGTATTCTAAATATTGTTAAATTACATGGCTTGACACTTTCTACAATATTTTTTTTTTCTACGGTATAACTTAATCCAGGGCATGAACACGTGAAGAGCCCTATATTCCTATAGTTTCGACCTTGATTAAAAATTTATCCCCTCGTGTATGTGTGTGTGTGTATATATATATATATTCATTTATAATTTGATGATTGCAATAGTCTTATTATTTACGAAGCCCCAACATCAATCGTTGAAGTCAAGAGGTGACTGTCAATCATCCATTTTGGCACCAGCCGACCGAGTTTTTAGTGAAGGATTGTCAAGTTAGAGTTTTGTACATTGTTTGGAAATCAAGGATTAAACATCAAACATAATAAGATTGATAGCTGAAATTCATTTGGATGTTAGTCAATTTATTTGTCTGTATTAATGTTATATTTATTATGAAAGAATGTGAAAATAATATCATCAAACTTCATACTCCAATGTGTTGTGCTATTTTTACGTTTTATAATCTAGTTATATCTTGTGACAAATTTATCATAAAGTTTAGCATACAATAAATTTAAACAATAGAGATGACATTTAAACAATAGAGACAACATTTTTGGTAAATGAGTTTAGTTTAAGATTTTTAAGTTTCAATATTAATTTTTCAGAAAAGACAAAAAATTTTTTCAGAACAAACAAAGAACTTTTTCAGAAAAAGACAAAAATCACGATGAAAAAAGTACAATTTAATTTAAAATGAATGTGAAATCAAACACCCCCTTAAACAATAGAGATAACATTCTACGAGTCCATTGGAGTACACTTCTTTACATGAATATCACAATTTATCTTTTGCATAGTAATTTAACATTGCGTGAGAAATACCCTAAAATGCTTTTCGACATTAAAAGTGAACAAAACTAGAGTGACGAGGAGTTCAACTTAAAATGTTTTGATCAAAATTTAAATACAAAAAACATAGGGGTGTCCCTTAATTCTCCCTATACAATTTATTTATTTATTTTATACAATTTCATGAGGTCCTAGGAGTGGAAAAGGTTTGTTTTCTTCTTTTCCAAGTTCAAAAAACCAAGTTCGTTGATTGTCTAATAAAAAAAAAATTTTAAATTAAGTTGACTAGAAAAGGTTCATTTTCCTTGAAAAACCAAGTTCAAGCTCCCCCAATCTAATCGTGCAAACTAAAGAAAAAGATTTAGCGGAAGAGAGAGAGAGAGAGTGCAGATATATAATCACTTATTGATAATTCATTATTATTAACCCTCTTGACGGAAACTTAAGGATTTTGGTTGAGACTTGGACACGAGGGTCTGCGGACCCTTTACAAAGAAGCTATCAGAGTCGCTAACTGGGATCTTGGAGAAGAAAGAGGACACGTTCTTTGACCCACCCATCAAATGAAGCCTAGAAAAATGGTCATCCCAGATATCATACGTGTACTCGTCCCTGACCAATGTATCGGTCTCTTCATCCGCTTTATGTTTTTCTGGCCACACAGTTTGGACCCAGGAGCTCGCGCATGAGGAGCAATGGCGGAGCCTGTGGCTGGAAAAGGGGGCGAGAAAAGCACATTTGGTGCAGGCTTATTGGCAGAAGGAAATGTGGCTGAAGGCAATAGAACCGGTCTACGAGTAGCTGTTTTTCCAGGTACTGAAGCTGAAGGCGGCTCTTGAGTGGAAACACACACGTCATTGCGCCGGTGCTCTCCCGTAACCTTGGTTTCCAACAAGTTTGCCTTGGAAACAGATTCCAGACCCCTTACCTTTTCACGGTGTTGGTTAGCCATTTGAGTTTGTTGATTCCTACCTTCGATGGGTTGTTCCAGATCAAGAGATTGCGGCCACAGTTGTTTGGGTGTCACAGATGTAAGCGGAGATGAAGGAGATGAAGGTGTAGAATTTCCGCTCTGACTACTTGAAACTTCAAAAAGTCCAGCCAGTTTGCTACCCTTCTTCTTCCTTCGCCTTCTCCCCTTTTCCTTTTCAGTTTTGATTGTCAGAGTTCCAGATGGGGATGTTCCTTGTATGCCAGAGTAGTCAATATGTACAGATTGCGACGGCAAAGACGAAGGTAATTCTCTTTCTTTTCGACTATCTGGCGAGTCACTAGATTGCCTATGATTTCCCAAACCTGATTTCACATAATGTGTCCCTTGATCTGGGGGGCCAAGCTGATCACTAGGATAGTTTCCAACACGTGCCTGCGGTGTGTTATTGTCTATCAAATTATCCATCTCGGTCAACAAAGAAAATTTACCGCTTCCCAGGTTGAACTCAGGAGAGCATTTTCCTGTACTCTGTAAAGTAGTAGCCATGGAATCTTTGCAACTCCTGCAGAAATAATCAGAGGAGCCCAAAGCCAAAATTTGAGGAAATATTAAGCAAAATACCAGGAGCATTAAGGTTGTCGCGAGGATGATTGCTGCAGTGTATTTTTTAACACGCATCCAAAAAACTGATCTCTTGCAGACATTGAGCATATGCATAGGAAGGGTTGCCTTCATGGGTATTACAAGAATACCAGTAGCCAAGACCAGCTCAAGATCTCGATGTACCACAGTTGAGGAAAAATCAGTCTGATACGATATCAGAACTTTTGATAACTCTCCCGGTTCAATGGCAAAACCACTGCAGGTGTGCACCATGAACCCATCCAATCCACAATCTTTTCCGGACACTTTGATCCTTCTAACCTCCAGTGGCAAGTCCCCCATATTTTTGGCGTATAGCTCTTTTACCAGAGGCTGCGAACAGGAACACAAGGTTCCTTCCATGTGACCTAAAAAATCTACAGGGGATAGATTGACAGGAATTGGCAAGCTGAGGTTAAACTCTATACTCCGAACAGGCTCAGACACTTCATGCAGAAGTAAAGAAAGTGACCCTCCAAAACCCCTCAGAGACAGCCATTCAACACCAGACAGATTGTTTCTTATCAGGGCTGAACTTCTCCACTCGCATCGAGTTGAAGGATGAAACAGCATTGGTCCAAAAGATGCACTAGCATGAGGTTCAACATAAGCTTCCGTTACTGCACCCTCAGCTATTGAGAACCCATACCTACTTGGTGCAGCAGATTCATCACGAATCAAACTACCGGATGAAGGCGGTTGTATAAGACCATCTGTGCCCTTGCATTCATCAATAATCTCTCCGGAGTTCAGAATAAGCTGCATAACAACTGGCTCTTCGCTAGGATTGTGCACTGAGATCCACTTAGACTGATAACTTCCAACATGAACCATTGGGAACAATAGCTCAAGATCATCAAGCACAGACATGCCACTTCTCGTGCCTTGGGACTTCCAGTTTGCTAACACAAATTCATCTGCTTCTGTAGTTTCTGGTGCCTGCCTCCATAGATAAACTCAGATATAAGCATATTGGTCATTGTGTGTATTGACATATTATTAGAAACAACAAAATAACAGTTCAAACTATTGTAGAGAGCTAGTACTTAAATTCGTGAAGGCCCTGATACAGAGATCAGCCAATAAATGAAGGAAGCAAAAATAAATAAATAAATGCTACTTTCCAACTGTTTTGTTTCTAGCAGAGGGAATGCGAGGGAACTACAGATATACATAAACCACCAGGGAAAAAAAATTACTGCACAATCGCCATGGATAACAGCAGCACAAATTTCTGATCTCATTCATTATATTGTGGACACCTAGAGTCTACTTTTGTCAGTATCATAACAAGACAAACGGAGCAGTTCCTAAATGTAGAACATAAATCTTGAATTTTCATTTTAATCCAATACAAGTTATCTGTGTTATTTTATTTATTAAAACAAGTGATACTCCGACGACGACGTCCCCCTTCCCCCTCGTCCCCACCCTCTCCTTCTAACCCTCTCTCATTGGAATTTAATACACCTCACTAACACACGTTTGAGAAAATGGGCTCTAGCGGGCAGTTAGACTTTCATAACATGGGTGATAAACAAGTCGTTCAAATCATCTACTCTTAAAAAAAAATAAAGCACTTGGAGGAAAATAAGAGTAAGATATGAAAATAAGAGTTAATTATCTTACCATGAAATTTAGTCACGTTACTAGTTACTACACAATATAACACTTGTACATAGAGTAAAGTGCGCAAACCTTGTTCTGCGATGGCAAGTTCACTGTTCTGGTTGATTCCTCAATTTCTTCTTGATGTTTAAATCCAACGGAAGAATCCTTCCAATTTCTTGAACAAGTTTGGATCATTTCCTGGCAAGAAACTTCAATCTGAGGACTAGTCGAGTCGTTTGTCAGTATAAGTAATTTACAGTTCCCGTGAATGTTTGGTACATTTGGTGGAGAATCATGCATATGACCACAAGTAACAACAGCAACTTGTGTATCACTGTCAGGAAAAAGTAGCAACCCTTCCATGTATTTCAACCGCAAAAACTTACTGTCAGCATGTCCAATAATCCTAACAACACTCAAAAGGTAAGGAGAACCATTTCTTAGTGACAGAATAACAACAGCTTCATTGTCATCAGATGGAGTTAAGACATGAAGAGAAGCTAAAACAGATCCTGAAACATCAGGTCCTGCTTTTCCATCAAATTCAGCTTCAAGGGGAACCACAACCGTATCAGACTTGTCTTGTGATGATCTTAGCAACTGCATACAAAATGCACCAAAAACTTTTCCTTTTGATTCGACCGAAAAGTCGATCTCTATGATAGTTTCAGTGCTTTGTGGACCAATCTCCCAGTTCCAAAGGGGTCTCATCCCCAGCAATGGAAAACCAAATTGGCCATTCCTGACAACCAGCCAATCCTCAAAGTTTCGAATATCAAGCACCTCTGAATCTTGAAAGTTTTTAGCCCTACAAATTGCTTCTGTGTGAACGGAAGTCTGCCCTGCAGAAATGGATATCCATGCAGTTACCTCCTCCACATAGAGGGTTTCATCGAAGGAATTCGACAACGACAAATTCCTGCTCCACCTTCACCAGAACTTCCAGAAGAAACATCAAGTCCTCGTAATTGATGAATTCCATAAGGAGACTCAATGGAGAAACCTTTAGCCTGGATCAAGAAACCACCAGAGCTTGTCTGCAAAATGAGGTGAGCTGAGGATAAACCCAACCATCTAGGTAAGAAAACGAAACATAATGACGCTGTTTCACCTGGTCCTAGCAAAGCCTCACTAAAATTACAAGGATAGAACTGTGGGTCAGTACTGAATGGTTCATAGACATGTAAGATGCTGTCATTACATGTATTTGCCACGGTTAAGTAAGCAACAGAAGGAAAATATATATGCTTATGCCCCCAATCTAATATCGCAGGGCTAATTTCAACATGACTTGAGGGAGAAACGTCAAAAGAACCAGATTTAGTTAACTCCAGGTTCACTTCTTCCTTAAAATTTGTGCTCTTCTGCTGAAGCAAAGATCCTCTACAGGATGAAACGTCATTTTGCATGGCACTATCAGTCTGAATGAAAGATAACTTGTTAGAAGCCTCTCTTGAGTTCAACGAGCATGAGAGAATTCCTCCATTAAATAACTTAAATCTGCCATAATCCATCGACCAGCTTTTGTTCATTGCTGGTTTGCTATCATCAGTTAATCCTGAAGCTGCTTCATGTTCGTCATCCTTAGCGGAAAAACCAGGCAAAGTTGAAGGGAAGCAGAAAGCATGGGGATTGGTGCAAATCCTCTCAATATTTAAGTAGTTTTTGGGTGTCCATACTCCGCACTAATACCCGGGAAAACTGCATTAGAACTATCTCCACAGGACCTACAAGCATCAAACTCTACTGATTCCTGCTTGCCATCCATAGAGCATGGTTGACATGTCGCAAGACAAAAAAGCGCACACGACAGAACCACAACAAAATGGAATATCTTGGCCTGATAAAACAATCCCCTGGATAAAATAACAAAACAAGTAGAAGTTACACTCACACCACATATGGACTTGTTTTGCACTGTACAACTTGTAAACAAACATCAAACAATAAAGCAGTACCTTTTCCATTACATTTAACTAAAAGAATAGGAATCTTAGCAATTAACTAACATTTTCCATTTTCACTACTCATTGCTGCTTTCTTTAATTCCGTTATTACACCAGATTCTTCGCAGCCAAACAGGGTAAAAATCATGCAAATAAGACGAAACCATGTCATAATAATAATAATAATAATAATAATAATAACAATAATAATAGAAAGAAAAGGCCGGTCCCTGGAAAGAATAACTAGATTAATTGAGTAAAATGGAATAGAGCTCCAATAATTAAAATTAAACAACAAGATATAATTAAACCAAATTCCATTCTTTAACGGCCTAAACAATAATTGACTATTGCCCCCTTATTATCTATTTATCTAAGATACCATAGGTATACTAAACACAAACATTAATAGAAACACACACCCCAAAAAACAAAAACAAAAACAAAAACCAATTTTTTGGTTCCCACAAAATTGAAAATGATTCGTAACCAGGCCATTAATAAGTAATAGCTAAAAACTCAAAGAATCAACAAACGTACCGCAAAAAGAAACTAAAACATTAAGAGCTCCAAAATCACTAAAACAGTCTATTAATGGCATATTAACCACAAAAATCGATTCTTCAATAGATGATAATAAGGAATATATATATGTATATATGTATATATATACACACGTACATATCCGAGTCAATCAGGAACCTTAAAAATAAAAAATAAAAAAGTAATTGGAATTCCGAAAATGGAAAAAAGCCAAAAATTTGGAGAATCAAAACAGAGAAAAAGCGCAGCAACCAGATACACGAGCTTTTCCGAAGCGAGAAAATACGAAGGAAAACGGAAAACGAAAGAGAAAACGAGAGAAGAAACCCGGGGGAACTGTTCATACTTACCTGAGGCCGGAGAAGGAGAACGGCGTCGGAGCTCCGATCGTCGTCATGGCTTGGGACTCCATTTCCGACAACGAAAGACGAACATCAGATAGGGTCCGATGAAGTTTTCTCGAGGGTTTCTGCTTCGAATTCGAAGGTTTTCTTTTTTCTTTTTTTTTTTTTCCTTCCTTTTTTTTCTGTAAAATAAAAACACCTTTTTTTTTTTTTCTTGCCTTTCTTTTTTTCACGAACCACCTGATAATAGCGAATGGATGACCTCGAAGAGCCAAAAGCTCCCAAAAAGGAGAGTATAGACAGCTTAAGACTGGAAATTACTGCTCTCTCACTTGACTGCCCTTTTAATTACCAGTTCAGACACTGCCACCAGGCCACCAATATGATAGGAATTCAAATTTCCGTGGGGAGGGTAGAATCGTAATTTCAGTGAGACCGCATTGCCCCTGCCAAGTGGGCGTTGAAGCTTTGAAGGGCAGTTCGTGGACTTCGGAGCTTTCATAAATCATAATACAAATTACAATTAAGTTAATAATTACTTTATTTTAAATAATCATATTATTAATAATGTTGATTTGTTTTGGTTTTGTGACGGGAACAGGAGACAAGTCCCTTGTGAGGGTTTCAGTAGCCAGTGCAATAGAGGAAATTTTTTTTTTTTTTTTTAGGATGGGAATATAAACTCAACAACATCTTTTATGAAATTAGATGTTAAATTACAACTAAATAATATCTACAAACACATGTAAAGGAAGAGTTTAAGCTTTTGTTTAGCTTTCAGGTCCAAATTTAAGTTTTTTATCTCAACCTAAAAATTATAATTAGTTTTTGGAAAGTTAACCAACCTCAATCTAAAAATTTCATTCTAAACACATACAAAGATAAGCTAAGACTGCGAGCTGCGATAATTATATTTTATTTGTGGTGTTTATTTCATTTTTTATCCATGAATTATAGGTTTAATCTCATTTTAGTACATATATTTTAAACATTCCACAATTAATTTTCGAACTGTCAATCTACCCGATAACAGTTTTTCTATTCAAAATTAATGGCAACAGTCATCACATGAAGACAACGGGTATCCAAGGTCAATGAGCTTTGCAAACTACAATTTCCAAAATAAATAGGGATGTGAAAATAATAAAACTAACTATGATTAAAACATACTCATTGGTTACGTGTCCGTTTTGAAGATTGAGTATAACATGAATTTTATCTATTGAACTCTAAAATTCTCAAATTTACATCTCAATTTACTTTTCTTAAATTTTCATGAAATTCAAATTTTAAAAATCCATAACTTTTTTATTTAAGTCAAAATAAGATAACTTCTGTGTCTAACTTCTCACAAGAGCAAGAGTAGCAAAACAATATCAATATTACACATAATTACATATTTCTATTTTAAACTATTTCTTATCTCATGGTTTATTTTCAATTTATATTTTAATCAAATATACATTTCAATTTCTAACAGATAAAATTCCAACTTCAACCTAAAGCGTATTTTTCAATTTTCATCTCCGTATGATAATTAGAATATATTTTCCAATAGTGTTTTGAACCAAAAGATTATTTTGTGTAAATTCATCATTCAAGAATTGATTTTAATGGTCCGTTTGGTGAATGAATTTTAGTTGAAAAGTTTTGTTGATTTTTTAGAAAAGACAAAAAATTTTCAGAAAAAGACAAAAACTTTTTTAGAAAAAGACAAAAACTGATATGAAAATTTTGAATTTAAACTCGAACGCCGAACGAAACCTAAGAGATTTTAAAGTATACATATGAACTGAAACGAGGTTAAGGGTCCATTTGGTAAATGAATTAAAGTTAGAAATTTTAAATTTCAATAGTAATTTTTGTTGACTTTTCAGAAAAGATAAAAAACTTTTTCAGAAAAGATAAAAAACTTTTTAAAAAAATAAAAAATTAAAATAAAAAAATATATTTTAGTTCGAAATGAATTTGTGAACCAAATATCTCTTAACCAATTGTTAGGGCAAAAAACGAAAGTACCCCTACTTAATGTTTCGTAAAGACTATTTTGCCCTTGCGTGGGCCAAGAGATTATTTGACAGTTCAAATAACACATGGGAATTGGGATTGCACAATGGAACGGGACACATGGGAACTTTCGGCCAGGGGCTCAGCTTTCGAGGCTCTGAGTTCTGTGTGGACGAGACAACCAACTAAGGGGTAGTTTCGCAATTAAATTTGATCAACGATGTCAATATGGTAATTACACATCCGCGCTACTACAATAGAATGCAAAATCTGAGGGTACGATTTATAAATTTCCCACGAGAATATCTTCTGTGGGGACCCACCGATGTTGCCACGTGGACACTCCTGTCGACAAAAAGGCCAAGACTCTCGACGTGCGGTTTGTCTGCTTGCACGCCACGCGCTCGAGTGGTTTTGACTTTTAATCCGCGTGGACGAGTCCGAAGAAGCGTGAGCAACGACGGCACTAGAAAGGGCGTTTTTCTTTTCAATTTTTTTTTCAGAAAAATAATATTAATAAATAAATTGTGGACGGCAAGGCAACAAAGTTGGAAAACGTCAAACGACAAGTAACATGTTGGCGGCGCGGTCGCAGTCTTCCAAGATTCCGTGGATCTGATAGCGAAATCTGGACCGTCGATTCATGCAGTGGCTCTGTCGCAACCGCACGATCAGCCAAAGAATCAGAGATGCTGTGGGACATGGTGGGTCCCGCCCTCTGGCACGAATTGGGTCTGTGATCGACTCCGATTGTGTCGCCATGAAATGTGATTAGATCCAACGGCTGAGAATTTTAGTGGAATTAAAATTGTCGTATGGAATGGATGGTTTAGGTAGAGAGAGAGATGGAATGATGAAACGGTGGTGGAGCCAAGCAAGCCATAGGGCGCAGCCTTTCTGACGTTGATGTTAGCATTGATGCGATTGTTTTTGGCTTGTTTTGGTATTTCTTTTTATTTCTTTTCTTCTTTCAACGCCTCCACCCAATTCAAATCGTATAACTATAATTTATGACTATATTTGATTGGTTAATTCAATCTAACTTAATTTAAATTTTTTTTAATTTTTTTCTTAAAAAAATTTTATGAAAAAGCTTTTTATCTTTTTTAAAAATTTAAAAAATTTTACTATTACAACTAAAATATTTCAACTCAAATTAACCAACCAAACACCCTCTATGGGTCCGTTTGGTGAATAAGTTTGAGTTGAAAATTTTAGATTTTAATAGTAATTTTTGTTGACTTTTTAAAAAAGACAAAAAACTTTTTCAGAAAAAGATAAAAACTGAGATGAAAAATTTGAAATGAACCAACGAAACAAACGGAGCCTACGTTTTCACAATTTTTAACTGTCATAATTTAAACATATCGATAAACGTATAATCAATTAAACCCAAATTTTACAATCCAAACCTTAGCATCAAACGCATGTTAGGGTTCATTTAAAGGGATATTTAGAGACGGTATTTTAAAGATTAGGTTGAAAATATGTACTTGGAGAGAAAACTTTTGAACAATTTCTCTGATACAGAAAATAGTACAAAAATTTAAAATGTGTTCAGAAAAAAATATACAATATGAATCTTGTCCTATTTCTCTCGTCGTTACGAATGTTTTGATATAAAAAAAAACATATCATTTTCGATTTGAAATGGGAAAGTTTGAGACTTTTAAAGTTTGAATTTTTTAAAAATGGAAGAAAGAGTTTATGTAGAGTTGAACTTTTGAAATCCAGATAGTAAAATAACATAATCAAATGATACCCCAAACAATCACTTAGCGTGTGTATAAGTCACCAATTTGAAATGAAATTTTTAGATCGAAATTAGTTGATTTTTTAAAAATTAGTTATAAATTTTGTTGACTTAAAGAAAAAGATAAAAGCTTATATACAAAAACTTAGGTTTGTACCTAAAAGCCAAATGGAAGTTTAGTTTTGGAATACGGAAGAGACTACACTCTTTGCACCTGTTTGGTTGGTCGATTTGAGCTGGAATTTTTATATTAAAGTTGGTTAATTTTTTAAAAAAACTAGTTGAGAAATTAGTTGAATTTTCAAAAAAAGACAAAATCTGAATGAAAATTTTTAAGTTAGAATTAGCGTATCAAATAAAGGAGAAGTGTTACATTTGACATTAAGCTTATCACGTGTCAAACACTATAATAATTTATTCAATGATAAATTTAACATTTAATTTTTATTTATCAGTGTTTTCATTTTTTTATGTTGATGCAATATTTTCAAATTTAAATTGTTTGAGTGTTGAAAATTCAGTTTTACAAATTCGAAAACATGTAATTATGATAAAAAATAGATATTATATTAGAAATAACATTATATATTTGAAAATAAATTGATTAATAATGTTATTTTTTCACACTCTTTTTTTTAATATAAATATAATATTAATATAGATAAATTAGAGATTGTCTAAAATATCAGTCTGGATCATTATTTGAATATTGTTTTCAAATACTGTTTAAAAGAAATTATCCATAACATATTCTTCAACTTTATTTTTTAAATTTATTATCCAAATGAATCATTAGCAATCTAGATGGAGTTTGGACCGTTGGCGGTTGGCAAATGATCAACACAGCAGGCTGCTTTAGGAAAGTTGATTCACATGACTTGACTTGGCGTGACACCTTACATCAAATATTTGAAATCTTGTCCATACATATTGGGGTTTTATGAACATGTTTTGATTGATACACGCATCTTCCGAGAATTTTGATATCATATACATGCTATTATTCCTTTTTTTTTTTTTAATATATTAAACAATAGCCGTACAAAAGACCAACAGTGTTGTTCTACAACATTGAATATGAGTCAACAATTAGATATGTCTCAGTCCCACGTTGGCATCGTTTGTTCGTTGGTGAGCGCAAGCTGGTAAAACCTGCAACAGTCGGTTGGTATGCATGTGACCAAACTCCATCGTGGTAGAAAAAATGCTAGTTTAGAGTGATAATTTTATCTCAAAAAACTCGATTTATTTATTTTTAATAAAAAATTAATAAAAATTATAATTAATTTTTAAAAGTTAAAAAATTCAGTTCGTGTTTGGTAAGATTTGAATTGAAATTTTTAATTTAAGTTGGTTGACTTTTTAAAAATTAGTTATAATTTTTTTAATTTTTTAAAAAAAATAAAAATTAAGATGAAAAAATATAATTTAATTAAAAAAATCTGAGTCATTATATTATATATATATATATATATATATGAATTAAAGGCGTGCTCCTACCCCGTAAGTCCACGTTCATGATGGATTTGGTGGGCCCGTTGAGGACGGCCAGTCTTTCCTCATACCATATAACTTGATTTTCTTCCTTTTAGGTAACCAAAAGAACTACAATTATCAACCATTTACAGCGACTAGTACACTAATTCGACGGCCTTTTGTCAAATGTTTAAATTAAAGGAGGAAAAAAAGAGGACTATTAAAAATGAAAGCGATATGGATCAGATAGAATTGCTATACTGAAACTTGTTATTGTGTCATATCTTCGCAGAAAAGTATTTAAATAATGTAAATTTAAATATTATTTCATCAATATGATAAAAAAAATTTAACACTAGATCGATATGACATAAAAATAAAACTAAATTTGTATCATGTTATTAAGAGATAAAATTTTGTATTATATTAATCAATAGATGAAAAAAAAAAAGTGATTATTTAGATAATTTTTAGTAAAGTTTTAGTAAACATTGATGGAGCTCTCTATATGCTATAGATTTTTTTTTTTAAATTTGAAGTAGGAAATTCGACTTATATTTTATAATACAATCTGTTATATGAATATCACTAGAATATATTTATTACTATTGCTATAAAATTCTCAGGTATTTACATAATAAATTTGTTATTTACACCAAATATTTTAAAACATGATATTTACTTCAATTATTACTTAAAGCTACTATTTGTATCTTTACCCCTTTAAAATTATAAGTATTTTAAAAATTAGAATTGATCAATAATGGCGAATTGGATCTAAAACTTTTTGTTACAACTTTTGAAAACTGGAAATTATTCATTTAATTCTTGAACTTTTAAATTTGTGTAATTTTAATTTTTAATTTTTTTTCATTGCCAGAATACGCTTAAAATATTAAAATATTGTTATAATAATCATTTTCATAATTCGTTTATAATTTGATCTAAAATTAATATTAATTAACAGTTTTAATCCAAAAATTAATGAAAATGATTATTATAACAATATTTTTCTTTGTAATTTAAATTACTCCAATTATCAAAAAATAAATAAATAAGTAAAAATCAGGAATTAAATTAAAAATTTAGAAATTAATGGACCAACCAGATAATTTAATCTTGACAATAAAATTTTTTTTACCACTAAATTCTTGAGCCAAAGAGTAGGTTTGGAAATTAAGTATTCATGACGTAATTTTGAGTTGGAAAAAAAAAAGTTTTCATGACGTAATCGTCATGCTACAGCATTTTTCCACGTGGTAAAATAAAATAAAGGATGCGTACAGCATTAATTTGAAATGCGGTACGTGCGCCTACTTGACTGAAAGGACTAGAATTTAAAGGGGTTCGGAGCATTAAAAAAAAAAAAAAAAAAAAGCAACAGCCGCAGGAAAGTCAGGTCAATTTGAAAGTCTTGGATCATTACTAATATAATATATGTTAAAATAATAAAAGATGAAAATAAAACATCAGTTTAGTTTCACAGTTGAAGTAAAAATTTTAAATTAGAATTAATTTATTTTTTAAAAATTAATTATAATTTTTATTAATTTTTAAGAAAAAGATAAAAATTAAGATAAAAAGTTTTAAGTTAAAACTAAAATATCAAACGATGGCTGTATATTAGAATCTTGGGTAATCGGGGTAGGTTACCTCTTAACGCATGCATCCTTTTCCTCTTTTTATTCATACTATTGGATCTCTTATATATATATATATATATCTCTTTTTGTGCTGCTTTAATAGTATCATGTTACATATATAATTAATTAACATAGCATTTTATTAATTAATAAGTGATATCATTTTTTACTCGAGATAGTTTTTATTTTCAATGGACGTTGTGATGTGCTATAATATTATTGGGAAAATAAAAGAGATAAATATAAAATAATGTAGAAATCAAATCCTGTGTGACTATTTAACAAAATACAAATAAATGTTGGTGTTTTAAGTGGGAAAAATTCTGTACTTTAGTAAATTTGCATAAAAAACACTAACCGCAGACTCATTAGACTTCTAATAGTAGAAATCTAACTGAGAAGTTCAAATGCTCAACTTGCAAGTTTGAATATATAACTGTATAATTATGAGTAATTGGATGACGTATAAAGCTTACATGAAGAATCAAAGATTGCATGCGCCGGTTGTCGACAAAATGGAAAAAAAAATTAAAAAGAGAGAGCAAACTCATTATCACGAGTTTTTAATTATACATGATCGATTTGTCCATCCCAAATCGTTCAACCAACAAAATCTATATATATATATATATATATATACATGCCACATGCAAATTGACTTACCCTAAATAATTAAAATAGGTTACGTGATCCTTCAAAAAAAAAAAAAAACTATAATAACAATAGGTTACGTTTCTATTCTTTTTGTCCTTTTAAATAAACAGAATCAAAGCATCAAAGTGTTTTCTTTTAAA
Source organism: Ficus microcarpa (assembly GCA_025413485.1). Taxonomy (NCBI): domain Eukaryota; kingdom Viridiplantae; phylum Streptophyta; class Magnoliopsida; order Rosales; family Moraceae; genus Ficus; species Ficus microcarpa. The sequence goes on along the minus strand of CM046379.1, from coordinate 11,336,799 downwards.
ATAAAACGAAACTCCCGTTTGAAACAACAATTTCAGATGGAATTTTTATTACTCAATTCCAAAATTCTCATAACTCAAAAAGTTGAAATTTCAAAAGTTCATAACTTTCTTATTTCAAAACAAATTGAGATGATTTTTTTAATCACAAAAAAAAAAAAAAAAAGATGACAAAACAAGATCCATATTGCATAATTTCCTTACCCTTTAATTAATATTTATATTATTTTCTATATTACAGTTTATTTTCAATTCACACCTCCCCAAATACAAATTTTCAAATTAACATCCAAAATTCTGTCTCTATCTCCAATTTACAAGGCTAAAAATAAAAAACAAAGTAGAGAAGAAGATGACAGAAACAAAAAAGATAGAAGATAATTTTTTTTTTTTTAGTAGAATGACATCGATCGGGAAGAGGAAAGGTTGGTAGCCCACCCTTATGGATCCATAACTTTTTGAATCATCACACCTGAGCCTATGGGTCTCTTTAGAAGCTTGTTTGGCCCAAACACAAAGGACAAAATTAATCAAATAACTATATTTTTTTCAGACCAACATAATACAAACTCCTCAATTTTGACCAAAATGACATAAATTTTAGTTTAATTTTGTATCATATTAATTAATGTTATAATTTTTGTGTAATATTGCTACAATGATCTCTAAATTTGTGTCCAGTACTTTCCCTTAGCAAATTGGATCTTGATTTCGTTCAACAAATTTGTTTAGATGCATCTTGTCCACTTATGGTTTTACACCACTGTGTCCATGGACCCAAGTCATACTCGGGAACCCTTGTGGGTCATCGTTTACTGTGGGCTTGGTCATTTTTGGCCAACAATAAATGTTGATCCCACCTAGGAGATTCAAGATGATTTGGTCATGAATTGAATGGGTGACAGAGAAACAACCAAAAGAGAAAAAAAAAAAAAAAAAAAATTTCACCTATAGTAATTTAGAGCCTACTTTTCTTCCCAAAAGATCTATCCTCTTACCCTTAAATGGCGCAAATTAATAACTCAAGGAGAAGTACCCTCTTACCCTTGGTAACCCAAACAAATACTCCAACTTTGATGAGCCAAGATTCCCCAAAAGAAAGGCCCATGCCTCGGTAAACTTGAGTCATCCAAAAGACCGATCCTTAGATGAAGCTACCATGTTAATTAGGAATGGTTTAATGTATTGCCTCTAGAGGGGTAATCGGAGCTGATCTTTAGAGTGACGACCAAGATCAGTTTCCATAAATGGCCACCGCCATTAGCTGGAACTTGGAAGTCACTTTTAACAATGTGTATATATCGGGCTCCAATAGTGGTAATTTGACAAAACCTTAACTAGTTAAGCATTCTCTAGAGCATTCCAATCATTGAGAGGGACGCTTTGTTGGATGTGGAATTGACTGGGGGTCCGTTTGACTCTCACGTCCAGAACTAAATTTTTCATACAAGGTTTTCTCTTTTTTTGAAATATTAATAAAAATTATAACTAATTTTTGAAAAGTCAATCAATTTGAACCTAAAAAATTCTATGTATAATTGGTGTTTCAAACGCAATTACCTAGATGCCATTTCTTTTTTTATCTAATATCACAGAAATCACCCAATTGCACACATCAAGATCATCATCATACTTGACTCCATGGTAATCCAAGTCACATGTCGATACCCTGAGAAATCATCTCTGAAGGCACTAAGAGAATCTATTAAATAATTGGGAAGAAAACCAAAGAAAATCGCTACTAAAACGTTCAATCAGCGTAATAACAACCAGCAGTACAGCCTCAAAAGCATATAGCAGGATTCTACCCTTGTAGAGTCGTCGACAAGATCTAAAGATGCTGCCACAAGAGCTTTTGGAGATCCATTGGCAGCTACGTTTGTGCAATCTTCTATCGAACCCTGGAATCGGAGAAGCATGAAGTTAGCCTTGCAGATTTACGACCAAAGGAGGGCAGAAGCACGAAGATTAGATGGCGGTTTTTCTTCAAATCTTGAAAGCATTCCTAAGAATCTTCTGCAACAAGTCGACATGTTAATATGTAACATTAACTATTTACTTGGAAAGTAATTACTATATTCAAGAATTTCTTTGAAAAAACAAATGAATTAAAGAATGATCCGTTGCTAGTATACTTGTACATATTTACATACCACTTTTTATATTTATCACCTACCTAGAAAGGTAGCAAATTTCGGTTTATTACTTAGTTTGAAAGACACATTCACTTTATTTTATATCCCGATATAATATCCTAATATAATATAATGTGTATTTGGATCTTCGTATATTCTATTCTAATAGAAATATATTTAAACAATACACTCATTCGTTTGTTCGGATTGCATCACTCACATTAAATATTCTATTTCATCAATATATTTTAATTGACTATTTAAATCTAAATAATTCAAAAACATATATTACATTTGAATAAAATGTAAAAATAAGATACCTATATGCATTTTATATTAAAAAAACAAGACGTGTCAAAATCAAAAGATGTCTGGCTGATATTCACCCAAAAAAAAAAAAAAAAAAATATATATATATATATATATATGTCTGGCTGATTGTTTATTGGACGATTCGACGTAGACTAATTGATAAAAAGGCAAGGGATGTTGAATGCCAGCGAGTAAAATTAATATAAAAGAACCATTAAGCAGGGCCAGCTGGTGTATGTAGCTACCACTAGCTGCTAGCTAGATGACAAAAATAGTCCAAGAAATCCGTCCCACTGTTTTTAATTGTTTGTAAGTCAAACTGTAAGCTCAAAGCACAAGGAAAAAAAAAGGAAAAAAATTATCAAAGTGGCAAGCACGTGAATCACCGGCATGCAGCACTTTGAGAAGTTCAGAAGAAAAGAGCTAGCAGGCTCATTGCTTTCTCTACCGGACCCATTTTCCAACTCCCCTTTAGTTTTGGAAATGATGCTCAAACAAAAATATTGTTCTATTTACAGTATTATAATATAGAGAACTTGAAGATATTATTAATTCGTTTGTATCACATATATAACTTATATTATATTCGAATGTAAAATGTGGAAAGTAAATCGTGTTTGGACGTCTTATGTATACATTATATTTAAATATATATAATATGTATTTTGATTGTTAATATTTAAATAATTATTTTAATATGTATTAGTGAGAGAGAATGTAGTCGGTAAAGTTAGAGATTAAAAAAAAGAGGATGGATAGTTATATAAGTGGGCCTAATAATCAAATATATTGTATTGACATATTATATTGCGTTGACTTACAATGTAAAATGAATGTGTCATCCCAATATAACATGTACGGCATTTATTTAATATTACAATAATGTCGTTAAAAAAAAAAAAACCATAACACTAATATTGAAAAGGTGTAACAACGCTTTTTATTTTCATGAGTTATGTTTAAAGGTGTGGGAGGACGATAGACATGGCATATACGGAGTAGTCTGCTATAAATATCCCCAAAAGCAAAGCTGCTTTTCATCGACTGCTGTTTGGTCTCAAACCGAATTCATTCCTTCCCTCTTGTTATCTCATTCTCGTATTTGTTGACAGTGCATATATTGAAGCCAAATATGTCCAAATACGCCAGCCACCTTATTCTTCTTCTTCTTCTGATCACGGCCTTTCACAAAAGTACGCTAATTGAGGCAGGAAGACAAGTACTGAAAGTACAGGACAACCAAGGTGTCACGAAGTTCTCGGACCCTCAACGTACCAGGCCGGAGACGGCGGTGCCAAATTTCAACTTTGGTAATTCAGCCGCAGCGGTGTACGAAGATCAACACGCTGGACCTAGCGAACGTGGTGGCGGTCACTGATTCACGAAGATGTGAAACAAGAAATTAAGCCCTAGTTAGTCAGCATCCGGAAGACATAGACATTGTACTTAGTTCACTTTAAAACTAGGGCTTTTCTCTCGATCTTTATGTGTAATCTTCTCTTGCATGTCTCTCAAGTTCATTTTAACCCTAGCTATGTAAGTATTCCCTACAATTATATGCTGTGTCCACTTTCCCATCAAAGGCAGACAAAAAGATTGCTAGTGGAATGATATCTCAAGGTGTACATGTCGAGTACATATTCAATCAAGATGTTTTAAAATAGCCTTTTTTTTTTTTTTTTTTTTTTTTTTTGTATTTTCTCTTTTATCCCTTAATCGGTTTTATTTTTTCAGTTTAAAGGGGGGACAAAAATGTTTTGTTGAATGAGAAAACCTGAAAGACGAGAGATTAATCTTCTAAAAGAAAATAGCTTAATCATAAAAGAGATTAAGAGAGAAAAACTTGTTTCATTATTATCCTAATTATTTTCTTTTATGTATATTACATCAATATTAAGTACTATTTCCTCAAAAAATTATTCGCTATAATTGTCACGGTTCACGATGTTCCTCACTATAGGTCTACTATATATTTTTATGTACGTCGTGCTGAATAAAATAATAATATTCTATCTACTAATAAACGTTACAACATGCATTAAAGACCGACAGAAAAATTGCATCTTATAAAAGACAACGACAAGTCGTTCGATTAAACGTGAACAACAATGAGCCGGGCCGTTTGTCGTACATCGTTTTAATTGCCTTCCAAACTCATTGTCGCTTCCGGCCTTTTCCTTGCACGTCATTGTCGTGTGAAGTAATACCTTTCGTCGTCTATGGTGTTTTTTTTTTTTTTTTTTTAAATTGTAAAATGAAAAAGTTATAGGAGGAGAGATTGGAGTTGTCCGATAAATCCGGAGTCTCAGTTGCTCTGCATGGTATATACTATATATTGTTTTGTCATATATCCCAACCAACACGGTGGGAGTGACTCAAACTCAAGCTGTATGTGCGGAGGGTGAGCACCTTACCCACCCACCTATTAGCACGCTGAAGTTGTACATGGTGTTTAGTAATATGTCTACTCGTAGTTTGTAGTTTGAGGCTTTTGAGCATGCAACGCCATAGTTTTGTTTTATGTAAAACGGCATAAAATGCAATTAAAGGAGATGGGTATGTAAATATATTTGTGGACTAGAAGACTCCCTTTTAAGCCTACGTATATAGGTTGAGTTTGAACTTAATTGTACTTTATGACTGGTTTTTTGTCTTTTTTTGAAAAAATCATAACAAAAATTATAACTAATTTTTGAAACGTCAACCAATTTCAACCTAAAAATTACATTCTATCTTAAACTCAACCGAACACCAAATGCATCCTAAATTATGGTAAAATAGCAGGAATAAACGACGTGTCGTTTGTTATTCTTAAAGAAAGAGTCGTTTATTTTCAGGTAGAACAGAACCACATGTTTGTTAATTCTTCTGCGCAAAATCGACATCAGCCGAAACAAGCATGTCGTTTCTTTCATGACCATATATAATAACAAGACATTTGTCGCTTTCTTAGCATGTTCATTCTAATTTTTCTTCTCCAGTTACATTTTTTCGTTGAATTAATGAATATAAAAAATAAATATCGCAAATATTGTCTCGCAGGGCCACAGAGTACAAAAACTTCTATCTAGTCATGCTCTATTGCTGTGAAATTCCAATATGTATTGATGGTAAGAGCATCTTTAGTGAAGTGCTAAATTAATGATGAATCAATGGTAAATTTTAAGATATGAGAGATAATACGAGTTCTCCAATAAAGTCCTACTTTTAATATTAAATTTGCTATGCTGAAACCTTGATGACAAATTTCCCACAAAAATATAACAAATTTTAAATTGACACTGATTACTATTGATTGGTATCCCAACTTTTTCATGTAATCATTATATTTTTGTCAGATGAATTATTTAAATACTAAACTTTATATTTAAAAATTTCAAAACTTAATTATGTAGCATTAGAATAGTATAATATATTGGAGTTCAAATCTCAATTATGACGTTGTTTTTCTCTCTTTGTGATAAGTGGCATTGTGCTATTGATGTTGACAAGATACAAAATTTTTCTTTTTGTGTTCTCTTTAATAAGCTAAATACGTTATAACTCCCTTTTTTGTAGGTTTTATATATATCTTGTGAAGGAACACAAAAAAGTTCTGTTTCCGGTGTTTTTGCATGATAGCAGGTGATCGGGTGCAAAACTATATTGGAAAATTTTTGAAAGAAAGAAACGCATTTTTTAAATATAATTTTCGCAAAAGAATAAGAAATAATTTTATTTATTGTAACATAGGAAAACGTTTCATAAGAAAAATGAAAATATTAAAATTTCCCTACGAATATAATTAAAATGGAAAAAAAGTAAATCTTCCGTAACAGATATACTTGAATCCTGAAAATGTTAAAAAGAGGAAGAGAACTACTTGACCCATATGCATTTAGAAAAGGATTAAAGGTACATATAATGGGTCGAATATGATGATCAGCTTTAAAATTCGAGATTTGATAAGGTTATGTGGTACTGAACGATTGCTTTAGCTAAGATGATATGATTGATTTTAGATTCTTTCATATACTTCTTTAGGAATATTTATATTTAATTGAGAAATATCTATGTCCACTATACATTTATAATATTCATGACCGCAGGCAGATTTATTAAAAACACAACAACATGAACAACAACAAAAACTGCAGGCACAGATGCGTAATTGATCAAGAATACTACTATTAGACGTGTGTTAGAGGGTGGTCTTCCATGATCAGAAAACTAGAAGAAGATATGACAACTTATACATATACTTATAAATATATATATAAATATATATTAACGCGATAGGGTTCTATGTGATTAGAAATGTCAAGTCATATATATGATCAATAAGACCAGATCAGCCAAACAGTACCAAACCAAATTAGCCGACCAGTGGACTAGAAGGCAGGATAACTAGACCAGGAGGTCAAATCGGCCGATTAGGATGACCAATTCGGCTGACTAGAAGATCAGAAGGTCGGATGATCATTAAACTACACGATTAGGTCAGCCGAGCAATCCGAACAACCTACTTTTGGAACGAAAACCTCGCTGGGTGATCCGAGATTGAGCTTGAACTTAGCCTGGAAACAACCTATTCTCGAGCATCTCCGACTAGAATAGGGTACCGATAGATTTTCCTTTGGTTCGACAGACCACCACTCGAGGAGCCCCAAACTTTCCGAGCATCACCAAATAGGTAACTCCACGAGGCAATCTTTTTGCGTTTCTAAATATAAATTTAAAAAAAAAAAAAAGAGCTAATAATTTTTAATTATTAGATTTGATTTTTTTATGGTAGAGAGAAAAAACTTGATTTCAAACTTCGAAACGTTGTTTCAATTTTGGAATTTAATGTTTGAATTTCCCTGTAACATGAAATACTTTCAAGTCTAATGAAATATTGAATCCATTTTTCCTTTTTAAACTTTGGACTGTCCTACTGTGATATTTTTATTAATTAAGTGCTTATTTTTATTTATCGCTAAAGGCGAAATTTCATTCAACAAACGCACACAAGGCGCCGAAAGGGCAAACAAGAGTCAGCAACTAAACACAAAACCTAATTCCCAACACTAAAATAAAAGGGACTAAGCAGCACCTTCAAAACCAACTAATCAAGAATTGCCACTTGTTAACATCAGATAAATTAACACGAGGGAATATAAGTTGGATAATCCCAAAAACAAGTCCTGTCCTAGACCATTTAGCCAGATATTAAACCAATTAATTAATTAGTGCTGGTCGGTTTAAGTGAACTTCAAGTGCAAAATGATTCTTAAACTAGTTTGTTTTTTCCTCGTTAAAATAGAAAATCTTGATCAACACTTTTTTTTTTTTTTTTTGGGTTCAATTCAACATCTATAACCACATAATTAATGGAGTCATGCATTGTCCTAAATATAATAGGAAATTCAAGAGGAATATCGTCCGTTGGAGGGGTATAAATTTTATATTTCAGATTTAATAATTAAAATATATATTTAAGTTAAGGCACTTGCTACCAAAGTACAATATTATATAATTCCATATTTTTATGTGACACTGTCAGGAATCTAAAAATTATACTTCGAAAGTGATCATATTGGTCAATCACTAACTTTCAGTTCGAAAGTATTTACCAAAAAAACATACACTTTCAGATAAGAAGTAGGCTGGAAGCCCAAAGTGGAATTTCTTAAATAGGCCAGATTAACTATTTAGTACAGATTAGCATAGAACTAATACACATCTTGATTAAGACATAAACAGAATCATTAGCCTTACTAAGCGCATGCTTCAACTTGCAAATTTTATAATCAAACCCACGAGGCGTTGTCCCCGAGTGGACCAAGCCCTTAATTAGAAAAATCAGACATTTTGGGAAACAGGCAAAGACATTATAGACAACCTTTTGGACTAAACTTTCTTTGAATATTAATATATGTCGTTAATGTTGTCTTTGTTTGTCCTATTAAATTAAATATCCAAGAGAACCATCCTCCTGTGGGGTCAAGCTAGCACTTTTTATTATTATTATTATTATTATTGTCTCAAAAAAAAAAAAAAAAAAAAAAGAAACTTGAATAACTTTGGCTGCTTCAGCTTAAACTAACTTAACGACCAAAATGCCTAAATGCACGTGTGGCCAATAGTTTCTAAGCACATTTTAATTATACAGTTTTTAAATATTTTAGTGTTTGCTAGCTGCATGTGTACAGTCTTGATTCCACCTTTACGCCATAAAGTCATTTTTTTTATAACATAAATCTATCAATTAAAAAGAAGAGCAGTGCTCTTTATTATTATTATTTTTTTAAAGTAACGATTAATTAGTCGCACAACAAAAGTTCACATAGAAAAAAATATTTACAAAAAAGTGGGAAAAGGTCTGATATAACTCCTAAAACAATTGCTTACTCCCTTAAAAAAAAAAAAAAACAATTTTCTTACTTCTTGTTGAAGCCATGAATTACTCTCCCCAAGTAGTGGACCACTAAGAGCCATGCCTTACTCTTTCAGAATCATAATGGTAACCCTATACAATTTTATGAAAAATACCGGAGATTTGAAGATACCATCGATAGTTATAAACACCACGATTAAGGAAAAATAGGTTCCATAATATGGAATCTACCTTCTATTAATAGGTGTTAGTGATATATCTTAGTATTGTTCAAATTTTTTTAGCAATATAAATTAGCTCTTATTTTTTATTTTGTCAAAGTGAAACTTTTTGGAACTTATTCTTGTTATAAGTAATAATGCGAAAGAAGAGGTAGGTTTTGTAATTCTACCACATGATTAGAAGTATATATTGAGGTAGTCCCAAATATACCTTCTAGTTTTGGTTGGTTCTCAATTTTCTTATGGCTTTTCTAAACTAAAAATTAGTATCTTTATATTTGAATTAGGGTTTGATGTTATCCCTCACATTTTTTTGGGGGGGGGGGGGGGGGGGGGAACACAGAATGATAAAGATAAGAACACTTTAATATTTTGAGAAAATTAAAAAACACACAGACACACACACCCCTAATATAGGTGACGGATCTGCTTTCCTTAAAAAAAAAAAAAAAAAAAAAAAAAAAGTATTTTATGTTTTGTTCAGGGTTTTTGATGTTTTTTAGATGTTCAAAATATTTCTTTTTCTGAAAACTTTTACAGATATTTTTGTCCCTTTTTTTTAATCAAATAAAGTGTAAAAGGGATGAAATTGAAACATAGTTTTTTGAATTCAGAAATACCTTGTAGATCCAAAACATAGAGTAAAAGTTGAGAAAAAATTGAAAGTATGGAATACACTTAATTAAACATATTTGTGTATGTAGACATTTCTAATTAATTGGTCATGTATAAATGTGACGCAATTGAAGAAACCGTTTTTATAATTAAAGGCATTAATTAAGGGTACACTCTTACTTATGTTCCAACCGTCATTTTAGTACTTCTTCCTCAATTCAATTCTTCTAAAGATAGGATTCTTTTTTTTCTCGCTGGAAAATGTGAGAGAGAGAGAGAGAGAGAGAGAGAGAGAGAGAGATGGATGAATTAACCAAATTAATTTACACACAGCACAAGTAGTACAACGTTGATGATAAGATAACAAATTAAGAAACATGGGAAGACTTCAGTTGTTGATGGAGTGACCAACACCAGGACTGTGACCAGGTGCAGTGGGACGGAAATCATTGATTTGATCTGCCTTACTAGTCTGTTCAGGGTGTGAAGAATAAGTATTGAAATCATGTCGATTATCACTCGTACCTTTCACTACATTAACGTTCATGGTGTTCTCTTCATCACTATGCGTTATGTTCAATCTTGAGCACCTCTTACAACGCTTAGGCTTCAAATGCCTTCCCTCCACGTTCACAACTTCATGGCATACTAATAACAACACCAAGAAAAGTACTATAGTTTTTGTTGACATCGCGAAATATTCCGAGGGAGTGAAAGAGAGATCGTGAGAGAGGGAGATAGAGATTATTAGAGGAAATGTTTTGGTGAAACCCTAAACTATTCTACAGTGGTATTTATGGAACGATAATATTCCACTTGAGCGTGGAATATTTTGAACTATCGGCCTATTCCCTTTATAACTGAAATATAGTATGGAATTAAGGTTTCATGACACATGCAATTGAGGGTCCCCAGAAGTGGGGAAAGATTCCACTTTCCACAGATCAGTGTGATCGGACATTAAAAAATTCCACAAAGTCCAAAAAAAAAGGCTGAAGAAGATCGAAGTAGGCGGTTTTATAATAACTCTTTAAACCTAACCTCTCCTTACAGAAAAGGGTGGGGGGTGGGGGGGAGTTAGCACTAGTACCAAACCTCTTTCGAGTTGTATATATTCCTCTTGTCCCATCGCCCATATGGGGAAAGCTATATATACTATTCCTCTTTTATCTACATACATATATATACATATATATGGGGAAAGCTATATATACTATTCCTCTTTTATTTACATGCATACATACATATATATATATATATATATATATTTAAAGGAGCTTAACCTAAAGTTTGCGGA
>CM046379.1:11109890-11324664 GCA_025413485.1 Ficus microcarpa | reverse complement strand
TAAAACACCCCCCCCCCCAAACAAAAAAAAATCCTTAGAGAGTTTTGTGTGCAAGTGAGATTTAGGAGACTGGGATTTCCTAGTACTAAAACTCCTAGTTTTTTCAGAGAGAAATTTGGGTCTAATTTTCTTCTTTCAATTGTCTCTAGTTTTAATTCTCTCATTTTGTTCCTTTTTTTTTTTTTTTTTTTGAGTTCATTTTAACCAAGAGAGAAAGGGGATTCTAATCCCTTTGGATTTTGTTTCAAAAATGCTCGGCAATAACGAAATCGATGCACAAAACTCAACACCGTTGTTATCCCACGAGGACACAAAGGAGGATGTCACTGTCGATGTTGATATCGATGTTGATGTCGATGCGGATGTCACTGAGCAACAACAGCACTTGAAGAAGCTCTTCGCTAGAGAGAATATCTCAAAGGTATGCATATTTAATTAATTTATATACCCATTTTTAATTAATTTATTACTTCTCTGACGCAAGCCCTTAATTTTTGTGTGCATGTGTGTGTGTGTATATATTTTTGTTTTCCCCCTAAATTTTCGTGAGGATTTTTTTTATATTTTAGTTTGCATGATTTTGACGAGAACATCATGATAGTCAGGTGTTAGAAGAGATGAAGCAGCTATACATGATAGCTTTCCCCATAATCCTGACCGGCGTTTTGTCGTACGGAAAATCGGCCACCTCCATGCTCTTCATGGGGATGATGGGCAAGTCGGCACTCGCCGGAGGAAGCCTAGCCATCAGCATCGGAAACATCACCGGCTACTCCGTTCTCTCGGGCCTCGCCACCGGCATGGAAGGCATCTCCTCCCAAGCCTTCGGAGCCCGCCAGTGGAGCCTCATCGGCCTCACCCTCAACCGCACAGTCCTCATCCTCCTCCTCACTTGCTTCCCCATCTCCCTCATTTGGCTAAACTCACACAACTTCTTCCTCTTTTGGTGCCAAAACCCCGCCGTCTCGGCCGCCGCCACCACCTACCTCACCTACTCCATTCCTTCTCTACTTTTCCTGTCCTTCACTTATCCCCTCAAGATCTACCTCCGGACTCAAGAGATCACCAAACCACTCACCATAAGTGCCGTTGTTTCCCTCATGGCTCACACCTCCATCAACTACTACCTCATCTGCCACCGCAAACTCGGCGTCCAAGCCGCCGCCTTGGCATGGGCTTTCTCTGATCTGAACACCCTTTTAGCTCTAGCCTCTTACCTCGGTTTCTCCGGCGTTTGTAAGAGATCTTGGCCCGGTTGGTCGCTTGAGTGCTTTAGGGAATGGAAACCGATTCTTTGCCAAGCCATTCCTAGTTGCCTCTCCGTTTGTTTGGAATGGTGGTGGTACGAGCTTATGATTATTCTTTGTGGGATTCTTTACAATCCCGATGAGGCTGTCGCTTGCATGGGGATTTTGATACAGGCAAGGATGAAATTTCCTCGAATTTATTTATTTATTTATTTAGTTGGAATTGTTTCTTTCTTTAAAAAAAAAATAATAATAATATCGATATTTCATATGCAGGCAACCTCTCTGGTTTATCAATTTCCAAATGCGCTGAGCCAAGCCGCTTCCACTAGGGTCGGCAACGAGCTCGGCGCGAACCAGCCATACAAGGCGAAGATGGCGTCCTTCGTTGCCTTATGGACGGCGATAGTCACCGGCACTGGAGCAATGTCGTTCATGGTGGGAGTAAAGGACGTGTGGGGGAGGTTATTCACCACGGACAAGGAGATCATAGCACTGGTGACCGCGGCGCTGCCGGTGGTGGGGCTTTGCGAGCTCGGGAACTGCCCTCAGACGACTGCTTGTGGGGTTGTACGAGGCAGTGCAAGGTCAGCTCTGCCGGCATGCTTAAATTTAGCCACCTTTTACGGTGTCGGGCTGCCGGTGGCAATGCTGGCGGGGTTCAAGTTGGGGATGGGGCTCGTGGGGCTGTGGTACGGGCTTTTCGCGGCGCAGATAACGTGCTTTGCTGGTATGGTTGTGGTGCTGGTCACTACTGACTGGATTAAGCAGGCTGAGAGAGCAAAAGAGCTCACTGGTGGTAGTATGACTAATGTTAGAAACGAGGAGAATAATAATAATATTGATAACAATATTGACGACGATAATACTGAGGAACAGATTAGCATTAATTGGTGAAAACGTTGAAGTCTTGGTATGAGTATTACTAAATAGGTAAATAAAATAAATAGAAAATAACATATGGAGTAGTTTTCATTACAATACTAAGTTTGATCCAAAGTTCTGTGTTTGTTTTGTGTCTCTGCTGTTAAATTTGAGTCCTGCGGAATTTTAATCTATTTAACAGTTGTATAAGCGAACTGGATTATCAATGAAAGTAGTTCTTTGTCTCCTTTTTCTTTCCGCTTCTTCAATATTTCATCAATTTTGCGACTTCATATATAGCTATACACATGCACAAATATTTATATACATAATACATATATATCTATCTATCTATCTATCTATCTATCTGAATTGTACACTAATTATGATTAGTAAATGTGGAATTATGTAACGCCGAGTTCAAAACAAGTTACGATGTGAATGAAATCCGTTCGTACGAAACAATATAGAAGATATGTTTTATGATGAATTGTTTAATAACTCGTTCCCGAAAAGTTTAAACTTCAGTTACATACTTTCCTATTTTATGAAATGGGGTTAGATCTTTTTCCTGAATAGGAAATGAGATTAGATCTTGACTGTCTATATAAGATTTTTTTTTTTTTAATAGCAAAAAATTTGGATTCCTTTATTAATGAAGATTTATTGCTTGACCATTCTAGATATGATCGTTATTTTCGTGTTAGAAAGATGGAATGGGAGAATTGTAGAAAAATTGGTATTCAAAATGGTATTAAAAAAAAATCCATGCAGTTCTAAATGTTACAATTATTATATTTTAATCAGAAAACGAAGTAGTGTATTGTTTTGGCTGTGCTAATAATTTTTTATTATATTAGTTATACTCTTAGTAGAGGGGAAAAAATGCATATTACAAATTGCGAAAAGTTCGGGAATTTATAATGCTAAACCAAAGGTGTCAATTAGCTTTTGTTTCTTTATAATGAAAATGTGAAGGAACAAAATGAAAGGGAGAACAGAACATAGACTAAACATAGTAAGATATATATTTATATTTACGGACTAGGGGAAGAGAGGAATTTACTAGTAAGAAACACTATAAATAGGGCTTTTTATAAATGCAAGTTATAATTATATAATTGGCCGAATAAGTTATTTAAGACTATCCAATCTCCTTAAACAAAGAGATTTCATAACATAAAATAATACAAAATATACACACAAAATATTCTACATTTGTTTAAGTACCTTAAACATGCCCTTTTTTTTTTTTTCCCTTGGTTGCACAAAATCAAAGATTTATTGGTAAATCAACGATTTTAATGGATTTGTGTATTGTAATTTCATGGTATGAAAATGTAATACTTTAATATGCAAGGTATACTTTTTGAATAAAAGCAAAATATAGAAAATAAAAAGATAACTAAACCCGTATATATTTCATGAAACGTATATGATTCGTGTCAAAGAAAGCGTATTATGTGGCATGTTTGCAGAGTCATTAATCAATATGTAATGTCGTCTTTTGACTTGGGTCGCATACTTTACATATGTGTCATAGAACATGTTTTCTCATGTCATGGGACCCACACACCTCACGATAGAGCAGAGTAAATTACTTACTTTCCGAGTCACGTCAAATAATTTGTTTAAAATTTATTGTCGTTTGTGCGAGATAAAACCAAAATCTCACCAGTCATCACATTTGTAAGGTAAACGCTGAATCCAAAATTTTTTTTTTTTTCTAAATTATTAATGAAATTGCTTATATTTTCCTTTGTAAGTAGTTTTTAAAACATTGAATGGTAATTCAACATATGACCGGTTACCGGATGTTCAGTTTCGTTTTTCCTCAATAGGTAAGATGGGAGAGTCCATGGTCTTAGGTTCAAATTTTAAACTTAGAAAGATTTTCTTTCAAATTAATAAAATTAATGTTCATAGCAATCCATATAAAATATAAAATAAAAAAACGCTCCTTCAAGATAATTTTTTTATTGAAAATTAAAAATATTATTTAGTATTTATTTGGCGAAATAGACAATCACATTTGATTTGTAAGTATTTCCTAAGTACTTATAAATTTGTATCCAAACTATGTCACGATGTATGTAAGTTGCTAGCAACGCATGATATAAGCATATGGATCAAATTAACTAAGATATATAAACGATGATATAACTGTAGAGCCCCATAATTACAATGTCAATGGCGCTAATATTATTTACTTATTTGGAATTGAGGTAGAGATATTCGTACTCTATACCTAATGATTAAATCAAATGTGAAATTATCGTTAGACTACGCATGATATAATCGCTAATATTAATTAAACCTTTGCAAGTTTGCCCAATATTTTTTTTCCTTTTCATGTAATACTACTATTTTTGTAACCAACTGATTAAAAGTATGGTTAATTAGCCATTATAAAAACTAATGAAACATATGGATATATGTCTGCACGTCTAGCTTATATATATCTTTTTTGCCTGCCGTTATAATTTAATCAATCTAACACAAATGTTCTAAATACTCACAGCTTTATAGTAGATTGATAAAAGGAAGTTAAAGACCTAGCTAACTAGAAGGATTACACATCAAAGGGGATAAATAAAAAATAAAAATTTAATGTCCTTTGTTACTGTCAAACGAAACTTAAAGAAATATAATATTATACGTGACGATACACATATATAAATATACGCCAAACCTATATATTCTTTTAAGTACTTTAAGCAAGACAAAATATATATGTATATGTGTATATAGATGTATACTGAGTATTAATGGCTCTTACAGCCACTCCATTTTATGACGTTGTATTGAAAATCAAATTTCCTATACAGAAGAGAAGATTAATATAATATATATATATATATATATTAGGGCATTTCATATTTCCGAAATTACATCACGGATTTTCACCCAAATATATACTCATGATATAAAAGTTATATATGTATCCGACTTTATCATTATTAATTCTCATTACAAAATATTTCCACTTTGTCCCCCTTGGCTAGAAAATTCCAGTCGCGTCAAGTGATACTTTTTGTTTCATCCTTATATGTATCCCTTTTCTTTTTTTATAGTAGTATATATCCCCCCACACGCACTGAGATATATATATATATATATATATATATATTCAGAAAGAGCACTTAAAGAATCTTCAACTTTATCCTCTTCAACCTTTTCTGTTAAAACACGCTTTAACCGAAAGGGAATTAATAGGTCAAAAACGAACAAATTGCACGCATGCATGACCACAATTTACTTGCCCGTTATAGTTCTTAGTCATTATAATCCTTTATGTTAAACTCCGTTAAAATTTCTAACAGAATCTTGTTGAAATGATTTTTTTATAGTCAAAAGGCTAAAATACCCTTAATATATGAGAAGCCTCCATCTCTTTCTCCCTTCCCTCTCACCCCCCCTTTCGGCTCCCTTCTTCTCCCTTCTCTCTCTACCTAACTTTGCAGGCAAGTCCCCCATAGCATCAATCTTCGGTTGTCCCCCCCCCCCCCCCCAAAAACCCCCCCCCCCCAAAAAGTCACGATCTGGTTTTCACCCGCTACCCATAGTCGCGATATTGGTTCTCCCCCCCCCCCCAACTTCGAAATATGAGTTTGCAACCCCCTCATGCCCCAAAGTTTGATCTAGTTCTTGGCCCCACTTGCCCCACCTTCCCCCCCCCCCCCCCCCCCCGACAAGTTGCAATTTGAGTCCTCCCCCCCCCCCCCCAAAAGTCGAGATCTGGTTCTTGGCGGCTTTCTCTCTAGGTTACCCCCCCCCCAAAACTTCAAAATCTGAATTCACAAACCCCTGCTGCCATAAAGTCCAATCTAGTTTGGCCCCCCTCGCCCTATAAGTTGTGATCTGAGTCCTCTCCCCCCTCCCCAAGTCGGGATCTGGTTCCTACCGTCTTTGATTTGGTTCTTGGCGGCTCTCTCTCTGAGTTAAGCCCCCCCCCTCCACGTGGGTCCCTGCCTACAGTGTTTTAAGTTCGGCATTCTGAGATCTAGGCTCGCCGAACTAAGACCAAATCACTGGCTGGGAGGGGAGGCAAGAGCTTGCTGGTACACGGGGGCTGACACCTAAATCATGGGTGCTAGAAACCTACATGGCGGGACTAGGGAGAGAGAGAGAAATTTTCTTTTTTTAATAAGTTTTTTATTTTTTAAATTAATTATAGTAAATTACTAAAACACCCTTTCATTTTGTTAAAAATTAACAGATTTGGACGGAAAAGACTATAACAGTAACCAAAAAAAAAAAAAAAAAAGTTTAGGGTCATCTTGGCAAAAAAAAAAAAAAAGAGGAACCAAGCCGTTAGCTTTGAAAAAGTTCATGGACTATTTAAGTCAATTACTCTTTATTTTCTTTCTTTCTTTCTTTTTTTTTTTTTTTTTCAAATTGAAAAAGGGATCGTTGATTTTATCAATATTCCCTTCTTGTAGTCTATAAAAAAATCTCGAGACTTATTAATATAATTGAATTATATATATAATTTCATGTAAATTATCACATATATAATGTTACACGGTATATAAAAGGGATAAAGCCTTTAATATTGAGGTTATCGAACATCCAACTAACGGAACACCTTCTTAATGATAAAAAATAAAAAGGGGAAAAGCCGTCTTTTCACCCAAAATGATCTTGGCTACAACTTGTTAAAGAATCTTCCCCCACGCGTTTTTCGGCATCACTTAGTTCATTGGTCTTATTTCGTTGGACCAATGAACGTCCTATCTAACCAAAGAGTCACTGTATACATGAATGTTGGGTTGTAACAGTTTATATATTCTACGTATCTATTACTTTGCATATATATTATATTATTCTCTTGTACACATGGACTGATATGTGTGAGGGTCAGCGGGCACATGTGTTCCGCTCAATTTCTTGAATTCTAAATTTTACCTCCATTTAAAATTTTTTTTCTCAAATGTGCCTCCACTCAGAAATTTTGTTTTTGTTTTTTTCCCTCAAATATGCCTTATGACACTCAACTTATTCTTATATTTTAATATTATCACCAATAGTTGATTCTTCTTTTTTGCTCCTAATTTCTTTATCTACTTTTATTTCTCATTTTTTTTTAACTTTTATTTGGTTTTAAAAAATTTATTGATTTTAAAATTATCGACAATTTGAATAATTGTACGTGTAAGTTTTTTTTTAAAAAAAGAGGAGTGTAAGTTTTTATTTATTAGTAAAAAGAATTATCTTTAAAAAGAAAAATGATGGTGTAGAATAAATTAGAATATAATTTAATTTTAAATCAGAAAATTACAAATAACATACAACAAATCATGAGTTAGAAATTAAACTTCTATTTATGACAATATTTGAGATAAAGTTCAAGCATAAATTTCACAATATTTGCAAAATATAAAAACAATATGTAATAGTAATTATATAGTAATAAATATGAAAAAAAAATATTAGAATAAAAAATATTAAACTTTTTATCATATAAAGTTATTATTTTTAAAACTTTTTTCTATGTGTGTGCCTCACTAAGAAAATTTTTGGATCTGTCACCGCTTGTATGTGCTTATTTTGAGTGCGAGAACAGAATTTTTCTACGGCCTCTCTTATCGAGGTCTTTGCAATCGTAACATAAGGCATCCTTTAACATAACATAAAATAAACCAAAAGTTATTTAAAAAAAAAAAAAAAGAACATGACGTAGCACAATACGAACCTGAAATATTTATATTATTAATGAAAATCATACTATCTATGTATTAACGCACAAAACAAATCTTTTATATTAACTTATATCATGCGATATGTTACATTTTTTCTTTGGTTGCTGTTGTGTCATCTTCATTTAATGTCACGTTAGAGGCACTCCATGTTATGTTTAAGGGAATCTCCATGGAAGGGCCGTGGAGAAGTTCCAGCAGATAACTTATCTAAAAACTTCAATCACTTTATATATATATATATATATATATATATATATTTTGGTTGGTCAATCTTTGATTTTTTTTTTCCGACCTAGATTGTTCTTTAGGTTACGTTTGGTAAAAATGAGAGAAAATTTAAAAAAAAAAAAGGACGTTAGTTTTATACCAAATGGGACCCTTGTTTTTAATGTGTGTCGCACATTGGTGGGACGTGCAAAAAATTAACGATATCAATATTCTCTCTCTTCTCCCTTTAGTGAGCAAAAAAAAAAAATATACCATATTCTCTTAGGTGGTGGAATGAAAAAGACGACACCATATGGGGGAATTCAATGCTACACTCATATATATTACTATATATATGTGATGTAGTTCCATCAACATTCTACAAGCACATATATATCGTTTCTATTAATATTTCTTCTACCTCTAACCTAGAATTATCACGAATATTAATTTCACAAAAATGCCAAACTTCGGCTTTCTAAACTGTCGATGCTGTCGTTCAATGAAGTCCTCTCTTAGGAAAAATTCCAGTAGTTTTAGTAGTTTGTCCTCTACTACCCAAAAACTTCAAAGTAGTAATTCTAGTGACTCCTTATCAACTGGGGCTGACAAGAAAATTTCTGAGCCAACCACGGAGGAGCTAAGATGGGCCTTCGAGAAGTTCGACACCAACAGGGACGGCAAGATCAGCCGAGAGGAGTTCAAGTCGGCGCTCCGAGTCCTCGACAGAGAGATCTCCGACGCCGATATAGCCAAGGCGTTCAACGCCCTCGATTCCGATGGCGACGGCTTCGTTGACTTCAAGGAGTTTGTGGAGATGTTCAGCATGGAATCGGGTGGGACAAAAGCGTCCGATCTCGAGAGCGCTTTCCGGTTGTTTGATCTTGACGGCGACGGAAAGATAAGCGCGGAGGAGCTCTCGAAGGTGCTGAAGCAGCTCGGAGAGGCCAATAGCAGCATTAGGGCTT
The DNA here is from genome assembly GCA_025413485.1 of Ficus microcarpa. Taxonomy (NCBI): domain Eukaryota; kingdom Viridiplantae; phylum Streptophyta; class Magnoliopsida; order Rosales; family Moraceae; genus Ficus; species Ficus microcarpa. Next base: position 11,315,676 of record CM046379.1, on the reverse strand, counting down.
GCCGGAAAATGGTGAAGGGAGTGGACACTGATGGAGATGGATTTATAAATATGGAGGAGTTCACAAGAATGATGTCTACCAATAAGAAGAAACCAATTACTAACTAGAGGATTTTGTGTTAAAAAGTGGGCTTTTTTTTTTTTTTTTTTTTCCCTCCAAATAATTATTGAACCGTCGATAATTACAGTACAAAATCTAATAAGGCCTCTATGTCTTGCCAAGAAATTATACTCCATATGTATGCTGTCGATCATCATGAGATCTTGGACCTTTTAAATATGTTACCCTTTTATGCTCTCGATCATCATTATGATCTTGTAACTTTTAAATATGTTGCCCTATTTTATGGAAATTCTGTAAAATATGTTGTGACTTGTCATATCTGTCTTTTATATATATAATATACATATATATACTAGTCTAAGCATATGTCGTAACACACGTGTGGAACATATATGAGAAAATTTATTTATTTAGGGAAAAATCAAAATAGTAGTTAAAAAATAGACCACAAAATTTAAAAAACAAAACCAAAGGACCTTAAAATTAAAAAAAATAAAAAGAGGCATGAAAAGAAATACAAAAAAGATAAAAGGACCAAAATGAAAAAAATTGATCAATTAAAAAAAAGACTAAATTGTAAAAAAAAAAAAATTTGGGCCGAAAACAAAAAAAAATTGAAGGACTAAAAGTTAAATACAAGACATTTTAGTCCAAAATGAACCGTTTTGGACGAAAACGTCTATACAGTAATAAAAATATTCTGCTTTCTATATATAGTTATAGATTAGTGGAAAATACGTGTTACACATGTGCATATTTAATTTGTTAGATATTTAGATAATCATATGTTTGATAGAAATTTATATAAATAAAGAAATAATGATAAAAGGAAAGGAAAAACGATTACAACTAGTGCAATCGAACTCACGGCCCTCATCCTAAGTCCTTCCAACTCCCCTTCTCATATGCCATTAGAGACCAAAGCGTCATTGACGCATAACCATATTTTTCTCTCTGAATTACACAACTAAGCATGCATGTATGTGTACAATAGGGTCTTTTAAAATCTGATTTATGTGTGATCTTTTTCAATTAGTTCTAATAACTCAGCCTTAATTATAATGTCTAATTATAATTCCAATTTTCCCTCTTTTAAATGATCACTCGCTGAGGTTCAATTAGTTTATGTGTAAAAGCACGGTCAACAATTTGTTTGTAGTGTGATAAAGCCATATTCCTACAACTAGAGTACAAGAATAAGATGCCCCAAACTTTTAGAAAATTATTTAAGCAACTTCAAGCATTGTATATTCGATTAACTTTTACTGGTTCTAACTTTTTCTTTTTTAATTTTTTTTTTCCTTAAATCTAAAATGAGGAATTTTAAAATTTAAATTTTATGATAAAATGAACAAATGTAAATAACCATTAAACCATGTCTGTAGTACTCGTCCTTATCTTTTCAGATATAAATATCAAAAATTGTTTACCATAATACTCTTTAGTAATTGAAGACCGGCGACCAGAGACTATCATAGAATACTTTTTGGTATTCTACCAGAATATGTTTTTGCATTTTGGTTGATTACAATGTGATATTCCAGCAAAATACCTTTTTGGTTGATCAGAGATATTTTTGAAAAGATATATTAGGTTAACTTTTGATTTGTCTTGAAAAATGGCAAAATTAAAAAACCATTATAGATTAGGCAATATTTCAAAAGCATGCTCTTGAGGAGCATTCCTCAAAACCACCATATAATATTTTATCACTTTCTTTAGGGTTATTTACATAGATATTCAAATCTGAGGTGCTGATTTGAAATATGTCTATTTCTTTTATTTACATGATAAGCGTCTGAAAAAATAATTATAAATATAATGTTACCCTTCATAAAGACTGGAAAATTAACAAATAAAGAAATTACAAAAAAAAAAAAAAGGAATCTAAGATGTTTACTAAACAGGGCTAAAGTTGATTTAATGGAATTGCTAAAGCAAATGATATAAAAAGAAAATATGATTTTTTTTAATTTATTGTAAAGAAGATGTAAATCTTCATAATACACCAAAAATGGAATGTTTTCTCAAAATCATATTTTGCATTAATGAGAACAAGCTAAATAAAGAAAAAGGAACATCTCAAAAATATATTTCGTATAATAAATCAGTCTTTATCATAAAATAGATTCGATTTCATTTCTACCACTTTGTATAAATAATAGGGTTTTTCCGTCAAGAATTTGATATCATTTGTGTGTTGTTCTTATATTTTTTTGGTTAATGCATAAATGACAACCATTTTGATTTGTGATGCATTACATAAATAAATAAGTTTTTTCATAAATAATTCATTGGTTTTTTTAATATGAAAAGTGCGAATATTTTAGTTTTATTAATCTTTATCATTAATATTTTATGTTGTACTTATTATTTAGTCTAAACCATCATCTTTAAAATGAATATCTTATATTTATTATAATTATTTTGATGTTTAAAAATAATTTGAGTTTACTAAAGGTAAGTCACATTTTTCAACACAAAATATTCATTTCTAAAGTCAAAACACAAAAAAATAAAATAAAAGAATCTAATGATCAATTATAATAATCTGGTAAAATAGATATTACTGATATCTATTTCTTAAAGATAGGCATATATATAATATTAAACTTATTTTTGAGATTTTTATTTTTGTGTAATTATTTCCTTTGGGTATGTTCCTTTTAGACTGTCTGACGGGCCTAGCCCAGTTGTCATGACAAGCCAACTTTTTGGGCTAGGACTAGCAGTCTTATTGAACGGGTGATTTACAGGAATGCCACAGAATTTGCCTAAGATCTCACTTGTTTAAAAATATATATATATATATATATATTTACGTTTATGACACTTTTGTTTAGTTGTGCTTTATTATTATTATTATTTTTTACCATGTTGACTAAATAAAACCCACACTTTGACCACTTACTAAAACATCCACATTACACTCAAAATCCTTCACCATTTTGTTTATCCTCAAAACCCTTCGTTGAGAAGAGAAAGAGAGAGATCATGAAGAAGAGAGAAACGAAGAAGTGTAGAGAAAGTGTGGTAAAAAAATTGGTGAAGTGAAAAAGATAAAAGAATAAGGTTTTGAGGATAATTTGGGGATTTCATTAGTTGTTAAATTAAGTCTGAGTTTTAATCAACATGACAGGGAAAAAAAAAAGCCATTACTATGTCATTTTATAAAATCATACCATCAGAGAATTCTTGATCTATTTTCCGATGAAAAATTATTCTACTGTATACATATAATTCATATGATATATAGAAAATATAAGATCAGTAAAATATAACAAAATTAACTGAAATTGGTTACATGATTGATAATAGCTAGAGCAGAAAATTCTTGACAGAATTCTAAATAAAATGCTGGCTAATATATATGAGGTTAGCTTGGTACCTAGGAAGGTAAATGTGGAGAAGAGGTCTTTTGTGATGCCCAGAATTCTCACATACTTGTTGGTCAATGTATTGCATCCTTTCATGATATAATGCATATTATGAACATAACAAATTCATTTCCATAATCACTCAAACATATGAAAATCACAGACAAAAAAAGATTGCAGCCAGTTTGATAATGATCGAGTGACATTGCTTTTTTGGCCCGAACCAAGGAATCCCTTAGATATGATACCAAATGGATCTTGTTCTATCGTTGATCAGAGATTTCTTTATGAACAGTACAAATCAAAGTTTGAAGAAGGGGAAGGAGAAATATTGATTTTCAAAAATCTTAAAGGCAAGAACAATGTTCCATCATTGATGTGTAAAGGGCATGTGTTCTTGATTTTCAGAAATCTTAGGACGAGTACTTACCTTTACCTGAGTTTGCATACGACAATAGCTATCAAGCTACTATTGGTATGGCCCCATATGAAGTTTTGTATAATAGGAGGTGTAGATCCCCAGTACATTGGGATGACATGGGTGAAAGGAAATATCTTGGTCTTGATTAGGTGCAGAAAACTGAATAGGCTATTCAAAAGATCCATAATAGAATGTTAACAACTCAAAGCAGACAAAAGAGTTATGCAGATACTAAGAGAAGAGATGTAGAATTTGAAGTGGATGACAAGGTCTTCCTAAAGATAGCACTTATGAAAGGAGTGAAAATATTTGGAAAGAAAGGAAAATTGAGCCAAAAATACATCGGTCCCCGTGATATTGTGGAAAGAATTGGAAAAGTGGCATATAAATTAGCCTTACCATCATCACTTGGTAGTGCACATGATATCTTCCACATATCCCTGTTGAGAAAGTATGTACCAAGTCCTTCACTTGTGTTAAAGCAAGAAGATATAGAGCTTATTGAGGACCTGACTCATGAAGAACAACCTCTTCAGATTTTGGGCAAAATGGAAATGCAATTGAGAAATAAAAAGATATAATTAGTTAAGGTCTTGTGGAAGAGTCAATCAATGGAGGAAGCAACATGGGAACTTAAAGATGAAATGAGATTAAAGTATCCGAACTTATTTGGTAAGTGAAATTTCGAGGACGAAATTTTATAAGGAGGGGAAAGTTGTGATGCCTAGAATTCTCACATACTTGTTGACCAATGCATTGCATCCTTTCATAATATAATGCACATAATCGTATATGTTTGAGTGATTATTGAATTGAATTTGTTATGCTCATAATATGCATTATATCTTAAAAGTACATCAGTGTTGAGTCACATTTAATGCATTGATGAATTTCAGGATTCCTAGAAGGTGGATCTGGTAAGTGAAAAAAAAAAAAAGAGTTTATGATAGTGATTTCTATGAAATTTAATGGATTAAATAAGTGTGGAAAGTTTCACCCTGGAGAGTGTAGGTAAGGAGTTTGCTTTACATGCGGTAAGCCAGGGCATTATGTTAGAGATTGTCCTTCAGCTTCAAGTTAATAGAATAACACTACCTAATATGGCTACTTAGATGATGTAAAGTTGTATTAAATAGGTGTTATATCTTTGGTAAAAGAATAATGAAATAGGAGATCTGCTCTCTCTCACATTAATGGCTTGAGATGTTTAGAGTTTTTCTTGGTAAAAATAAGCGGCTCTTTCCATAGGAACATAATGGACATCAAGATGTTTACTTGCATTTTTTTTTTTACTTGGTTAAAATTTTTTTTTTGAACATCTAGTTCTATATATACTTGGTCAAAGAATAGAAAACTAAATCAGAAGCTAAATTAAGTTTGCACCAACATTGTTCACGGACTTGAGTGAACAGACATTCACCTCCTAATTATCTGGGTATACCAATCTCTACGTCTATAATATTATTTTCTTATTAAAAAAGAAAAAGAAAAAGGAAAGGAAAAAAAAAAAAAAAAAAAACTGGAGTGGAGGGGCTCAAATTACCTGTTGTGAATAATGACAGTTGTTGTGGCATTAGTTATAGCTCAGGCCCATCAAGTTTTAATTTCTATATTTATTTATTTATTTATTTATTTATTTATTTTTAGTATTGTATGTAGAGCTAACAGACCGATTGGGCGGACCTATCAGTGCACAGCACGCATTGGACATGGCATGACATGTCAGCCTGCTAATATGTCGTGCCGAACATGGTCATGTTTATAGGTTCTGTCCGACTTAAGAATTGTGTACGTTGGGCTAAGTGTACGGCCTGGAAGGAGAAGTTACACGACCCCACCGGACCCGACTCAGCACTCCGACACTATAGACACGATATATTTGACATGTAAATTTTATATATTATTTCATGTACTTTTTTCATTATTTTAAAAATGCATAAAATTAAGTTAGAGATGAAAAATTATGTCATTTTTGCTATTTAACTTTCATTTTTGCTAATTTCTATCAATTAAGGAGCAATCTTTAAGTAAAATTAAACATTTTCTATATATGCCAAATTTATTTTTTCCTAGCCATTACTGGATTTTTTTTTAAAAGTATATTCCTATACTATTTTTCTTCAATGTAATGTATTTGAATAATCTTCTAAAAAAATCAAAGTAGTCTCTTAAAAAAATATATATTTGAAAATTAATACAAAAATTGGTAATTAATTTAATTTGTCAATATATGTTGCTAATTGGCTACGTAGTAAGTTGCATATTTGTTAAAGAAAAAATCAGCGACGTAGAATAAACCATAAAGAACTTTCAATCACATGGTTCAAACTCAAATTGTAATGATCAAGTTGTACTGTTCTTCATCCGGAATCAAATACCATTCTCTGAGTCAAAATATAGCACGCGTTATCAATTATACTCCAACGTTTTAAACAGGCTCGAATTTATGTATATCCAATACACATCATATAAACATATATGTACACACACACACAAATTCCCATTGGCGACATTCAGTAGGATGAACGTCGGATGAGTTGGGTGGCTTTTTGAGAGTTTTCAACCTACCCAAACAAGTTTGGTTGGGTTGGAAAAAGTTTTAACTCATCCATCAACTTAAAGTTAAGAGTCAACTTGTCCAATTAAAGTCAGATTAGGTTGGTTGAGTTGACATATAATAAAAAAAAAAATAATAACGCAATTTTAAATTAGAAATGTATGGAAAAAAATAATATATTCGTAACATAATTTTAATATCAATATCAAATATAATTCAATTTTTTAAAATTAGAATAAAACAAATACTAAAATAGAAGAGCAATTATGCAAGTTTAAATATATATTATAAACCATAGTAAAAAGTTATTATTATATAAATAAAATATAATTTAAAATCATAAAATAGCTTGATTGGGTGGGTTAGGTTTATATCGGATTATTAAATTTAAATCCAAACCCACCCAATGAAAACTCGGATTGGGTAGATTAAGTTATGCTTAATATTGGATTAAATTGGATTGAGTTAATTGGGTTGGGATTGGGATTGGGTGAATCAATCGGATCGCGTGTTTTTTGTTCACCCCTAACATATAAGCCATGATGAAAGGGTTTTGGGTTAGACAAGAAGGATCCATAGAATGGATAATTAAGCTATTAGACTCTCTCCAAAACCATATTACCCAAGCTTAAACAATTCATTGCCATTGTAACTTATCATCATCTATAAATCTTCGTTTGATGGAAAAATATGACTTGGCATAACCCAATTGGCCTGACCACTTGAGATAGGTTCAAGTTCAACCATGTGATTGATGTGAGTGACAACCGTGTTCTCTCTTGTGTGCAAGTTGAATTTATAATAGCATTTTAGTTCCCCAAGAGTTCCTAATTAGACCACCAAAAGAAATTCCTTTTTAGTCGCAACTAGAAATTATTATTATTGTTGTTGTCGTTGTTATTATTATTATGGTTGCAACTAGTTATATATTACAAGATCCCATGTCTCGTAAACAATATTAAGGAAGTGAAACAAATCTATTAATATCCTCCATTTGAATAAATATATATATATATGCATATATATATATATATATATAATGGAACAGATGTAGTACCAAGAGAGCGTAGATTCGAGATTAGGATCCAAATCCAAACGCACAGTACTTGTTTGACACCAGAATTTGCCAACCAAATGTTTTTTATTTTATTATTAGATTCTCGATATGAGGATAAATATCATACGTTAATTGGTCTTTTAAGCATATAATTGAGTCAGTCACGCACTAATTTTGCACTATTGATATATATAATTTGAATCACTTTGATATATATATATATACACACACATATTAGTTATTTATTTATGTTTCCCTCATTCTATATAGATGCCTCAATTCCATTTTTTAACTCTCTGCGTTGAACTTAAAATTTATGCTCTACAATTAAGTCCTTTAAATGGAACCAAGAGAATATATATTTTGATTTTAAAGATTAGGAAGAAGAATAAATAAAATAAAATAAAATAAAATAAAAAAGATCATCAAGAAGAAAATGCCCGGGAAAAAACAAACTTGAGTTGTCATTGTTTTCTTTAGTTCTTATCATATATTGGCCAACAAATTAAGTAAATGTAAAAATCTCTAGTAGTTGGGTAACGGTAAACTAGTGATATTTCTGCTGTACGTTTCCCTTCTTTTTATGATTTTGGTATACTTAATAAAGCCCTTATTCCATATTATCCTCTATCTCTTTCACTCATACTTAAAAGTGACAATGTTATATTGTTTCTAAATTGTTCTTGAAATTACTGCAGTTGCATTGAGCATTCAACCCTCCCTTTTGCTTCGAGGTCTTCTGCTCTAAAACTCGTATCGATGGTGCATGTTTTTTTAATAGTTTAATTTTATTAAGAAATAAAAAAATAAAAAGACATGTCTAAACAAACAATAATATACAAAGCATACAATTTATAATTTAGATTTAACAACTTGAAGACGGAGACCTATCATAATATACGTAGTACAGTAGAAATCTTTTTATTATTATTATTATTATTTATTTATTTATTAAAGAAACTCTTCTCCTCGTGTAAAACAATAAATAAATAAAGAATTTTCCGTTTTAGTGCCAAACAAGGGTACCACCATCCAAGGAAGGAAAGTCTTCTGCACGTGCCCACGTGAATCCTTTCATTACAAAAAGCAGTAAATGCTGTTGTAGTACTTTGTAGAAAACATAAATGCCTTACTATATACATAGGCCGGTTTAATTATTAATTAGAAATCCCCACTTCAATGTTTTACTCTTTTATAATTAAAATGGCAATCCCTCTAATTGGAATAATTATTCAAAAGAAAAATTGTACACCTCTTTACCTAGCTTTTTTTCAAATTTTGGATATAACTTTCTCTTCATATAATTCATATTTAAGTAAATCAAAGGCTAAAATATATAGGACAATTTTTCCGTTTAATCCCTAAACTATAAATATTCTGTAATTTTGGTTTTTGAACTTTTGATTTTGATAAATTAATCCCTGAACTTTTATTTTTTGAAATATTTGGTATCTCACACTAAAAATTGATAGTTAGACGTTTTTTGAAATTTAACATACATAATCATATCCATATATGTCGCAATAATAACTAAACATTTTAAACAGATTATTACATTAAGTTCAAAAGGTTTTAATTTTTTAAGGTTTTAAAAAAAATAAAGAGGGAGTTTTTTTATAGTTAAATGTAATTATTTTCATAAAATTTCATGTAAAGATAGAGTTGAAATATAATTATACACATTAAATTAAAAAAATTCACCAACTTCAAAGTCAATGATCAAAGAGTATCAAAAATAAAAAAGTTAAAAGGGATTAATTTATCCAAATCAAGAACGTAGATAATTCAAGACTAGTTATTCAAATACATAATATGTATATAGTTTGTATATGTATATCTTGATCACGTGTTTTCTTTTGATGCGTCGGCATCACCAGCTCATTCACTGCCAATTCTTACTTAGCAGTCAAAGCTCGGTCAACCATGCCAATGCATGCCAAAAACCCCTCTGGATTTCTGCCACTGCACCACTCTCTATCTCTATCTCTATCTCTCTCTCTCTCTCTCTCTCTCTCTCTGTATCTAACTAAAGCTTACAAATAAGCTCAAAAGACATTTAAAGCATTATATCTATTCATAAACCCAATACACTATTTCCTTTAAATATCACTGCTGTTGCTTTCCATGCCAGCAAATGGAAACTACTACCACCACCCTAAACCTGGCAAGATGACACCTATGTCTTATTATCATATAGAAAACGTATAATAAACCAGAACTTTATCTTTTTTACGTCGATATAGGTGTTTTTTGTTTCAATTATTTAATCGATTCTTCAATATCAGTTATCTGATCCATGAAGTAGTTTTTCATGTTGCGTTGTACATTTTAAACGTGTACACTCATGAATTAAACACGTTAAAAAATTAATCTAATAACTCCCATCCACCATAAGTTTTACTTCCAGTTTGTTCATTAATTTTCTTCTGCAGTCGTGTCCTTATCTGTTATCTCCCCTTAAACAATATGGCATCTGTTTTTGTTGGACCCTCTTTGTTATAATTGGTTCATTCTTACAACTTTGCTAGCTTTTCTGCTTTTGTTTCTTTGTTTTTGTTTTTTTTTTGTTTTTGTTTTTGTTTTTGTTTTTTTTTTTTTTTTTTTTCACTCATAAAACTCGTTGCACATAATTTGATATCTGGAGTTCTTCTCGCCAATGCTGGGATATTATACCATTCATATCATGCTTTCCTGCCATTTCATCTTTTCAGAGCATTGCATGTTAAGAAGACAGCAAGTACTTTTGTCTCGTTATGTTGAGGAATATATAATAGATATATACATATAATATTATAAAGCTTTATATATAGAATCATGATATGCATCAATATATCTAACATCAGGAAGCTAAAACTTCATATGTGTTAGTAGCCGTACGTACAAAAATGTGTTAGTTAAGCATAAATTAATGTCCAGAATATACTAGTCCCACATGATATATAAATAATAGTATGCATAATATTTCTTATCGTGTTCCCTAATTAAATATATATTTCTGACAGTAGCACAGAACTAGCAATAAGCTATAGTTGGGTGAAAAAAAAAAAAAAGAAAAGGAAGTGATAAATAATAATTAAAAGCTAGCTATTCAAATGAGAAAGAAATCTGAAATTTGAAAGAAGGAGTACCCCTGAAATTTAATATGGACAGGTTGCCATCAACTATATGAATTTTATAATAAACATGTATTTCATTCACGGAAAGACAGTTTCTTAGAATCTTCGTAAAAGGCCATATATTGTAACTCATAAAGCGTGCAACTTGATCAGAAAGATGTATTGGCTTCTTGGAAAGAGACTTTCCTTTGACCCCGTGGAAAGGATAGACTCCTATTGATAGCTTCTTGGCAACTTCACAACCCCACATCCAAGGAAAACAGTTCTACTTATTATTATATTTATGAATACATATAGATATATGCACACATATATAACTGTTATATGACATCCCTTTCATAGGATATTTGTATCCTTTTTTTTTTTTTTTATAATATAATAATATTAAGTGATTTTAATACAATATTTTTTAATGATACATGTTATCTATGTCATTATCTAAATAATATTATTTTACAAGATCATAAATACGAAGTTATATGAACTGCATGATATATCATCTAAGAGACATTTCTCATGTGTATGGTTAAGATTTCATATCTGAAGCTCATGTAAAAATGATTTATATAAAATAAGACTAATAATTTGAGACACTAAGATTATTAAATGTGTAATTTTTTTTATTAATATATGTTATTTGCACAGAGAGTTTTTAGTATTAAATTACACATAAACTTACATGTTAAATTTAATAAATAAATATGTAAAAAAGAAAAAATTTTGTGCGAACTTATACGACCAAAAAATAAAAAAAAGACTATTCCAATATATAAAATATAATTACCCTTTTCCCCTTGCGGACTCAATTTTCAAACCCCTCATTGAATTTTTCCTGAAATCCAATTTATTGTCATGTCACGACAAAAAAACATCACATCATGTCATGCATGCATGAAAAATGAATATACACAATATGTGTGTGTGTGTGTGTGTGTATAATCTATTCAAAAGGATCTCCCTCTGAGATATAAATACAAACAGCTACTGAATGGTTTTGATAACAGTAGTACTTCTACCACGACTACTTCTTCCACTCCTAGAAACCGACCATATATATATATGTAATAAATTAGGGTTTTACCGTCTTCTTCCACTACGAGTTCTCTTTCTCTCTCTCTCTCTCTGTCTGTCTCCTCTTGTTTACCTTATTTATGATACTTATTATTATGTTGTTCTGAAGTAGCCCATGGCATGCTTAGACATGTACAACTCCGAGCACAAAAAGGGTCATCATCGTCACCACCATCACCACCACCACCATTTTGCTCCGGCAGTGAGCCCGCGAATCTCCTTCTCGAATGACTTTGTGGACGCCCAACAAGCTCTCAAGCAAGAGATGATCAGGAGCTCATTGAGATCAGATCAGACGGCTCAGGTCTCCTCTGATTTCGAATTCTCCGTCTCCAACGACTCCATGATGAGCGGCGCCGACGAGCTGTTCTTCAAGGGAAGGCTCTTGCCCTTCAAGGACACCAATAATAATAATACTAGCAGTAGTAGCACTAACAATACGACGTCGTCGCAGAGGGTCACCACCCTCCGAGAAGAGCTCCTCGCTGTGGACGACGACGACGTCGTCACTTTCCGGCCGCCGAAAGGGTCTTCCTCGTCGTCGTCGTCGTCGTCGTCGACGAGGTGGAAGTCTCTTCTGGGCCTGAACAGGGCCCACATTGGGTCCAACTCCAAGAAGGCTGCGAAGAGTGACCTGGAGGCGCATGTTAGCAAGTCCTCACAGCAGGTAATTTACCATTACTATTTTCTTTTTTCTTTTTAATTTTAATTTTAACATATTCGATCAGAAAATTCAAATTTTTACAAAAGAAATAAAGTTAAATTTATTTTTGTTTATTCTGTTTTTTCTGTTAATGCAGGATTTGTTGAATGAAGGAGGGTCAAGTAATTCTTGCAGAGACGATGTTGAGATTGGAATATAGTGGGCATTGTTGAGAGTGATTATAATTATTTTGGGGACTTTTTATTTTATTTTTTTCCTTTTTTTTTTTTCTAAGAGGAAACGGTGGATTTTCTTTTTCTTTTTCCTTTTTGTGGGGTTTTCGGTGAAAAATTTAGAGGTTGTCAAATTATGTGTCAGGAGGGGTTTGGTCTTAATTAGTCTTAATTAGTACGGATTAACTTAGTGGTTATTTTTTATGATGTTTGTATTTTGGTAATCGGAGTCTAGTCTACTATCTCATTGTTCTGATTTCGTTTTGAGATCTCAGAAGCAAATGGTGTTTTTTGGTAGTTCACTGTACAAAAATGTTTGCAGTTGAAGAACCTTTGTGCAGTGTTTTAATTTTCTTTTCTTATTTTGTTCTTAATTAATCTTCTATTGCTCCATACAAGATTACATTTGTGATTTGAATCTTTTTTTTTTTTTTTTTGTTTATCTAATTTTCAATTAGTTGGATCTAACGTTCATGTGGCCCTTTGTGATGTCTAAGAGCCCTCCTTTGACCATTTGCATTCAAAGAGAAAGAAAGACTGCAACAACATCTTCAAAACTTAAAAAAGAACTTGAATTTGAAGGCGTTTTATGACAAATAACGATAATTTATATAAGTAGTAGATGAGTACTTTATTTCTTGCATTCAGGGGAAAAAAAGTATTTTTCTTGAGGGGATTTTCTAATGTACTGTTGTCCTATTGGGATATAAGTTATCCTTCAAGAAAAAAAAAAAAAAGAAAAAAAAAAAGGAGTTTCAAACAGCATTTTCCATGAAAGATTAATAAAAGGGTGTGAAAGGGAATTGTGTGTAGGTCATTTAACCAAAATAAAAAGTTATAAAAAAATCTTAAGTTTTATCAAATTTTATTAAACTGTGATACTTTTCTATATTAATATGATTTTGATGTGATCAGACAGTTAAAAAAATTACGATCTGTTTAATTATAAATTTGAATAATAAATTTAAACAGAAATTTAAATTTGACGAGAGTGTTAAAAAAAAAAAAAAAAAGCCACGATCCAAATGGGAATTAAAAAATTACGACTTGGGCTTCTTTTTTTTTTTTTTTTTTTTTTTTTTTTTTTTTTTTTTTTTCATGACTTACCGCATACAATTTTCTTAGTTTGAAGGTATGAAAATGGATGGTGGAAGAGATAAGTGAGCCATAAATGTGACAGCTAAGCCCTGGCTGTGTAGAGGGGTGTTAATAGAGAGAGAGGGGGGGGGGGGGGGGGGGGGGGGCAGAAAAAAAAAGTCCGGATCTCAAGGTGGATCTGTGCTTGTGGTGGGCATACATACAACATAGGAAATGCAAAGCAAAGAGGTGTGCGTGTGCTGTGGCCAACTCAATATCTTTAATTTTTGGTCAAATTAAAGAGTATCCCCCGAGTCCCAAGATAAAGACCAAGGCATATGTTATCCTCTCAATTCTCATGGTCAGTGGCAATCTTGAATGTGTTTCTTTCTTGTATGCATTTGCTACCAACCCCTGTTTACACCCTTCAGCGCCTGTTACTTACTTCACTTGCTGACCATGCAGTACATTTCCCTGCATTTTTCAGCAAATTTTCTTTGCTTCTGTACTGCTTTGTGGTACTTGTTGACTGCCATTTTGACTCAAATTAATACATACACACCCACACACACACTTGTGAAATCCAATTTTTGCTCAAATCCTAAAATCATTGGTAAAATAGCAAAAGATTATTGGCCCGTGTAGTTGATAAGTTTAAATAGTAAATTCAAATTTTATGAGAGAAAATAATGTCATTAAAATTTTTAAATTATGAATTCAAATTTATGATTCAAACATGGACTATATTACTAGCGGTATGCGGTAATTTGCCACCAAGTGGAAAGACAAACCAACAATAGATGGGAATTACGAGTATTCAATTAGTATATATATATATAGATACGGATTCTCTGTTGTCCGGCAAATATTTCAAGATCCTTTGTATAAAAAGGGAAATTCATCAAGTCTAGCAAGCTCTTTGGTAAACTAAGAACCTGATACGAGATATGCAAACATATGTACATTACGCCAAGTACCAAGGCCAGGAAAAGTCACCACTCCCTAGCCAGTATCAAAATTAATCCCCATTGCTTACAAAAACCAAATTTAGCCTTCTTTGTATGTGTGTATATATATATATATAAATAAATAATGGGACATATTACAGTAGATCAGGCACAACCAGCAAGAAAGTATACACAAGTATAACTTTCGTAATGGACAAGGATAATGTCACCACCGAGCCTCTTCGTGGAACTTATGCTCGTAGCTTTCGGCTTGTGAGCCCAGACTCTGAACAGTAGCATCAAAATTTTCAAATGCCTCTTTCAGTTCTGCAAGCTTTGTCTCGATATTTTTCATTTCAGTTTTGACTCGAGCTCGTTCTCTTCTAGATTCAGCGTACCACCTTGCATCAACAGGGACTTTGAATTCGTATGCTAGGCCAGTGAGCTGAGACAGCCGAGCACGTAAAAACCCGACATTCATGCCCAAAAGCTCAAAGGCTTTTAGAGACTTGTCCCAAGCAGCGAAATCATCATGAGAGGTGGTAAGGTTGCAGGCTTTTAAGGCATTGGCGATATGTACTGTCTCGGAGATAGTCCCAACAATCAACTTCTTGTTCATCCCCTTGATGACATTTTCGTGAAGGAAAGCATTCTGACTGCAACAAAGCTTATAGTACGTTTTCCTTGTTTCCTCGGGGAGCTCAGAATCTAGGAGGAATCCATCTACTTGAATGCTGAAATTCTCAAAACTTTTGACATCATGGAATTGAGTTGCTGCCCCTGACAACTTAGAACCTTCCAAAACTTCTGAAGCTACCTCATCACTGTCGTTTTCAGATTGTTCCACTGGTTTAGGAACCGGCCTTGGCAATCCAGCCTTCCTTTTCTTCTTCTGAACAATTGATAAAGGAAGAGACTTTGGACGTTTGCTCCTACTATCACAACTCGCAACCACATCCATTTGGGCATTATCTTTTTCTGGTGTTAACATCCAATGTCATGGACGGGACATCAATGTCTATAGAAAGTTAAATGATAAACCTTCTATGCACACATAAAGTCGGAGAAATCAATTCAAGAAATTACCTGCATCATTCTGTTTGGTATGACAATCCAAATTCAAGAGGCCAAGAGCTCCGTCCACTTCAGTCAAGTCATTTGCTCTTATAATGTAAACCTAACAATACATAGAAAGGGATTTCAAGAAACTGTTTGGCTCTAGAATTGCCCTCGAGTTCAACACCAAAATGCTTGTTGACTTCCTTTTGATCGGACTTCAACTAAACTGGCAAATCAGCTTTCATAACAAAACATAATGGAACTAAACTTGGAGTTAATCCGAATGGCTCCTTTCCAGTGATGGAAAGGGTAAAAGATTGACAATTGTTCAAGCTAGATGTCGTTAATTATCCTACAGTGTTGGTAGTGAAGCTGCAAATCTGGAGGATAAACCAATATGCCTGACTACTTTTTTTTTCACCAATTTTTAATGTGGCATACTGATTAGAGTCATGTACTTATATACCACAATTTTATAGCTAGAGAATTGGAGATGTTATCAGAAGTGACAAGAAAAAGAATCAAACATAAACGTGACAACAAATTATTACCTTAAATTTGGTAGGCTTGACTAATTGGAAGACCAAAACATCTCCCTCAAGTAATTGGTGTGCAACAGCAAACTGTCTCCAACCTGCACTCAACCCCGTCTTGTATGCAATGTATTTTATCCCGTATTGTTTTTCATTTTCATCTTCTACAGTTATCGTAGTATCCTTATCTGGTAAATGTGACTTGCAGAACTGCCCGGGAAGCCCCTGTCATACCAACAACAATGTTGAAACATGTATTTTCCTCGCATATCAGAAACTGGCAACATCATGTTCTTATCCACTCTAACAGCACTTACCATCCAGAAGCAGCTAGCTACATGTGATCTGACCAGTGACTTCACAAAACTAGGGAATTCGGGTTCTAGATTTGATCGAACCTCCTGTGCTCGAATCAGAGCGGATGACTTGGCTTGACCAGACACACATGATCCATCAATTGCGACCATACTTGGTTTAGAACTTTAAGAAAGCACAAAGATAGAACCATCATTAGTAACTATGCAAGACATACAGGTAAAACCAAGACATGAATGCACGCAAAGAACATTTTAGAGATATTTCACCAACCTCAATGGACTTCCTGAACGGCCAGATACAACCTATTGAAACATATATTAATATTTTTCCATTAATTGAGGACTGATAAAAAAACTCGCAACTCAAATTTAAAACAAAAATAGAAGGTAGATGCAGAAGAAACCATCTAACGCTGTTTCAGAAATCATTCTATTGAAATTGTGACATATTGAGTAAAAAGAAATACCTAGTCTGGAGAACGATCAGATAGACAAATGTTTTGTGCTTATCAACTATGTTCGTTGTGCCAGACCTTTGGTTAGTTATTCCTCTTCTAACCTGTTGAGTGTGCGGAACCTAATTATCGCCCTCACATAGAGTTACCGGGGATGTGACCTTATATTGAAAGCGTGACGACTTTGGCACAGTGTAGAGAAAAATAGAGAGGTTTCTTAGGCGAGTGAATGAATTTTACAATTTTTCCCTGATCATCGTGAATTTTTGTAGCGCAAGTAGTTGTAGTGTTTTCACATTGCAAGTAAACCACTTATAGATCTTGTGTGTGCTCTATTAATTTTCTTTACTCTGCACTTTTTATCGCATTAGCTTTAGTCGAAAATGCCTTGACAACGTAGAAATAATCTAAATGCATAAACGCGATCACTCTTCTTAAGCATCTAGTTATGCATAATTTAGTAAGTATGCCATACAAAACAATCACAATCAATGTTAATTTTGTTCAAAACACGTCGTAAATTGCAAATCCACAATTAGCTAGCTAGATCTCCAACAATTGAAACAATATCAGAGCTGAATTTCATCTTACAAACTTAATTTGCACATCGGAATTCCGTTTCTTGACACTAGCATTCGAAATCTTTTCCTCTTTCTCCTTCGAATTCTTCGTTTTCGCCTGAAGATCAATGCAAAAAAATAAAAATAAAAAAAATACTTCACATCAAAATTGACAGGAACGAACAAAAATTGATTAGAGAAAACGTAAAGCTCGATTTTTATAGAGAGAGAAAACAAAATGCAAGTACAACACACACACACGCATATATATATATATATACAGAGATAGAGAGAGAGAAAGAGAGACCGATGAGGAGGAAGAAGAAGAAGGCTTGATCGGTCGGGGCTTCTTGGCCGGGGGCGACTTGGACCACTGGGCGAGAGTAATGACGTCGTCGTCGTCGGCGGCGGGGGATTTTGCGATCTCCATCTGAAACGACACCGTTTCCTTCCCTTTCCTTTAGCTTTTCCAGGCAACAACCGGCGAACCAGAAAATGCCGATTGAAGAAGAGAGAAGGGCCGAAAAAGAAAGACAGGCTTTTCAAGGGCCTAATTAGTTTTGTTTAGTTTTTTTTTTTTTTTTAAGGAAGCCTAATTAGTAATTAAAGTGAAGGGGAAAAAGAGATTGATGAGAGCGATTAAGATTAAGATTAATCTTTTTCATATGCGAAAATGGCTTAATTATGGTTAATAGTAACAGTCTAATTTCCTTTCATTACTTCTCTTTTTAGCTGGGGGTTTGTTGAGGACGGGGGGACCAAATTGACCGTTTAACAGCTAATTAAAAATTAATTTTCAAGTAATAAGGAGATTTTTTTTTACTCTGTCTGAGAAATTCATTAATTAAGAGTTAACGCATTGGGTTTACTCGTATAATTATGTTAGAAATCCTCTAAATTAGGGAACCTGTAAGATTGGTACTCAGCTCACACGTGGGAATTGGCTTCCCTGTACTCCACGCTGATTGGCTTATTAACGACGTCGTTGTGCTTAAAAAAAAAAAAAAAAAAAAAACCCATTTCGCCGTCATGATCACGTTTTTGTCTCGCTGTTCTTTTTCCCTAATTTTTGTGGTTGGAGAGGTAAATTACAGAGACTGCAACTTATCTTGTTCTTTTGTTTTTTTCGGCCCTTTTTTTTTCTTTTTTTCTTTTTTTTTTTCCGGTTTTTCTAACGTTGTTTTCTTTCTTATCCCATCTCATGAGAAGCTCTTTAGATTTTATATAGAGAGAGAAATAAGAAACAAAAAATAGTAATAAGAATAATAATAATGTGCCTAAGAAAAAACCTAATTATAAAAATGTCGAAGTTACTTAATTAAGGATATATTTTAAACAAACACCCTAAACTTTGTTCGCTTTTACATTTCGCTCTCTAATTTTTAAACGCTGCATTTACTCCCCTCTTAAGATATGAAATACTTATTTTAATGTCGTAATTGAAAATTTAGTTTAATGATAATTTTATACTTGATTACACTATAAGAGAAAACTAATTTGGACCCCCACTTCAAGTTCAAAATATTTATTTATATTAATTCATTAGTCTCTAAAAAAAATAGGATACTATATAACTTTTGAATAAACTAATCTGAGATATAATGTGTTAATAGATAAAAATTCAAGAAAAAGACCACCATCAAATATTAATCTATCATGGGTGATCTTTTCATTGTAGAAAAGATTACTCAAGCTGAGCTTCATGTCTGAGAATTATCGAGGAAGAAATGAAAGTTGTGGGTTTCCAGTTTCCACATAATGGGCAAGAAGAGTGACGAGAAATGCATAGTTACTCTTCGTATTTTGGATATGAAATATAAATAGAAATGCCTCTTACGTTTTCTTTATCATTAGGAAAAGAACTATATTTTTTCCCTTAGAAATGCTATGGTTTACGAAAGCCAAGTAAGAAAATAATTTTTTTATTTACCAATAAAAATAAGAATTACTTTTCTGCAAAAAGCACATGATGTGGCGATAATCTAGTTAATTTTTTCAACATATTTTTTTAAGTAATCTTAGTAAGAAAAGGGGAAAAAAAAAAAGTTCAAGAAAAGAAAAAGAAGTTTACAATAATTTGATGTAATCAAAAGTGAGAAAGGAAATTGAAAAGAATAATAAACGCAAAAAGGAGAAAGCAGCACTAATATTAGTCAATCACGACAATTTTTTCTTCAGCCTAGTATATATGAAGACTAATTATAATAGTAATCTCAATATTATCCAGTTCCAACAAAAAAAAAAAAAGAAAAATATTTTTAATTAATGTTAAGATAAATCGATTGTTTAAGTTCTTATAACAAATCATATTAAATATCATATCATTAATTATAATTAAGACATACAGTGTTATGCTTGAAAATTCTTCCATATATATTTGCTGATATTATTATATTTTGTTTCCACATCAGATTTAGCAAATAGTTTGATTTGCTTCTCAAGTTGGCTTAGCCATCTGAGCCTAAATTCCATTTTTCCCATCATATCAAAAGCCACCTGCATGTTTTTTTTTTTTTTTTTTTTAACACAACTAAATCCATAATGTAAATGATGAATATTAATGAAAAATATTATAATTAAAATCAATTGATTGTTATAAAGATGTTGGATACAGACATGTAACTAATCTAATACTATACTTTAAAAAAGTATATAGTTCTTGAATAGTGACTTTTGTCATTATTATAGAACTGTTACGTGATAGGTCGGTCATCTTTCCAAAACTATCATGGGACAGCCTATCATTGTTATGTGATAGTTTAATCACGGTCTCATGAATTTTTTTTTTTTTTTTTTTTTTTTTAACTTTTTTCAACTTTGTTCATTCCGGCTTGTGATATACAATAGTATATCTGAAATTATGAATATCTATGTACTTGATTGTAACGATTCAAAACATAATCCCACGTGTAACCCTGTTCTCGTTGTATTTGATAGATCTGTATTGCTTCTAGAAAACTTTCTTCGGTCTACAAAAACATTTTTTTTCTTCGGTCAAAACAAATCAATCACAGAAGGAAGTCAGAGCTTGTGGTCTGCTTCTAAGTTTTTCCGTGTTGTTTTTGTAATTCTCTTTCCTTTCTTGTTTAGACCGATAATTTTTTCTTTGGATAAAGTTTCTTAAAATTGAATTTGTTTTTCCTTGTAATTACCATCGTTTTTTTTTTTTTTGGGTAATATTATAAGTGCCGGTTCTAATGGAGTCCAATTATAGATAGGCTGCGACCAAATTAGAATATTTATATCATGTCGCATGTGTATTAAAGTCAGGTATCTATTTGTATAAATAAGAAAGAAAGAAGAAACTAATAATTTTAAAAAATAATTGATATTTAATCTTAACATTAAAAAAAAAACAGGATGTATTATGAAATTCAATTAGATATATTTATCATTATAACTTTTCATTACGTAAGACAGCCAATAGACTTTCACATTTTTCAGCCAAATTTTTTTAAAAAAATGTAACCTTATGGGGATTGTTTAAACGTGTAAGGAATTTTTTCAAGGACAATACGTCAATTTTCAACTACTACAACCAAGAAACTATTTTGTGCAACCGTTTTTATACTTATTGCTATCAAAGAAAAGAGCATGCCTTGTGCCACTTCATATAATTTCCGTTTATGTAGTCTTTCACACACAATATAAAATACTTTTAACGTTACATGAAATAAGGGGATCTTTGTTTATAAGTTCATTTTAAATTAAATTGTATTTTTTTTATCATGATTTTTGTCTTTTTCTGAAAAAGTTTTTTGTCTTTTCTGAAAAATTACTATTAAAACTTAAAAATCTTAAACTAAATTCATTCATCATACACCCCCTAAGTAACAATAATTTAGAATAAAACAAAACACATGATTAATTTAAACATCTATTTCGTGTGTTAATGTTTAAAAATATGGTTTCATACACATCATTTGTTAGTTATATTATCATTGTAACTTGTTCATTCAATTTTACATAAAATAAGTTTTATTTTAAGTTAGAGTGACATTCGATTGGATGGACAGTAAAAAAAAATATCTATACATACATTGCATTTCGCATTTAGCAGTGATTATCATCATTAGCTTTCAAATTAACAAATTAAACTAATTTTTTTAAAATAATTGTTTCTAATTCTGACTAACCAAGAAACCAATAATGATGTTTCTGATTTGATAAATCAATATTGTCGTTCAACATTTGATTATTGAATATTGTTCGGTGACGGGAAAAGGCTGCTCCTGAATCATTATGTTCAAATTATTTTTGTCTCTGTTTGGCTTTGGGTCCCAGTGACAGGTTAAACGAACTATAAACAAAACGAACTAGTTTTGGTTTCTCGTTCCTCAAGAGTCGAGAAGCGACCTGTTTTCCGTTTGAACATTTCCTTTTTCAGTTCCAAACTTTTTGGCCCATTGATTTTTCGGTAGTTTTTATGTTTTCTTCTCCTTCTCTTGTTCTCATCTTTTGTCGTTTTTCTCGAAATAAAAGTTCCCGTTTTGTTTTCCAACCCCAAAATCCCTTCCTCTCACGCACATAAATTTCCCAAAACGACAATAAAAATTTCTTCTTTGATGATGATCTTGAATTGATACGCGTTTAATATAAACTGGGTTGAGTTGATTCTCTTTAATCGTTATGGTCTAATGGATTTATCATGTAATCCTGGAGGTTGTTTGAGTGTCGTTTATCTGATTCTGGCCTTCTGTTCTGCTCTCTTTCTGGGTGCTCTCAAAGGTCTTACCTTTTTAATCTTTCTTTTTTTATTTTTTTATTTTTTTATTTTATTTTTATAAATAATTTGCAGTTCTGGGTATTTAGTATTTTTGGTAACAGAAAATGGGTTGTTGGGTTTTCATCTCATACTGTGTTTCTGCTGAATTCCTTGGAAGAAAAGTTTGGTTCTTGAAGTTTTTCATGGAAGATTTTGAAACTTTTTTTTTTCTTTTTGGTGGCAGGTTTTCTTGTGGGCCCTATTGCAGCTTTGATACTGATAATAGGGAACATTGGAGTAATTCTTGGTTTGTTTCCTGCACATCTTGTGTGGACAGTGTACACCTTTGTAAAGTAAATTTCTCTATTTTTTAACTTTGTCCCAAAATTAGGAAGATCTGTACTTTGTCCCAAAATTAGAAAGATCAGTACTTTTTCCATCTGGGTTTCTGATATTTCACATGATTATGGTAATTACAGGATTAAAACACTTGATGCTACGCTTAAAGTTGCAATCTTGTTGGCTTTGCCTGTGTTATTTGGCATTTGGTTGGGTTTGAGCATTGCTGGGAGTGTTCTTGTGGGAGTTGGTTATGGCTTTTTCACTCCATGGGTTTCTACTTTTGAGGCCTTCAGACCTGGAAACGAAACCAAAAAGTTTCTGCATTGTTTTGTTGTGGTAAAAAAGGAAAAAAAAAAAAAAAAACCTTCTTTTTAACTTTCTTGGTCTCTATATTTTAAATCTACCTCCTAACTTTAGTTCTTGCTTTATTTATTTATTTATTATTTATTTTTTTGCCATTACTTTTTAGGATGGCACTTGGGGAACTATTAAAGGAAGCTGTACAGTAGTTAGAGATTTTGCAGACTTGTGTTATCATTCATACCCTATCTACTTGAAGGAATTACGTGAAGCCCCTGTTTCCAATGAAGTTCTAACTCTTAGGTAAGTATGAATTTCCTACCCTACGACCTGTAATATTTAGTCATACGGTACAATGGTTTCTCCGGCGTGATGGTTCTTTGGGATCTAGAAAAAGACACTCAATTTTCAACGGCCCTGATTGATTTGTCCACGTAAATTTGCTTGCACGGTATGACCAGAATAGGACTCGTAAGGTAGTTGTAGTTTTGGCATTAGTTTAGTGACATTGTCATAACGAGCAATTATCTTGGCTTCTGTTTTCTTAGGACATGGGACAAAAGATGGAAACTTTAGGTTTAGTAATGCTCTCTTAAAGAATTTGACATTTCAACTTTTAAATGTTGGGCCCTTTGTCTTTTGCTTTTTCCCTAGCAAGCTGATTTTGATATATGTTTGGGTAACCATCTAGGGGACCATAAGTATAAAGTGGGGCAAATATTTACACACGTGCAAGCCGAAATACGTCTCTAATTATAGACATTTCTTAGCTATTTTTGGGATTCTTCAGAAAGTTCATCTTATGCAAAGTAATCCGTTGGAGCTAGTGGGTTATTGGGTGCTCATTAATAGCTGTGTCTGCCACTTTTTTCACAAGTTATTTGGTCCTGTGTAGGTTGATTCATGTGCCGGCTTGCGTCATTGTTGGGTTGATGGGGCTAATTGTGGAGATTCCGTTGTACACTCTAATTGCCATCGTGAAGAGTCCGTACATGTTGTTCAAAGGGTGGTTTCGTCTGGGACAAGATCTGATTAGCCGAGAAGGGCCATTTCTCGAAACAGCTTGTATCCCTGTTGCTGGTTTGACGATCCTAATGTGGCCTATTGTTGTTATTGGAAGCGTCATATTGGCTATTTTCTCTAGCTTTTTTGTTGGATTGTATGCAGCAGTCGTCGTGTATCAGGTTTGAATTGGATCACACTTGAATTTGATTATTTTGTTATGAATTTGTCTTGGCCTTTTGTTTGAGCAAAGTAACACTTTTAACCTTTTCATGAATGAAGGAACGATCTTTCAGAAGAGGTATAGCTTATGTGATTGCTATGGTTGCTGAATTTGACGAATACACCAACGATTGGCTCTATCTGCGCGACGGCAGTATTTTTCCAAGGTAATTGTCCGTCCAATTATTACTGTTACTATGATATTTTGAAGTTTGTTGAGCATGACTTTGATACATTTTATAATTTCCGAGCCTCTTTGATACTAGTAGTTGCATTGCTTGCAGCCAGGCCCCAATATCGAAAGAAAAGGGTAACATCAAGATCACCCGAATCTTCTGTTCGAGGGAATCAAGTGGCTGGCGGCAAACCCAGTTTGACTTCTCCTGAAGCACCTGCAATGCTTGTGCCAAGTTTAGCTCCTTCAAGATCAGTTAGAGAGACTATTCAAGAGGTGAAAATGGTGCAGGTATGCTTTTATAAGGCAGGTCGTATGCAAGGTATTCGCTGCCGTTAGATACCGCTAGTACTAAGTGACGGTTTAACAATTATATTACAGAGAATCTTCTCCACTTTATTCAAATAAGTACCCTTGGTTGACTGGAATATGAAAGACGGAGTAGAAATATACGGGTTCATGTAGTTCTATTATCTCGACATAGGAAATATAAAAGAAATGTTACTTGGATTTCAGTTTGGACAATTTTTATGCACTACTTTCCTTTCTTAGCTTATGCATCCAACTGAATACCAGAAACAAGTTCAGCACCATTTATTTGACCATTATGCTAATTTTAATGAATTTCATACTCTGATGATGGTTATATGTCTATTTGTGTATTTATTTTAAAACACGACAGATCTGGGGAAATATGATGAGGACCTGCGAAATTAGGGGGAGAGAATTATTGGATGCTAATGTTATAACTCCCGCCGATCTACACGAGTGGTTGAAGACAAAGAACAACAATGACGCAGCCATAATTGATGTTGGCTTGCCTTGTTACTCGTTACTGCAGTCTCTGCTCTACTCCATCAAAGGAAATTCAAGCGGCATGTTGCTACTCGATAATGTCGAAATAACCCATCTGAATAGACCAAAGGACAGATTGTTGGACTGGTTCTTTAATCCTGTAATGGTCTTAAAGGAGCAGATTAAGGCCATAGAATTAGGAGAAAGTGAGGTGCGGTTGTTGGAGAAGGTAGTTCTTTTCGGAGGCAACACAGAACGCATGGAAGCTTGGGAAAACGGGAGTTTAGTACCTCAAAATGCTCTGAGGACTGCTCAAATTCAGGGCATTAGTAGAAGGTAAGTACTTTCTTTGGCATTAAAGTAGGTATTTTAAGGTAAGTACCTTAAAAATACATGTTGCCTATGTTTTAGTTGCAAAGATATGTATAGCCTTACGGATTCTAAACTTCTAGCAATCTGTTGACACTCGATCACCCTGATCCATTCCCTTTTCCCGTATTTATTTGTTTGGTGTTATAATGGGCCCTGATTTTTCTCTCTTCTCCTTTGAGAGTCTGTGTATTAAGATAACAAAATGTTATTTTTGCAGGATGTCGGGAATTATGAGAAGTGTATCAAAGTTCCCGACTTATAGGAGGAAGTTTCGACAAGTAGTGAAGGATTTGGTTGCGTACTCCTCGGAAAAGGAGGCTTCTACTAGGTCAAGTTCCATGAGATCTGGCGCATCCATTGAGATTGTGTAGGATGTACCTCAACTTGGTGTCACCACCTGTTTCATATAATATTAGTGTTGCTTTGTGAATACCTCTAGGAAAAGTAGGACTTTCCCTCTTTGAGATGAAGAAAAGTATTGCTGTTAAGTTTCTTGCGTAAGGGTAGATGTTGATATAGCAGTATACGCTGGTATTTTAGAAATTTGTGTTTATAGTAGCTTTTTACCCCTTTATATATGTATATATAAATTGTTTTGGAAAAAATTGATTTCATGAAGTTTTGCAACAATGAAGTCCTGAAAGAGAAGTACTTTGCATGGCTTTTTTCTTGAGATTCCTTTTGCTTGAACTTTAAATCTTATCCATTCTGTTGGTGCAACAAGAATTCCTGGACATGAAATTGATATGCACGCTAATTTGCAACAATGAGGACCAAGCACATTAAAAAATAAAAAATAAAAAATAAAAAGAGAGAGAGAGAAGGAAAGAAAAAGACCATCTTGTTTTGGTTCAATGGGCCCATTGGGCCATCAACTGTGTTCAACTTTTGGGTCTTTGAACAAGAACAACCAAGATATCTAGTGAAAAATCCTAAGAGGCACTAAATATAGATATATTGAAGTTGGGAGTGGGCAAATTCAAACTTTTACCTTTTTTTTTTTAATGGAGTAAGATATAAAATTATGCTAGATTATACATGGTTAACAACAAAGTAGTACAAATAGGCACCCCTGGTACTAATAGACTAACACGAGGTGGGTCTCATAGTATGATATTAAGAACTAAACACCCTAATTTTATCAGATTACCATGAGCAATAAAAGCATGAAAGAAAAAAACAAACAAGAATGTGCAAGATTTACTATGATCTACCCTGAATGTGAAAGTTATGTTCATTTTCAATTGTTAGTAATTCATTTTTATAGTCAAGAAACCATAAGGGAAAATCATACACTCGGTCTCTATATATTTTTTTCCTCTAACCTCTCTAATAACCCTAAAATCGATACCCATTTGTATGAGACAAATAATTCAGCCGAAATTACAAGTGTGAATCTCAAAAGCATCCTAAATAAAATCATGATCGACTAGCTTGTTGAGTATGCATCGATGTGCATGCTATACTATATTAGGAACATAATTAATTAAGCTCCATAAAAATGAAGATTTATTGCTATTTAATTTTGGTGCTCGGAACTCGTAGTGTGCTTAGCATTTTTCATATATGTTCAAGTTTAGTGTGCTTTTATTATTTTATTATTATTATTATTATATTGCACCACAAAAGGAACAATTCCCATTCTCATAATTAAATACTCTGATCATACTAATCTAAGTCATTGTGGGATTCGATCCCAGTCTTCGAATCCAAAAATACCATGTATATTAATATATAATTTTCCACTTTTGGTAATGACGAGCAACTTGAAGAGAGAGAGAGCGAGAGGGAAAGGAAGTAGGAATATATGTGATCTAAAAAGATATAGAAAAATCAAAGGTCATCAGATGGACTGCAGCAGATTGAGGAAGAAGATCTGTTTGAAAGAAGAGCAAAGGAATCAACCAAGATCTTGAAAAAGATCCCCACCCCCACAACCAAAAAAAAAAAAAAAAGGAAAAAAAAAAAGAAAAAAAAGGGTGAGTTTGCTCATCAGAACATCATAAGAAAATGAGCACTTTTGCCAAATGCAGTAAGATTTTTACACACCTTTTACACAAAACACACACACACGCAATGCATGCATGCAATGCTATACACACCGCACTAACCTTCTTCCAACCGACATTACCTGACACAATATGATCTCATCCCCATCCATGTCATCTTACTGTTTAACGTAATATTTCGCTCCAGATCATCTCTCTCTCTGTATATGTGTGTGTATGTGTATATATTATATCTCATTGAGTTCTCCACAGCAAAGTTTCACATATAGCAGAGTTCATAGAATATATATGTACACACACGACAAGGATCCAAGCCCTTTGATTACTAGCTACCTTACAGTAAGCAAGTCATAGAAACAGGAAGATAAAAACTTCCCCTAGACCTTTTGGATCGCAAATTTGATTTGAATATAATATATATGTATATATATATATGTTATGTCCAATGTACTATAATGATTAGACAGCATCTTCCCACGAGGAGTGGCATCATATGCAATTTGCTGGCCGTCATTGTCCAAGGTGAAAGTGGCGAATTCGAAAAAAAGGTGGAAAAAGTAAAAGACGAAAGATAAGTTGTTTTTAAGGTAAAATATTAAAAAATACAAATGAAAAAAGGAGGGAAATTATTTGCATATACTATAAAAATAGTGATTCCGTTCCATCTATATATATATATATATATATAATATACCTAACCTTGTGTGGTGACTAGTGTGCCAAAAAACTATCTTATTATTTTCAACCTCTATGGCGATAATACAAGACAGCTAGAAGATAAACTCACGAAGTAAGTATTGCTCATGTGGTTATATTATATATGAAGGTTAGACAAGTAAAATTTTCCTCTAATTTTCCCCAAACTGTGAGTGAGAGTATTTTTTGGCATATGAAGTTTTTATTTATTTATTTATTTATTTTTATGTGAATACTCATAAACTCAGGGTCCATTTGTCTTTAAGGTTTAAACTTGAGATTTAAACTTCAATTTTTGTTTTTTTCCTCAAAAGTTTTTTGTCTTTTCTAAAAAGTCAACAAAAATTACTGTTCAAACTTAAAAATTTCAACTCAAATTCATTCACTAAACAGGCCCTCAATTATTAAAGATTTACTTATTTCAAGAGAAACGAAACAAATTTAAATGATTATTTTTTTCAAATATATTTTCAAATTTGACACTTTTTCACTTCAAATAATTTTTATTATTTTTTTTTTCAAACACATATTTTCCAAACTACGTCTTGTTTCCAATCCAAAACACATCTTCACGGCCTCTCGCAAACGGGCAGTAAAAAAACTTATTCTATCAATAGGATAAGACAATGTAGGTTATGGTAGAACTACCCACAATTTGGTGAGGCATAATATCTCTACCTAGTTTACCTATGATTTTTTTTTAGGTGATAGTCTGATTGGCTGTCGCTTCTTAGATGGCCCTTTGCATGGGGGCGAATTCAGAATAAAGTTGGTACTATTACAAGGTAACAAGAATAAAGCATCGATGCGTACAACTGAATAAAAACACCCACCAATCCAACCATATTCTATTGCCTAGTCAATGCCTTCTCTCTCTCTCTCTCTCTCTCTCTCTTCTCTCTTCTCTCTTCTCTCGACAGTTCAGTATAAAGTTATTTCAGTAGAACTGGAGAAAAAAAAGATGTTGCCTTGTGGTTGAGATGGTTTTTTCAACCCACGAATCACCAACTCTTGGTGTGGTCCTAAAATGAAAAAAAGAAAAAAGGAAAAGGAAAAAAAGAAAAGAAAGAAAAGAAAGAAAAAGAAGGAGAAGCAATTTGAAGGACGAAATTTGGCTGAAACCATTGAATTTGGAGAGAAATATTGGGAAAAGGCGCACACACCATGGAGACATATAATGCCCATGCATGTACTATAGAATACATATATGCAGATAATAATTTCCCAAAAAGAAATTAAAAGAAAGAAAAAATATAATTATTAAGGGTCATCTTTTTAATCCGTGTGTACGAGCGTAGAGACAGCATATCTCCGAGAATCATAACCTCTTTTGCAATGATTATATTTGCAACGGAAAGCGACACTTGCTCACTACATATTACCTGCCTTTCGTGTATAAAAGTGCCCTTCTCCATCATCAAATTCAGAAAACCACACACACACACACACACATATATATTATATATTATATATTATATATGTATGCACCAGCCTCATCACCAATATACCTGACCAGCCCTCCTGCTTTCTCCCACTACTCTCTCTCTCTCTCTCTAAACGTTTTAGGCACTTTTAGTCATATATAGACGTAGCACATATCTTTAAATATATGTTTGTATAGCAATGTAGCCATAGAGAGTTTGAGTGTTGACTCAGTAACATTGAACTTTTAACCTCAAAATGGATAATATTGGACTAACTCCCTTCTCTTTTTCCTTTTTTTTTTTTTTTTAAACTACTACTCTTTTCTTATTTGGCTTTTGCTTAATATTTTAATTAGAATTTAAATTCTTTATCTTAATTTTTATTTTTTTTAAAAAGTCAAAAAAATTATAATTAATTTTAATTTAAAAATTTTATCACCAACTAATAAACTAAACAGAGAAGAATTTTATTAATTTTCTTCTTGGACCTTTTTTTTTTTTTTTTTAATCTTTTGTTTCACTCTTTTGTTTTTCTTTATGGTAAAATTGTACTTGGAAAAGGGAGAGAGAGAGATAGTCTCTCTCGCACATGGGGTGGGAAAAGACTCAACTTTCGGATTCTCAACACGTGTCCGTAACTTAAACGGCATGGTGTTTGTATTGCAATCCATTCAAGTAATGTAGTGTACCCTCTCCCCCCTCTCTCTCTCTCTCCCCCCCCTCTCTCTCTAAACCCATGGCTTGTCCTCACCAATTGTCTTCTCTCTTGTTATCCCGTTTATGATAATAATAATAATAATAATAAAATAAGATAAGATATTTCATAAATATAGAGAAAAAAAAAATGTGAAATGTGAAATGAATTTTACAGCTAAATAGGAAAACGACAACCGGTAAAAAGCAAAATAGTAATGCATAATAAGAATTCTATTTGTTCAAGCAAGTTAGAAAGAGAAGAAAATAGTGCTGAGAATTAATACTGTGAATAGGACTGTGTTTCGTACCAGACGGCGGCCAGTGGCGAGAGAAGGGGAAAGAGTTTTGCAGGGAAACAGGCGCGAAATATAGGGCATAAAACAAACCGAAAAAACAAAATAAAAAGAAAATGGAAATCGTATTATCGAACCCCCTTTTTTTCCTTTCCCGAAGGAAAAATAAAAATAGAAAAATTTTCATTTTTCTTTGAAAGAAAGTTTTCCCGTACAACACGTACAGAGAGATCAGAATTAACAAACGGAGCTGCTGCTGCTGCTACTGCAGAATAATTCGTCTGCTTAGTGATAAATAGGGAAAGCTGTACATGATAAAAAGGCCTAGACTAGCTAGAGATGAGCTAATTTCCATTAAAATTAGCAGTACCTAGAAGATAATTATACTTGTAATTATAATTATAACAAACTAATGAGAATTATCATGAGAACCTGATGATCAGCCAGTAGGAGTAGTAGTAGTAGTAGTACACTTTTTTCTTTCTTCTTCATCGTGGAAACCGACGTTGGTTTTGGATGTTTTAACTGATTTGTAAAGGCTACTTTCTTCTCTCTCTCTCTCTTTTTAAAATTTTTTTTCCCCTCTTGATTCATGGCTTTATTCTAACCCACTCATAACGTCCCTCCAAGGGAGTGTCCTTCACGATATCGTAGTTATACCTGCAAGAAAAATTCTATTATCAGCTGGTTGTTTTTTTATTTTCTCGGCAGACAAACAAACATCAATAAAAGCAAAATTTTGAAGTGTCGTTTTTGGTATAGCTTTGCAGCAGCAGCAGAAGTAGTACAGTTTTGAAAGTGGCAGAGAAAATTATTTGATTCGACGTCATTGTATTACTCGCAATCTTTTTTTTTTTTTTCAGGTTTTTTTAGAAAATAATTAATTTCGTAGTTATCATGAAGAACAAATTACTTACTTCTCCGCAAAACGTTTCTGGATATCTTTCTCAGCGGCTGCGAAGAATTCCTCTAGCTCCAATTCGCTAGGCATTTTCTCAGCCACCACTGATCGCCGGTGAGAATCTTCCACCGTTTGCCTCGCCGCTGCTGACTCTACGTCGTCGGATTCTTCTCGGAGCTGACTTGAAGGCGTCATCTCTCGCCGCCTGAGAGAAAAAAAATCAACGTACACTAGTGAGAAGAAAACTAAATTCTCAAAGAATCTCCAAAAGAAAATTCATGTAATAAAGTTGAATTTAAGCATACTTGAGCTATTTGAGAGAGAGAGAGAGAGAGAGAGAGAAGAGCGAGAGAGAGAAAATAAGGTGAGTGAGGCTTAATATGTAAGGCTGAGAAATTGAATTTTTGAGCTCTTTTTTTGAAATTTGAATTTTAGGATAGTTGTGAAGTGGAAAATTAAAGGATCGGGGGAAAATTTGAAAATAATGAACGTTTGAGTGTGGAGTTGTGTTTGGCTGAAAACCTTTCTCTGCAGGAATTATAAGTCGATGTTTCAACTTCGGCGCTCTCATCATCACCATCATCAACATCCTGAAAAAATAAATAAATTCCACAATTAATGAAACATAATACAGAACGGAATGGAACGGCAAGAGCAATTAAAGCTCTCGACAAACTGAAACGAGAGAGAAAAAAGAAAAATTAAATTTCAAAGAATTTGGACAGAAATTCATTGCGCGAATTTAATTGGCGACCTCCAGATCTGCGAATTCGATTCTCTTCTGATCATCATTATCACCATCGGCAATCTCACTGGAGCCATTACTCGAGCAACAGGACGCCTGAACGTCGCGATCGGACGAGCTAGGGCTCGCGCACCGCTCCTCCACCTCCTCCGCCGCCGTACGTACTCCGATATTACTCTCCGCCGTCGCTGGAATCACCAAATTCTCCGACGCGATCACCACTCGTTTCCGGCTCCTGAGCTCAACATACGACGTCGATAGCTTCACCAATTCTCCCTTCGTCGTCGTCGTTGTCGAGCCGGTGACCTTCCTTCTCTTCTCCGTCACCGAGCTCGCCGCCACAGCTGCCTTCGCCGCCATGGCCAGAGCCGCTCTGGCCCTAGTCCTCACTCCCACCTGAGCTACCTCCATCACTGCAATCTCTGCAATTCCTCTGCTGGTACACTTCCGCACCATTATCTCTCTCTCTCTCTCTCCCCACAAAGTTTTAGGAGACAAAGAGAGAGAAAGCGAAAGGTAGAGAAAGAAAGAAAGAGAGAGAGAGAGAGAGAAGGGGAAGGAGCGTGTGCGTGTTTGTGCTCGTTTGCGGAAACGATGATAGCCGTGATGATGAATGGTGAATGATGAATGATGATGATGGTGATGAGGAGGACGAGAGGGCCTTTTGGACGGCTGAGATTGGTTTTAGCTTTTTTAAGAGGTAAAGAGTTTAGTGGTAGTGGTGGTGGTGGTCCAGACCCCGTTAACAGTGACGGGGGGAATCTTCAAACGGGGAATTTGACGGCGCCGTTATCCAGATCTGAGAAGCCGTTGCGGTTTGCGCCGATCTTTCACCTAATCAATATCCGCCACGTGGAGACGCGCACGTTGGAGCTTTATAACTGTAGCGACCCCCGGAGCCGGAAAATATGATTGCGTTAGTAGTGAGGTATAAACGACTAGAAAAATGTGAAAAAATTAAAAGAGGACCAATTAAATAAAAAATAAAAAAAGAACGAAGAAGACTTTCATTGTAAGGCGTAAAAAAGTTTTTTTTTTTTTTTTTAATAATAGACCGTGTATATAAAATGTTAGATTAAATAAAAATCATGGGGAAAATTAATAATTAAACGAAGTTTCATTAAAAAAAAAATCTTATAATTCAGAATTGTACTTTAGAGACATTTTTTTTTTGTCCTCCTAAAGAATTTTACTAAAATTAAATATAGAAAAAGAAAAGGAAAAAAAAAATGGTTACGTCGAATTCCGTCCGTCGAGCAAGAATGGATGCCGTTTCTCTCGTAAATCAGCTTTGAATTCCGTTGGTGGGGAAGTACCGGTCTTAAGCGTAATTATTGTGCAGACAAGAAAATTACCTTTATACCCTCGAAGGTGATTCCGGTACGTTGGAAAACGGCATTCCATTTGTGTGGTTTAATGCTAATTATCAAAAGCTATCAAACTACAGTTTGAAAATAATGCCAAATACTTTGGAGAAAAGTATAGAAATGATATACATTTGGGTGGGAATTGAAAGGAAATTCCAGCACATGGTATTGGAGTATAGATAAGGTTGTATTGGCTCTCAATTAAAAAAAATAAAAAAAATAAAAACTATATTTGGTATTACTCTGGTTGAGAATACAAGTTACAAACAGGAAAAAAAAAAATTTGTTTGGCTAAATTCCTATTCTTACCAAATTCACCAATAAATAACCAATGCGAGATTACGATTTCAGAATATGCTAGAATCAAGAATCTTTTATCATTTTCGGATTAAAAAAAAAAGAAAAAAAAAACAGTAGCATTCACTTTTTTCTTCTTTGTCATTCAAGTCTCATAGAACCTACGAAAAGTACAATCCATTGGCTTCTTCTTCCTCAATTTTCAATTTTTGTTTCTTTCTTTTATATACGGTAAAAATGAAACTTCCTAGTCTCCCCCAAGGTGAAACTAGCCACGTTTTCCATGTAGTCATTCGGTATACAAATCACAAATTAGTTTTGTCCAATTAGAAGTTCATTTCATGGAAACGAAGCTAATATTTGGCCTTGCAAAATTTTATTTCTGCCCTCGTACTACCATCACTTGTAATTTCTTTTAGACTTATTTAATTATCAGTTGATCTAATATAATTTTATATGTCACTAACACCCCTTGTTTCAAAGAAAGAAGGACGAATTATTCAAATTTCATTTGAAGGTAAAAGAAATACATAACTTTACATGTTAGTTTTATACGTTCATTAAAAATGTTTCACATTAATAATGCTAGAAAGGGTGCAGCCAGAACGGGTTCAAGAGATGAGGATCCAGGTAGTTCAGTCACCCTCGGGGGAAGTATCATTCCATTCACTTGTTTAACTGCTAAGAAGAATAGCTTTTCTTCTCAAATCAGGATTCCTATAATAAGTATTAAAATAAGGCTCAGGATAGCGATGAGGAGGAAGAAAGGAAAATTGAGGGGATTGAAATTTACTAGCCTTTCAAGAGTAGCCCTTCCACAAGCGGATGGAAAAAGGTACTAGGGAAGGAGTTCTTGGGCTAATATAGGTCCAGCTGATCAGAGGGAGGAAAGGGTAGAGTGATTTGATAAATGAACTCTTCCTCGCAGTCCTTGTTTCACATTATTAATCTTCGTATATTTATTGATTTCAATTGTTACATATACCAGATATATCTGGCACATCTAGTAGAGCTAAATCAAAGACATTTCCTATTTCTATACACAAACATTTTTTGTTTTCTAATTGCAACTTGTGTAACCAAACATTACGTAAAGGAGATTTGCTCAATCCATTTCTTCATGAAATATATTCAACTAACATGCCTAATTCCGTAGAGGGAATATCGGGGTGGATTCTCCTTTCCCTATACCACTAACTACGATGGAAATCTTAGAAGATGTTTGGCATTATATTTTATTTTAAACTAAATTGTACTTTTTCATATCAGTTTTTATCTTTTTCTGAAAAAGTTTTTTGTCTTTTCTGAAAAATCAACAAAAATTACTATTGAAATTTAAAAATCTTAAATTAAACTCATTCACCAAACACCCCCATAAAAAGAAAAAAAAAAAAAGAAGGCTTAGGTTTGACCTATTTGAATTACAAATCTAGTGGTAGTTAACAAAAAATTAAAAAATAATAATAAAAAGTGGGTCGCCCAAAACCATTGTAATAATTGATTGTTGAGTATTTTATAAGTTGAATTCCATTTTGTGACTTCAACAATGTGGCAAGTGTCTGTGTGGTTACAAAATACCACCATCAACATGAGACAACAAAGCATACGTTTGACTTTAGAATAAACAAATTCATAGTATAAATTTTTTGCTCGTGATTTTCTATTTTTCACATCTTATTATCGCCCAAAGTTTCATTCTTGATTTTGGTTGGATTGATGAGTTTCGTATTCTAATATAAGTAGTTATGTTTCATCACGGACTTTTTTCGTGTGAAATTTCTTTGATCGCACTTGAAAATGATAACTTTAGCTGGTTGTTCCACACACACACACACACACACATATATATATATATATATATATTTTCCCTACCAAAAGATTAAGGTATTCGAGTGTTGAACATTTAAAAAGGAAAAAAAAAAAAAAAAGTGGTACGAAAAACAAAACGAATAATTCCCTCTCAAATGGTAGAGCAATTGGGGGACAGGGCACACATGGTCATTAAATTTAGGGCCATAACGGCTAAACTGTTAGGTAAGTGTTGAAATTAATATATAGAATTATTTGTCGAGGCCCTAAAATTATCTATACCGTCACGTACACGTGTCAATTGTACATGTAAACATTACACGTGGGAGTCCATTCACTTGCACCGTCCATTTTGTAACCAAATGAGGAAAGATGGACCACAGCCTTACAATAGTTTCTCCGTTCTGTTATGGGATTTACAATTAAAGTCGTCCTTCATTTATTTATTTTCAGAATTTGAGATGAAGATTAGATTTGTCTCTTATGTTAAAGTCAGATGTGAAATTATTATTTAGTAATGTTTGTAATCAGTCTTTTAAGTGTTGATATCTGTTAAATTTGTCACCTTTTGGTACTTTTTTCTGCCTCCCAAATTTTTAATTTTTAACAATTTACTTTATGAACTTTCTAAATTGTTGTAATATACTTATATTGTCTAATTTTTTTTAATTAATCACAAAAGCCCACAAATACCTCATGTGAAGACGAAAAACCTCATTTCTAATTAAAAAAAAAAATCTTCAAATGTAATACAAATCTCAACACAAATCTTTCAAATTCAAATCTTCAATTTAGTTTAAAATTAACTAAACAGGGCATTTTACAATATTTTAGAAAGTTCTTGCGGGCAAATCAAATGTTAAGAGTTTGGGACTAGTTGTCAAAGAGTGACATGATTATTGCTAGATATCTCATTTTACAAATACGAAGATGTTTTAAGTATTTCAGTGAACATTAGTGATTTGTTTTACAGTTACAAAGATGGTTGAAGTATTTGTAAAATAAAATGAACAAAAATAGTATTTAAACTAAATACAAGGAAGATTTAAAATTTTTTTTTAAATATATGCGCTATTTGATCTTTTAATTTTATGATCAATTTGCTGAACTATTTGCCTAAACGATCTTTTTTTTTTTTCCCTTTATTTTTCAGTTCAATTGTATATTGAGGTACGTATGTAAATCTTATTTTTCAGCTATTAAAAAATTGAAATATTTTTTTTTTTTCGAAAATAACTAATTTAAGGAATCGAGTAGCAAATTTAGATAGCAAAGAACAAAGTTATAAAAACAACAAATTAATTAATTACTTAACCAGATAAAATCATTTTAAATTTGATCTAAGAGCTAAAACTAGTACTACATATATATTAATCTTTAAAAAAACAAAATGGTCGTGGCGTCAACATAATATTGTGATTTAAATTCAATTTTTACAAGGGAGAATATTGCAAGAAAAAAAAAATATTTGAATTGTGTGCTTCATATCAAATCACTAAAAATGTATTTTTGCAACTTTTATTTTATGAACTATTGTTTAATGGTTTAATTAATATTTTAACAGTTTGTTTTTATGACTATTCACGTTAAAAGTTTTATGCAACACAAAATTGAAAAATAATATTAATTCAATAATTACAAAAACAGTCCTATCAGTAATATAAAATAAAAGATATTAGAGCAGAAGCTCTCATTTAAATATTACTATTAATTTATTTCCTAGAAAAGAAAAAAAAAATATTTATGTGAAGAATAAAGATATGGTGTGAAAGGATATATTATGTCCGTACGTGTGGATTGATGGATTGTTGCCTTTTTCCCGTTCGCCTAGCTACGTGATTTTTTCTTTTCGAAAATTCAAATAAAAAAGTGACTTTATGAAAATAAAAGTCTCCATTAATTTCAGCGTTGAATAGAAATTTATTCCAAAAGCATATATACGAGTTCCCCGGCTCATAATATAATCATTTAATAAATAGACCTCTTGGGAAGTTTAAATAAACGTAATTAATATATCTTTAGATTTTCAAAAAAAAAAATTATCTTTAGAAGTTGTAGTTAATAAAAAGTTCAAATTTTTATATAATCGAATTTATCTTTTTTTTTTTTTCTCTCTTTTAATTTATTCTTCCATCTAAACAACCCAGAAAAAAGATTTATCTTCATTTTCTCTCCCAATACTTAGCAATCGTTTATTAGTTATGAGTTGTAATTAGAAGAATTTTATGGAAGGCTAAAGAAATACTTATGATAATGCGCTATTCTAAAATATACAATCACATCAATGTTATATAAAAACTAAAGAGGTTATGATGTTTATTTTTAACTCTACAATAATATGTCCTACTAATTCATAGGTTTAAGAATGTCAAAATCATGACTGTACGATTTAAATCAAATATATATTTGTTGGATATGATAAGAGAATTTTTTGGGGATATAACACCATATGTCATCAACTTTATATACCATATGTCTAATTTAAATGGTTCAATGGCTCAACAGGTAGCAATGAGAAGGGTTTAGGTTTGAGCTTTCATATTCGAAATCTGAGAATATTTTAGTTTTTCTTTAATAAATTCTGAAAAAAAAATTATTATTAATAAAAAATTGAAAATATCATGTATAATTAAACATCGAAATGTATGTCATTAATAACCTATACAAATATTTCTCTAAAAAATACTACGCGAATATACCACCCAATAGTAATGATGAAAAGACAGAGAGGGGGAGAAAAAGACTCCTGATATATATATATACACACACACACACATATATATGTTAGGGAAGACTCATCATGAGATGATAAAACATAATAAATGTTTTTACTGTGCTAGCAAAAAGAAAATTAATTAATACTTATACTCGGTAAAAAGGGGGAAAAAAAAATCGCCTTATCCAAACGTAGATCTTTTTTGATTAGATCTGAAATCGAAGCTGCATGGAGGGGTCAAAATTTGAAGAATATGTACCTGCTTATGGCACGTTCATGAATATCATCTCCATGTTGAATATGATTGCCCAAAAGCGGTAAAAGAAAAGGCATCACATCCTACACAAAATGTCATATGTGTGTGTGTGTATCAGATCATCAGATCCGAAATCACAGGGCACTCTCTGAGGGCCTTTTTTTTTTTTTTTTTTTATTTTTATTTTAAGTTTCAAAGGGTGGTCATCCATTTCAGGTGCAAATAATGTTCCTAGCGCAATGATGTGCTATATGGTCTAGTTGATCATGCTTGCATTACTACACACATATATGAAATATAGATCATGTTGCAGATGAAATATTTCATGTTTTGTCAGTGTTTGGTCACGAAATTGATCATTAGCTTGTGATTTGGAATTTTATTTAGTAACTGGTATTTTAGTATTGGAAAAACGTGCTTAACCCCGACGGGATTTGATGGAGTTTTCTCACAAAATATGAGTCCTCCCTAGTCTCTGTCCAACTCCGTCAGGTTGGATAGAGTGCTCTTCAATATTAGTTAGTATTACAAGAAATCATTGGTATTACATTTTCTTCTTAACACAAATAATCGGGATTTGTAGTGTTTTTCCTTTAAAAAAAAAAAAAAGGGTTAGTAGTATTATTAGTATCATTGTGGTTGCTAAACTCTTTATTATATAGCAAATTACTCTCTGAAATTAGAATTTTAACAGTTTTAGAATTGACATGAAAAT
Organism: Ficus microcarpa; assembly: GCA_025413485.1. Taxonomy (NCBI): domain Eukaryota; kingdom Viridiplantae; phylum Streptophyta; class Magnoliopsida; order Rosales; family Moraceae; genus Ficus; species Ficus microcarpa. The sequence continues at coordinate 11,276,353 of CM046379.1, read as the reverse complement.
TGACAAAAGAATTTCTATGAAATTTAACAAAGACAATCATATCTCTCTCTGTATAACAACTAAAATTTTTGTCTGGTTACATTAATTGTAAAGTGTTTTAGTTTTCAATGGTTTTTATCTACATTGTTGAAACTACTTTTTCCCTTAATAATATAGCTATACTATAAAATTTAAGCTAGTACACATGAAGGGTAGTATATATGATTTATTAAATTTTAGAAATCATCTATCAAGTTTAGTATTTGAGTCTAAACCTACCAAAAAAAAAAAAAAATCAAAGCTTTAAGAGTAATTTGCCAAGGGGGAAAAAAAAGGGTTTAAAGACCAAAAACCAAAGTGCTATATTTCATGGACTAAAAACCTTTTTTTTTTTTTTTTTTCTTTTTCTCTTCTTCACGTACGTATGTGCATGGTTAACTGTTAATCTTCCATTGTTTTGCATGTATGTATGTGCATATATATATATATATAGATATAGAGACACTGTCCTTCCATCATTTATAAATTTGACATGTTATATATCGTTCAACGCAGGTATTTATTATAGTACCTGCGCGACAAATTAGCCCTTTCATTTCAGGGAAGACACAAGACACCAGTATTTGGCAGTAACATTATAAGGAAAACAGGAATTTTGGAATCTATAGTACACATTATGGAATGAAGGAATTTATAATGTGATCTAGAGAGAGAAAGTGTGAGAGAGAGAGAGAGAGAGAAAGAGATCAATGAGGGGCCTAGAAGAGACGGCCAACCATATAGAAAGAGAAAGATATATAGTAATACCTAAGCTAGTACTCCACTTTAATTAATCCTCAAGCAATTGACAACAATGATCCAAGGAAAAAAAAAATTTTTTTTTTTGGCAGCTTTATTAGTAGTGAATGTTTGGTGTTTGGTTCAAATTAAAGTGTAACACCTAACGTTGATAATGACGCTTTACGCCAAAGATGGAAAACATGTAAAGTAAAAGATTCCCCAAAACTAAGACCTTAAAAGGGGAATAGACAAGGTCACATGGATCTTAGGTAAGGGTGGGCACAGAAAACTAGATCTGATTTTTTTTTAATTTTAAATTTTTTTAATTTTTCTAATTATTGTGAAACAATTTGGACGGCAGTCACATTACATACCCATAATAGTGCCTCGTCTCTACTCACTCTCATAATTATTAGGTAGGCTTTGAGAGTTACTTTAACCCTTATTGGAGTGCTTTGCCTTTTTTGCCTTGCTTTGATTTAACCTCTATATATGCACTTTAAAAAAAAGGTGATTGAATGATTAAAGGTAACCACGCTATTATATTATATTTTCCCACTAATTAATCCAATTTTTCATGTAGAGAATTTTTATAAGGATTAAAAAATTTGATTTATTAACATGTACATTACAATTTAACATTATAAAATATTCTTTAGGTTTCGTTAAATTATCATGTTCTTTTTTATCTGATCAAATCGTTCAGGTATGAGTTCCTTTAATAGTATAATACTATATAAGCATGGTTTTTTTTTTTTTTTGTGGGTACGAAAGAAACCGAATTAAGTATAATATAAGTGTTACATGATTAGAATGTTTACTAAAGGTGGATCAAACGAAATGTTAGTTGAAAAGTGAATTCACGGTAGTGAATAATTTCAAACCAAAGACTAGCCATCTTTTGTAGTCTTGTAATAATTATCGAATCTTTTTGTGCATTAGGGAAGTAAAAAGAGAACATGAATACATGAACTTAAAAAATAAAGATAAAAATAAAATGAAGGTTGAATTCTATTGGATGAAGTTAAGATGATGGATTGCTTGAAAGATAGATGAGATTAAAACCGTGACACACAAAGTCAAAAAAAAAAAGAGAAAGTTGAGAGAATTGGTGATTCCGGGAATATTACTGACAAAACCACATTAATACCGACATATGACCTATGATTATGATATTTAGGTCAAAACCATATTATATATATATATATATGTATTATGTTTTTATATGGCGGAGGATCCAAGGCAAAGAAATTTTAAAATAACTAGAGAAATACTCTAATGAGATGTCCTATCCTATCGTAGAAACAATTGATGTTAATAGTACGATTTCAATATGACGATGTTTATAAATTGAATGTTATGGTACTATTGTTAAAGAAATCTATTATTGTCTGATTTAAGTATTTACATTCACGATTAATGATCTTATTAAACATATAATTAAGTGGAAGCATATAGAGTAGAATTTATCTTTAATATATATATATATATATATTTAAAAAAAGGGGGAAACAAAAACTTGCAAGACTTTGGAAACCAAGGTTACAAATGAAAAGAAGTAAAAGAGCTTTTGGTTCTATTTTGTTCTTTCTTTAAGACGCTATACAGTGGAAAGATATAGCAATCTCGAGACTTTCTTAAAAAAATGAAAGAGAGAGAGAGAGAGAGAGATAAAGAAAGTGGGAAAAGGGAAAGGAAGGAATCTCAAGGCAGAGATATAGAAGGGTAAAGAGAGGTTGAAAAAAAAAAAAAAAAAAAAAAAAGGAGAAAAGGAGTGTGTGGTAATGAGAGGGGGTTTCAAAAGAGAGGATTCCTTTACTGTCCAAGACATGTTTTCAGGGGATAGTGCTCAAATGGTCCTTTCATTTCGCAAAAGCCTCGCTTTTCCCTTTCCATAGTCAGGCCTCGCTCTCTTGATCTTTTAAAAGTGCACCTCTTTTGCGGCTTACGTTGGCCCTCTTCATCTTTTACTTCCCCCTTTTTTTTCTTTTTTAATTTTTTTTCCTGCTAAATCACGATCATATATGGGGTGGTCCGATATTTACATATATACACACACACCTATATATATATATTTATATAGTTCCTTAATATAAGCATTCTCTCTCTCTCTTCTCTCCCTCTACTCAAAAGCTAGCCCTTTATGATTATTAAGATGATGATCAAAAGTTTAGTTTGTTGCCTCTTAAGATTCTGAAACGTGTCACTCATGAAGGTTACTAGCCTTTCACCATATAAACGATTAAAAATAATATTAGGAATACTAATTTTAATATCAACTTTTTGCATCAATATATATAACATTAAGTATCATCTTATCATTAATTAACATGATAATAATTTAAATATCTACAAATGAAAATATGACGACTCACAAGACATGTCATTTTTTAAAAAAAATTAAAAATAAACAATAAGATTAAAATTGGTTTTGGAGATATTATTTTTATAGTGAAATGGTGATGAATTTTTGGACAGAAAATAGTGGAATTCGTTTTTAATAATAGAGTGGATAGGATCTTGCATATGATCTAAATCTATCTACGCGACACTGTTGTAGTCAAAGTAATATTAGTAGGCTTTTTAGTCCGAAAAACAGAGGTATTAGACATAGGTAGACGGTTCGTTTCTGGTGGAAAAATAATGTCTGTCGTATTAATACTTATATTAATGTGTTTTGACTGATAATAACAGCTAACCAAACAAAACGACGACATTATTGAGTCACGAATCCTAGCTAGCTAGATACTTAATTAGCTCTATTGGGTTTTTTTTTTTTTTTTTTTTTTTTGAAAAGAAAAGAAAAGAAAAGAAAACATGCACACACACAATCTAGCTAAAAGCTTAACTGGACAGCTGGTTTTAATTAAACTATAATGAACATAATTTGACTTGTTTAGGAATTAAAAGACCACCTAATTCATATTATCTGGGAACAATTAAAATGAGATTAAAAGAACTAAAAGACATATTTTGTAGTGGTTTACTTTTAATAAAGCCGTGTCCGGTTGTTACAGTAAAATAACACTGTAATCAAATAAAGAATTACGTATAATCCTTCCCTAGATCTAGGTCTCTTGCTCTCTGTTTTTTATTTCTACATAAAACGACCTTTAAACGCCCAAATGTGAGTTCAAACATGTATTGATTATTTTTAAAAAATCTTGAAAATATATTTAATTGCGATAATTAAGAGTCAATTAGAAAATTGACTCAAACATTTTCTTTTTTTTGTTAAATAGTCTTCCAAAAAAATTTATTAACAAAATGACTTTGGAACGACCGGGTTTTTAGACGGCCATTCCTATGTTAAAATAAAAGAAGATTATTTTGTTAATTTCAATTTTTGAGGATGTTTGACAAATATTCTGATAATTAACAGTAAAAATGTACGGTGTATAATTAGGCTTCATATAACACAATACAATAGGTCGTCCTCTGCTAATAATTTGATAAAGTTGTGTCTTTCTGTAAAGCTCAATTAGTGTTTATCTTTCTTATAAAAAAAAATATAGTTTTAATCTTGTGTAATTTCCATGTATTGAATGGAGATATTCACTTATAATCAGAAGCTAGCTAATGAGAAATCAGCTTATGCCCAAAAAAAAAAAAAAAGGAAGGGGGGGTTGGGGCAACGATTTTTCCAAATGGGAAATAAACGTGTATGACCACTATATCTTTTTAAATATTTTGGTGGGCTGTCGAATCAGAGGGTCCCGTCAAAATACCAACAACTTATCCAAATTAGGACGTGAATTATTATTCCTGTAAATGCACCAACCATTAATTTACCATGCACTTCATTGGCCATCCACGCCACCTGAGGCACTCTACGCTCCAATAGCAACACGACGATCTTTGCTTATAGCTTTGCCCAAACCAATTTTTAGATCAATTTGTGATCCCTCTCTTCAAAACTCTTTAAATGCTATTAAAGAAAAAAACTTTTTTTTTTTGAATAAATAACTAAATAGTGAAAAATTTGAATGTAGAGCATGATAAATTTATTGCCTGTCAACAAATTTTGTTTTCCACCAGCAAATCTGTATCATATTATGTTAAGTTTTTACGCGCACGCGCGTGTGTGTGTGTATATATATATATATTTTTTGACGTTCTAAAACGTGCGAAGATAGCTTGATTGCGACAAAACAAGGAACTCTAGAGGGGAAGGATTTTTTTTTTTTTTTTTTTTTTACTTTAATTTTTTTCAGGCCGATGTGGCCCTTGTGGAAAAAGGCCCTAATTAAGTAGTTGGAAATAATGGCAGTGGTCCATTTTGGAGCCGAGTACTGGTGGCGGGGATATCTTTATTTTTATTTTTATTTTTTTATTTATTTTAAATGTTCTACAAGCTCAAGCTGATCAATTACTTCCATCACCAACCGAGCACTGATGCTTCGAATCTTCTCAGCAGTAAGGTACCTGCAAAAGCTTTGGATGGCTCTCTTGTCTAGGGCATTTACGGTTTTTTGTCTTGAAGCTGGCGCCACGTGGCAGCTCTTGGAAAACTCCTCTCATCAGGTCACTATAGGTTTGAAGAATTTTGGATTGACTTTATATATGTATATATTGTCTCTTATGTTGTTACAATTTTATATTTAAAAATATTTAACAATTAATTAATTTATATATAATTTTTTACTTAAAATCTTATCACATTATATTATTTCAATATTGGTGTACAAAAGATAATAATTATTAAAAATATTATATTTGAATCTCCAATAAGTATATATAACATAACTCCCGTGTGAAAGGGGAGTCATATAAGAGCCTTCTCTATTTATACATACATATATATTTTTTTAATACATCATCTAAAATTGAACATTAGAAAAGAAAAAGGTAAGGACTACCTATAACATTATATTCACTAGTAGAATTAAGAGATTTTTACTATAAGATCTGAAAAAAATACATAATCAATAAATTTCTGGTTTTCAATATCTGTATTATACACTGACTATTCTATTTGTGGTGTGTCTATATATATATATATATATATAGATATAGGGCTCTAGCTTTGGGGGCGTGTAACGCGTGCTATGAGGGATGACTGATTATGTGACCGTCCATCATTGGCGTACCGGAGGATATCATGTAGAGATATCAATCAATGCTCACCCTGGCCCCTTATTGTCCACACGCTTCTAAATATTTTGTCAGTGATCTCTGCAGAAATACTTGGATTGGGTGACACATGCTCCAATTTAATTCATATGGTTTATCTCATCGAACATCCTGTTAAAAACGGTAAGGTTTCAGCTCCCTGTTCATTCTTGATGTACACTTTTAGCTATGTTTGGTGGCAGGGATCGAAAATAAAATGGACGGAAGTGCAAAATATATAGGTGAGAGAAATTAAAAAGAAAGAAGAAGATTTTCCTTCATATTGGTTTGGTAGAAAAGAAAAAAACAAAGGAAATTAAATATTGATTACGGTTTTTTTTACAATTACACCTTTTATATTAATGAGAGGATGAGTAATGATTAATATCATAAAAGTCTTTTTTCACATCATTTGTTTTGTCAAAATTTTTCATCAACTTTTTTTTTTTTTTTTCCAAAGTTGGAGAAGTTAAAAATTGGTGAGTCATGTGGATTTATAATTTCTTTCATTTTGTTTTTCTCTTCAAAATCCCTCCTCTAATTTCTTCCTCTCTCTGTTCCGCTCTATCAAACATAGGCCTTAAAATATAGAGTATTTAAGTTATAGGAGAAAAAAAAATAAACAAATAAGAATATACAAGATTTATATTGGACACTTTTCTTACGAAAGATGCATCCATTTTTAATCGTTGCACTTTATGATGAAAAGAAGTTTATAAGAGAAAATCAAACAACTTTCCATTTTCCTTTTTTTTCTTTTTTTTTTTTTTTTTGCTCTCTCTCTCTAATCTCTCGTAAAAACGGAATTCCTTTATATAAAAATATTGATGTTTATTTGTCAGAATAATTATTAGGGTCCGAACACTTAAAAAAATATTGTGATATAATACGCTGTTATACTAAGAACATCAGTGGTGATTTCCACTGATTTCACTATTTTTTTAACGATAATTTTTACCCTGCATGTGTATGTAGAAATATGACACCACAAATTGCGGGTTGGTCTTATTTGCAACATTTCATCTTTTTTTTGTCTTGTCATGATGGTCACTAACATTCTTCACATGTGACTCAACAAATTAAAGATTAAAATATATGCATACATACATATATATTTGGATTAGGATAATATTCTTATCAAATATGATCATCTCGACTTTGGCTACATAAAACAAGAATTAGTCTGAATTTCACATTTCCCTTTTCACTTTTTTTTTTTTTTTGTTTTTTGGTAAAGGGGGAAAAACGAGTTTGACAAACTAACAAAGCATATTCATGTATGTTCTTCCTAATTTATCGCTTTCTCGTTTCCCATGCGGACACACACACACACACATACATATGTGTGTGTGTGTGTTTGCGTGGGGGCAAATTCAAGGTGAAGTAAAGCTGAAAGATTGGCTGATGAGAAAGTGAGGGCTCTACTTTTCTTCTAAAGGTGCATACATGGTTGAATATCCGAACTTTAGCAAAAGAAAGAAAAAGAAATCCTGCTGGTAAGATACAGATATCGTTCAAGTCAGCGGACAACAACTTTTTCTCTTTCTGTCTTTTACAACTAGCTGTTAGAAAAAAAAATAAATAAATAAATAAATTCAACTTAATTGGTGATTGAATAATTCTATTCTTCTCTCATCTTTATTTGTTTATTTATTTATTTTGTATAACATTATAAAATGTTGATTAAGTAAATTGTGGCATAAAAGGGGGAGCTTAATTAAATAATAATTAACTCATCATGATGACTTCTATTATGTCTTAATTAGTAACAGCCAGTTGACCCTTAACCATAAATGTGTATAAAAGTAACAATTCTAACGTTAGACACTAATCAAACAACAAACATCCAATTTAGTTTAGATTATTTTTTTAACATTATTTTGTTTGTTATGTAATTCGAATTAGATTGGATAGGCTTCACTAACATTGATGCACTTCCTTCCCCTACAACTGACAAACAATTAAATTTAATTTTTCCACCTGAGTAAATTACTTAAAGTATTTTTTATTATTTATGTTCTTATGCTAGATTTGTTAAATCTAGATGACATGACAAATTAGTAAGTGAGGGACAATGCCACCACACGGATCCCCAACGATGTCACCATTTCCGTGCGCATACCTGACAAGGAAAACAATCCACCTTGCAATTGACACGATTTATTGCTTTCCACAATCAACAAGAAAACATATCGCTTTCCACAATCAACAAGAAAACATATCGTTTAGGGTCCGTTTGGTGAATGAATTTAAATTAAAAAAATATAGTTTGAGTTGAAAATTCTTATTGACTTTTTAGAAAAAATAAAAATTTTTTCAGAAAAAAATAAAAACTGGACTAAAAAAATATGATTTGAGTTAAATTACCAAACAAAACCTTAATATTTATAATTATCAAGTCAATCAAAGCATGACCGACGAGATAACCCTTCCATGTTAGTTTAGAACCAACATGAAAACTTTCGCGTTGGTGTTAAAACAGTACGATATCCAACGACTTACAACATTGTTGGATACGACATTGCTTTTACAATCCTTCGTGAATATATATATATATATATATTTTTTGCGTTGATTCAAAACCGATATGGAATCATTTCTGTGTTGTTATGAATCAATAGAATAAAAAAGTAAAGACAGTAAAGTAAAATGTTACTGAACTAACATAAAAAAAAATTCTCGACCTACAAATCCATAAAATAAAAAATAAAATGAAAATGAAAATTCTTCTCGTTAGCTGTGTCAGTTTGAGACTTTTTTTTTTTTTTTTGGATTGATGGAAATGCGTGCTATATTATAATATGCCTATGATCATTGATGATCATAGCAGTAGTAGTCCATGTCCCACCAGCTCTCTATTTATTTATTTGTGTTTAGTTACCAAAAATTCAAGAGCAAAAGAAAGACCCACAAACAATCATGGGGACATTTTATCGTGGCATTAGTGGTCAATCACTGTCGAGTAGAAGCAAATAAGTGGGGTCCAGCGTGTGTGTGTGTGTATGATAAATGTTTATTAAAGATACAGACACATAAATTACAATCCGTATTAATTAATATCTAAAATATCATGTCTTGTTTATAGAAATCAAGTTCTTTTGGTGTGGCCAATCTTCAGTTTGGTTGTATATTGAGTGAGTGTTGGAAGAACTAGCTAGGCATAGAATAGTTATTGTGAGTGAATAAAATTGCGTGAAGTATAGGAGTAACTTTATACAATCTAAAATAATCGTGATACACATAATATAAACCAATGAATAATGGAAATGAAACGTACCTTACCAGAATCACATTATGCCAAACAAAAATAATCGATATATTAAGATAGCATTAATAAGAAGTATGAGTAGAAAGACGAGAAATAAAAAATAGAACTGTACAAAATCTAGCGAAGAATTCTATACATTAGGAAGAGAATAGATTTATCGTCTAACGAGAAATATTTGCCTAAATGACAACCTCAAAAATTAAAATTAGCAAAATAATCTTGTTTCATTTTAGTATAGGAGTAATTAACCGTCTAAAAACCCGATCGTTCTCGGTTGTTCGAAGATATTTTTTGCTACTAAAAATTTTTGGAACACTAATAAATTAAAAAAAAAAAAGAAAATGTTTAAATTATATTGTTAATTGACTATACAAATGTCGTTGTTCTCAAAACCGATTTCGTCCTACCGGGATACTCAATTAGATTGTGGCAATGGTTGACGAATGATAACTGCTAAAAGTGCACTATTAACAGTGATTTGCAAGTGTGATAAGGACTGGTTATCTTCTCTCTCTCTCTCTTTTTTTTTTTTTTTTTTTCATCATAGGATAATTTTTTGGTAGGTATAAACTGCATAAATTCTACGTTATATTGTAACGTCAAGGAATAAAACCGTTAAAGAACAAAAGTTCAACAAATTAGTTGGGAAAATGGAGGTTAGAGTAATGTTAAGAATGAGACATTCTAATGATTTATTATCAAGAGCAATAAAATCACAAAAGAAAAATAAATAAATAAACATGAAATTAAAAGATTTATAAATATTCATGCTTACTATTAGAGTTATGTCAAATTTTAACAATTGCAACAATTCACTATGATAAAAAAAGAAGAAGAAGAAGAAGAAATTAATAGGAGAAATTGCATATCTCTCAAGACCCACTGTGTTTTTAATCTAACATCTCATATAACAATAATTAAAACAATCACTCCTTCTAATATAAAGAGAACTAGGGCAACCTGCAGACGTGAAATCTCAAAAATACTCTTAAAATTCTTCTATCATAATAGTAATTAGACGTCACAACATAACTTAAAAACGAAAAGTGTCACATATATTATTCAAGAACTTAATAACGGTTACAAAATATTGTTACAATATTAATCCATTCAACGAAGTGAAAATTACCTTCATTTGTTTGATTTCCAGGACAAGTACTGATCACCCTCCTGTAAATACTTCATTAAAAAAACAAGCAAGCGCCTCGACTTGCATTTTTTTATCTTCTTCTATACATGTACAAATATGTGTATACACACATATATATTGATGTATATATGAAAAGTGGGTCCCGAGTGAAGACAGGGATATATTGTCAGATAGGGAGAGTAGAGAGGACGAATTAGGATCACTATCAGAGCAGCATAGGATTCCAAGTTGAGATTTTTGTTGTGTATTAATATTTGGAGTGAAGTGAGAGAATCAGCTAGCTATATACAGGACAAAGGGATATCGTCGTGGCAATGGGGCTCTCAGCTCGACCGCATTTTAAGGGGGCTGGGCCTTCTACCGTCTCTTTCCCTCCCTTCCCCTATTACGTACGTCAAGAAATATATTTTAGTAGAGATATTTACCAAATTCTTTTTTTCATGATAAAATAAATTTTAACGGAGATTGTATGAGAATTTTCAATTTTAATAGGTTTACGTGAAAATTTTTATTTTTAGTGAGGGCAAAGCTGTAAAATTATAATCATAGAATTAGTTTCAATAAGGATTATGTGAGAATTATTTGTTTTTAATGGAAGTAAAGTGGGGATTATATGAATTTTATTTTTAATTTTTAATAGGGGTAAATTATAAAAACTTAAAAATTTTTGAGGTAAATTTAAAAGAACAAAAAGTTTCAATAGGGGCAGTAGCCCCTCCTCGCCCCCACCTAGCTCCGTCACTTCTTGTCAGCCATGTTTTTACCCCCCCTCTCTCTCTCCTTCCTTACGTAACGAGCGTTGATGGTATTCAACACCACGTACTAATTCCATGCCTGACTTGAAACTGATAAAAGAGATTGATTTTTTATTAAATGTGTTGCTAGACATTAGTGATGTCTCGGAGTTTTTTTTTTTCTTTTTCTTAGTATACTTTGACTTCGATCGATATTGAATGAAGTCATTGCTTCAGCCTAGCTAGCTAGGGGGAAAGCAAAAAATAGATGCTGAGAAAGATAGCCTTTCGCTTTCTTGGGGTTTGTCCGTGTTGGTGCAAATATGTTTCTCTATCTTCATATCACATGCGTAGAGTTTCGGAAGACGTTTTATCCCTTTTTTTTTTTTTTTTTTTTTTTTTTTTTTGGCACTCATATTGTATACTTTATGACGTTCTAACGGATTCTCCAATGGCAGTTTGTAACCGACTAAGTGAATGAATTTTCACCATCACGTAACCAACAAATTAAGTTTTTGGGTAGTTTGTAACCAACAAAGTTTTATTTTTTATTTTTTAATATCATAATATTTGAACAGTGGCATTAATGAGAATGAACACAGACAGTAGTACATTTTGTCTTCCCCATAGATCAAGTAATTTTAATTACAACAGTGACTATTTGATGGAAGAGAGAGAGAGAGAGAGAGAGAGAGAGAATTCCGAGGAAGGACAATCATCAGTTACTATGTAGTACTCACTAGACGGGATCAAAGAGATTCGTACACATTGAGAAGCATCCACAAAGAACATTTTCTAAATGTTCCGAAGACAAATTGTGTGGGACCAAGTTCATCAAGAGTTAATGTTAACGTTAAAATCAAACCGGTACTCAAAATATAGTATTAAGTGCCAACATAAAACTCAAATATGAAACCTCTTATCTATCAAATCACTCGGGAGTATAATAAGCGAATGTCATTAGACCAATGAAATTAAATTCAATTCTTGTTAGCTAATTCACTTGTGGAACAAAAGAAAAACGAAAAAAAAAAACAAAAACAAAAACAAAAACAAGAACAAGAACAAAAACAAAAAGAGGAGCATCTTCTTTAAATTTAATGCAACAATACTAGTTTCAAAGTATTATATAATGTTTATAAGTACACACAAATGTACAATACTAATTTAAAAGATCACATCGAATCTCAAATACGTACATAAAAACTAGAGTTTTATTAATCATACATAAATTCAGTTTCCCCTTTTCCCTTTTATGTTTGTTGTGGCGGAGGAATTTTGTTCTCTATCCAAATTTGTGAAATAAAATGGACGAAGTAATTGGGTGGCTCCAAAAGTAACAACCGGATAATTGTGTCGGCCGTGACGGTGTGCTCTGCTGTCTGATGGGCCTTTTCTTTTACGTAAGCCGTCAAGCCCACCCGTTTTTTGGGTCATCTGCAGACTCTAGTTTGGTCCAATCGTAGGGAAATTGTAGTAAATACCGAGCGGCGAATGAGTTTGAGTTAAATAAATTTAAATAGTAACTTTTGTTGATTTATTAAAAAAGATAAAAAAAACTTTTGAGGAAAAAAATAAAAATTTGAATTTAAATCTTAAATTTAAACTTGGTAACCAAACCAACTCTAAATAGTATTTTTACAAAAATAAATAAATCAATAATTGAAGTAGATAATAAGATTTTAAAATATTTAAACTAAATTTTTAGGTAAATGAAAAAATTTTTAGATTAATAACGTATTTACAAGATATAATTAAATCATTTATCTGGGTAAATTTGTTTCGAATGACAAATGTTTTTCAAAACCTGTAATTTATTTCTTTCTCCTAAATGGGAAACCACACCAAATGACATGATACATCATCTCCAACGGATTTATCTATATAAACGTTATACTTGTTAAAAATAATAATAATAATATTATTATTATTATCTTACTTTTTAAACCATCTTCAATACATTAATATCTAGCAATGCTATATTTGGTTTTTTTTTTTTAGTTTGAAAACCAATAGCTTATTTTATACTCCAATTTACAATGTTATTTTTTATATTATATCTATTTTTTGTCCTTATTATTGAGCTTTGAAACTCATAAAAGTGAAATTTTAGTATTTAGAACCCGTTTGGTGAATGAGTTTGAGTTGAAATTTTAAGTTTGAATAGTAATTTTTATTGACTTTTTAAAAGATAAAAACTTTTTCAGAAAAGATAAAAACTTTTGAGAAAAAGACAAAATTTAAATTTAAATCTTAAGTTTAAACTATAATTCCAAACGGGCACTTAGATAGTTTAAAATATAAATATTGTAATTAATTATATGAAAAAGTTAAGAAACCAACCAAATAAAAATTAAATATTAGATTTAGCATTGGCTATTAATTGTGATAAATTTACTATTAAGTTTAACATATGAAAAATTTAATATGAAAGATGACACTCAATTGAATAGCAATTTTAACATTCAACTGCCAAATTCAATTATTGAGACAACAATTTAACAATGCTATGGAGATGTTTTCGCGCTCTGACATGAAATGCTATATCTACTTTTATTTCATAATTACTATGCTTCATGAAAACAAACTTTTAGTAATTAAATAATATAAAAACAAAAATATTCTAACTATTGCAGGAAAAAGTGAAGATACCAACCCACCAATAAGAATTCAGTATAAAGTTTGTTATTGGCTATAATTTGTAGAAAATTTAATAATTTACCCCAAAGTTTAGCATTTAAAAAATTTGGTATCAAAGACAACAATCTATTGAAGAGCACTTTTTTAATCCAAATATCCAAATTTATTATAGAATGACAATTTATATTAGAGATGATTTAATTATTATTATTATTATTTTTTTTGTAAACAAAGAAGTATAATGAATGATTTTGAACAATAGTAGGCATATTATAAATCAATTTATAATACATGTGCATTTATGAATATAAAATTCAAGAGGGGAATTTACACGTAAAATTATCATTATATTATACATATTAACATATTAATTCAATTTTTTTAATAATACAATTAACTTTTTTTAATTCTTCTAAAAATTAATTATTTAATGCTTATAAATACATTAAGGACTTATTTGGAGGAGATTTTGAATATGGAGAAATGGAGATATTTGGATTGGAGTAATGAAAATGTGTGCTTAGTTGGACAAAAAAAAAAAAAAAATATTTGGATCAAAAAAGTGTAAAAACTTACAATGTGTTGAAAAAAAATATCAATATAGATATTTTTTCATTACTCTAAAAATTCTATTTAATATTCAAAAAACATATCTTATTTGGACTTAATATTACAAAATTATTATTATTATTATTATTTTTTGCTTTGAACAAAATTAAGTACTTTTAAAGTTTGAATTTACTATAGTCATTTGAAAATGTGAATAGTAAAAAATAGTTTTGAGTTAAAAAAAAAGAAAGGTAAATTATTAGGTTGGTTTCTGAACTTTTAATTTGTACTACTTTGGACCCTTATCTTTTTTTGTAGATGGAATGCCTTTGAACTATCAAAATAACGTTGCAGTAGTCATTTATATTAAGTTTTAGATGGAATCATGAGTTAGTATCATTTTTTAACTAAATTACTAACAAATTCTATCTAAAAATTAACGGAAAAGGACTAGTGTAGAAAATATTAATAATTTATAAGCATTCCAGCTATGAAAAAAAAAAAGAGATCTAGAATCAAAATTGTATAGGATTAAAAATTTAGGAATTAAATAAGTAATTTACCCAATAAAATTAAAAAAAAAAGGGGTGTTTGAAGAAGTCCCCGGACACCCATGAGTAGAGAGAAACAAAAAGAAAAATTAGGCTAAGTAAACTTTTTTAATCACATAATATAATATATGTTTCAATTTTTTTTATTTAGGAAAATGACTGTTTGTCATTTTTGAGATTTGGTCAATCGATAATTGATTACAAAAAATATTAATTGACTATGAAATTTAATAATTTATGTTATGATTAATCAATAATTGACTATAAATTAATAACTAATTAATTATTACGTGATCAACTATTAATTATTTATTTAAAAAAATTAATTAATTATTAAAAAAAAGAACATTTTAATTAATTTTTGAAAATTTCGTCACTTACTAGAAAATTTCTTAAAAACAAAAAATCCCACTTTTTGGGAACAAAAAATCAATTAAAAATTAAACTGGATAAACAGAGAGAGAGAGAGAGAGGGAGAGAGGGATGGCAAGCACAATGTCTGCGCAACCAAGGATCTTCTCTTCTCTTGTGGCAAACCGCTTCCTTCATTCGTCGCCCTCTCAGCCTCTCCACCAACTCTTCAGCTATGACGGAGGTTACTCACTCTCTTTCTTTCGCTCTCTACTTTCTCTTATCTTCTCTCTATATATATGTATATCTATATTATAAATGAGGTATTATCATATTCGTTTTCTAAGGTGAAGTTATTTGAACCAAATATTAAGCTTTACTAATCCTCAGAAAGTTTTTGTTGCTTGTGAAATGGATGTTTGACCTTGATAAATGCCAAGATGAGTAGGATTTCGTTTGCGGCTTAGTTAAGTGCTGGAGCTGAAATATTTCCTCTTCGAATCGAATGAGTTTGTTTAAATTACATGTTAATTACAAGTTTTTGAATTTTGTAATAATTTTGAACTAGGAAATTTTTTAGCTCCTTTGGTACCAAAATCCTAGGAAGGAACCCAATTAGAAATCTAGGTTTTGAAGTGAAAATTGATTGGTTTTATTTGATTCTGTTACTACATGTATGACAATTTCATCAATTTGGTCACGTGGGGTACCAATTATTGATTTTGATCTTAATTTTAGTTTAGTTTTTTAATAATGATTTATCAAAGCCTGGAGATGAACTAATAATGTGGGGAAAAAAAAAAAAAAAACAGGGGAAAAGCATGTGTACAAGCAGTTTTCGAGAACATTCTCGGGCTTGACCAGTCTCTTGTTTAATAGAAGGTAAGTTTTCTATTGCAACCAAGGCTCGTGAAAATAATGGTGGGAAATGCGTAAGGCAAAATGGGTAGTTGACAGATTATGTGATTGAATTAGCAGAAATGTAGATGAATTGCCGAACCGGAAGCGTAAACGCTTGAGGCCAGGAAAAGTGTCTCCTCGTCAACCTGTCCCGAGTAATATTCCAAAGCCTCCTTATGTTGGTTCCAGGACACCCCCGGGCATTGCCAGTGGACCTGAAGTACATGACGAGGAGGGGATTGAGTGCATGAGAGCTTCCGGAAGGCTTGCAGCACAAGTTCTAGAATATGCCGGGACTTTGGTCAAGGTGATATTTTTGTTATAGCTCATGAATCGTAGGTTTTTCTACTTTGTAGCATAAAGTCATAGAAGTGAAGCTTTTTTTAGCGGTCTAGCTGTAATTGGCCTCTAGTTGAGTAGAGGAGTTCCACATGAAAGTTTCAAGTATTGCTTATATTGGCAGCCAGGCATAAAGACAGATGAAATCGACCAAGCTGTTCACCAAATGATTATTGATAATGGGGCTTACCCTTCGCCTCTGGGGTACGGTGGCTTTCCAAAGAGTGTCTGCACATCGGTGAATGAATGCATCTGCCATGGAATACCAGATTCATGTCCACTTGAGGTCTATACTGAGGACATTTTCCATCTACGGTAGTTTATTGCTAAATTGTTAATTGTTGAATAGAATACGATGATTGTAATATCTATCTTTTCATTTGCAGGATGGTGATATAATCAATATTGATGTAACCGTCTACTTAAATGTAAGTATGTTTGTTCCACTGATAGTATAATTTGTAAACCAAAATGGATTTTGAGTTTTATACTCAAGAAAACTTGCACGTACTATTTTGACCTTCCATTCTGGTTCCTACGTTGGTTGTGGTGCCCTAAATTAATAACCATACCTGAGAGCATTTAATCAAATGGTGAATTCTGACAAATGTAACCTGGGAAACTTAGATTTGTTTGTGTTGTTTCTCTGAAAAGTTATTTATTTATTTATTTATTTTTATTTTAACTGTTGACTTTGGCCATATTAGTGACTTACCAAGTTTACACTTTATTATGTTCATGCTGGCATTTTACTGTAATTTGCAGGGGTATCACGGTGATACATCAGCTACCTTCTTTTGCGGCAACGTTGATGATGAAGCCAGAAACCTAGTTCAGGTAGTTATCGCCACTTCAATTCATTCTATTATATGAATGTTCTCTGATATTGCAATGCTTATTAGTACTATACGGTGAACAAATATTGTTGTTAGATCGGAACTTTTGGGCATTTTGCATCTCCACTTGGAATTCTTCTGGCATAGTTATGCTTATGAGTTTTTATTTTTTTTCACCTTTTGTTTTTTTTTGTGGGAATAATTGCTAAAGGTAACGAAAGAATCTCTGGATAAAGCAATATCAATTTGTGCACCAGGAGTGGAATTCAAAAAAATTGGCAGAACAATTCAGTAAGGCATCTCCTATGTAGTTTCCCGCCATGCCCTTCATTGTTGCTCGTTTATATTACTATAGTTGTATACTAATTCATGAATGTTGTTCTTCTCTCTATTAGCGACCATGCAGATCAATATGGTTATGGTGTTGTTCGGCAGTTTGTTGGCCATGGGGTTGGACGTGTTTTTCATGCTGATCCGGTTGTACTCCACTATAGTAAGCATTCAGAGTTTTATATAATCGTAATCTTTTACTTGTATTTGGGCGAATTTTGATCGCATTCATGCATACAATAAATTTTTTTTTTTTAATTTTTGCTAAAGGCATGCTGATGTAGGATTTGTAGGGAAAAGAAAGGATGAAAGGATGAAAGAAATAGAGACAAGAAATTAGGAAGAAATAGAGAGAGAGAGAGAGAGAGAGAGATGAAAAAGAGGAAAATCAAGACGGAGAAATAATACTTTTTTTGGTTAGGAGCTCAACATACTTGGTATTTGTACTAACATCACGTATTGCTTGTAGGGAACAATGATAGAGGGCGCATGGTGTTGAATCAGACTTTCACTATTGGTAATGCTTTCCATAACCTTAATGCTTGTCTACAGTCATTCATGTCAGCGTTTTTTGGTATTGATGAGCTTCTTTCTTATGGTCCTAACACTTGTCAAGAATCCATTGCCATTGTTGAAAATCCCTTACATTCGAAAAATCGGCTTTGTGGCCATGCTTGCATCTTGTCAGGTGTTAGCAGTGGAGTCCCCAGCATCAAAACACGCAAGGCTGGCTCCGCCTTGTGATGCTGGGGGCATGTGATGCCCCAAGCAACTTTTATGTAAATAGTTGGATAATTTTTTTTTTTCTGGTCTTTTCTTTTCGTTGCATGTCTTTGTCTTATTTATTCTCTTTTTTACCTTAAATTCGTGCAGAGCCAATGCTAACAATAGGTAGCATAAATCCTTTAATATGGGATGACGGTTGGACGGTTGTAACCGAAGATGGAAGCCTGTCGGCTCAGTTTGAGCACACAATATTGATAACAGAGGATGGGGCGGAGATACTGACCCGTTGTTGACAGTTGTGGAAGGTTATCACACAACTAGCAAATCTCCAATTCCTGGTAATTTATGCCCCAAATATGATTGGATTTGCCTCTTCCAGATTATTATATTTATATGCAAATCGGTTGAGGCACTTTAAAATTTTGTTTCATTGTTGCCATTATTTGTTGTTATGTTTATGGCCGGGCCATGAATTGTGTTTATCAACTATTTGTTGTTGTTCTAATTGATTAGCCCATACACTTTGATTAGAGAAGATTTTCATATTGTGGGTCTGCACCAGGTTGATTTTGGGTTCAAGTATTTTTTCATTGATCGGTTTAATACATGCCCACTTTTTTTTTTCCAACATTATATATATATATATATATATGTTTATATATGCATGCAAATGAGGAACTAAAGCCTCCAATCTAATTTATTAAAAGAGAAAATAAAAGAAAAGGAAAACAAAAACATATAAAATCACATCCAGCCTTGGCGGTACACCAAACAAATATAAAAACAAAAGAAACAATCCTCCATAAAGATAAACATATCCAAACTAAACTTGAATTCATTTATATACGTCTTGAAACCCTTTCTCTTTCAAGCACGAAGTTTGTAAGTACTTTTCTTTGAGAGATCAACGATTATATTTCTTTTTGTGTTATTAAGTTCCTTCATTTTATCTTAGGATCTTGAAATCACAGTCTCCACTTCTTGTTGAGCAAGTGTACAAGTGTCAAGATTCTTTCCTAGTTTGTCATTTCTGGTGTCTGAAACCCCTGCGACATCAATAAGTGAAGAGAGCACATAAATATTTTGATGCTTGTTGTTACACAGGTGTGAATGCACCTTCCTACTTAACTTAATCCACCCAAGAAAGTCTCGTAATTGCATTGGCTTTCTCCATAGCTTGATTAACTATATGATTATTCTTAATAAAAGGTAGAATGAGTGAAATATTACCTGATTGATCAGCAATTTTTTGGTTGATTCATGAGCCCTCACTTGAAGTAGTGTTTTGGGATGAGCCTCTTTTCAGATTTTGCCGTCACAGAATGATGGGAATCTCCTGTTTAGACAGCACCGCTGATTTATTTTGACGAAACTGATTACAAATTGAAGATCCATGGACAGAGGAGACTGAAAGCTCCTTTGACTGTCCGGAGTACGAACAACACTTTTGTTGCTATGCACACCCACCTAGGAATGATAAGTTTCAAGGTTGAGAAAGACGGCGTTGGAAAACATTAAAAAATGAATGCAAGTAATTATTTATCTTTTTTGTTTTTAGCTGGACTTGGTGCATTCATCTTTGGAAAAAATTCAAAATTTTATCGAGAAAAAATTCCTCCCTTTAGATAGGATAGACTAACATATTTATAAATTAAATTGTTCTAAGACGAATGAAATTGAGGAAATAAACGATTCCGAACATAGAATAAAAATAAAACAAGAACCCAACTTCTTTTCGATAAAGAATTAATTCAAAATTAAACCAAACTTTTTTAGATTAAATAATACTAGAGGAAACTTTCTTGATTGTAAAATTGCTACTTGTCTATTCTTTTACAATAATTAACTTCAAGTAAATTTTTTTTTTTTTTTTTTTTACATTCTTATGTTTGATAGAAAGTACTTCCCATTTGGAAAAATAACGTTGCTTTTAAAGAAACGGCATATTCGTTTATGTTCCATTTGAGGTTTCTTGAGCATACGTGATAGACATGTAAAATAAACAAACACAATTCTAGCCAAAAAAAAAAAAAAATGTAAAGCAAACATAAAATCACGTGATTATTGATAACATATCACATGACATAATAATAGCCTACAAAGATAGTGACAGAAAATCATTGTTCAAGAATTATTCGCTCTTTTGAATGTTGTTATTAGTAATAGCCTAATAGGTGATAATACGATGAAAGGATTTTGTTTTGTTTTGCTTTGTTTTTTTTTTTCAATGGTTAAAGGTAACTGTTATTCAAAAAAGACGAACTTTTTTGGATAAATAAGACACGACCTTTGCCCTAACCACCGCAGTCCTTATCCCTTCATCCTTTATTTATTTATTTATTTCTTAATGAATGGAAAAGTCGAATTCATTGTAAAAGTATGACTATCTCGAATGTATATCATCATAGTAAAATTATATTATTTATAAAAAAAATTGTTATTATTAAATTTAACAAAAAGAAAACATTCTAATAAAGAGTTTTTTATTCACCTATTTGTTAAAATTTACTATCAATATAATAATTTAACACTTCAGTGGAAATGTTCACTACTTATTTTTTCAAATGTCATTGGAAAAGTATGACCATCTCGAATGTATATCATCCTATTTAAATTATATTTATCAAAAAACAATTGTTATCATTGAATTTAACAACAAAGATAACATTCTAATAAAGAGTTTTTAATTTACTTAATTGTTAAAATTTTCTATCAATATAATAATTTAACACTTCGTTGGAAATGTTCACTTGTTATTTTCTCAAATGTCATTGGGAGTTTACAGCAAGGTTTTTTTTTTTTTTTTTCAACTGAAAATGGCATCCGGTTCTTTTTATTTTTTATTTTTTTTATTTTTATTAAACTTGCGGTTCATTGAACTATATGTAAAAAGTCATTTGACAAAACTGTTCTATCATTTGTAAAATATCATGTCGCAGGCTCTTCAGAATTTGCAATCGTTTTCGAAATGACCCGACATGTTGTTCCATTTTTCTCCTTAATTTTTCCATAGATTAAAGACATGGTGTTTGTAGTTTCAAATTTTAAGATGCTACTAACTCTCGCAGCCTCAAAACATCCCTGTCGTTTTTTTTATTAATAACGACATTCAAAACAGCATCATACTTTCGTTTAGTTAGTCCACCAATTTGGTGTCGTTCTAGGCTCAATCGGGGGGTCAAGCCCCCGCTCAAGTCATGCTGTTTTAAAAAATTATATACATAAACATGTACTTTATACTTTATTATGTCAACAAAAACGTAGCCCCACTAAATTATAAAAATTTAATCTTATAATTAAAATTGTGCTTTAATTATTAACCTCTACTAATCAAAATTCCTATCATTTAGATTAAAACTAAACCTCATTTATTACATTTTTTTTCAATAAAAAAGACACAAACTTAAAAATTTTTTTTTTAAGTTTTCCAGTTCCGTGTCTGGCGGTGGAGTTCAACGCAATGCCATCATCATTATGCTTGTAATCACAAGAAGACACGTACTGTTTTTAAGTTAGTTTTTAATTTTTTTTTGGGTGATGTGTCAGGCAAGAATACGCGTATTTTCATCCTCAAACTACTTTTTTTTTAAAGAGTAAAAATGACGTTGATGTTATTGTTGGTAAAACAAACTATTTCTCTTTCTCTCTCTCTCTCTCCTGTTTGATATATAATTGAAACAAACAAAGAGGACCTCGCTCGGTGATACTAGAGTATGGGTGATAACTCATTTTAAATTAAATTATATTTTTTATTATAATTTTTATTTATTTTTAAATTTTTTTTATTTTTTTGAAAAAATTTTATATCTTTTTTAAAAATTACTATTAAAGTTTAAAAATCTCAGGGGGAGTTTTCGTGGAGTAGTTTGAGTTGAGATTTTTAAGTTTAAATAGTAAATTTTTTTGAATTTTCAGAAAAGATAAAAAAATTTTTTGAGAAAAAGACAAAAATTTTTTGAGAAAAAGACAAAAAAAAGTTTGAATTAAGTTGGTTAAAATGATGTGTCAAAGAAGCCTTTAAACTAAATTCATTCACCAAGCACCTTCCTAATAACACCGGCCAGAAAAAAATCTGCACGTGAGGGACACAGGGCACCTATTTTTTATTTTCATTTTTTATTTTTTGGGGAACAAAGCACCTATTTTTACTCCAATAATTTATTAATTGATTTTCATTAATTTATTTTTTCACTTCACGACGCCGCCTTTCATGCTGTGAGAGAAAAAACGAACCAAAAACAAAAATAAAAGGAAGAAAAAGAAATCCGCCTTCAAACTCAACCCAACCCAGATTTTCTCTTCTTCTTTCTCGCTTCACCAGACAATTTTCCCGAGGAGAAAAAAAAAAAAAAAAACGAAACATCTTCCGAAACGTTAATGGAGTCGACGCCGCCGGTGAACTGGGAAGCACTCGATGCTCTGGTCATCGATTTCGCCAAATCTGAGAACTTGATCGAGGACTCCTTCGCGTCTTCTTCCTCGCCGTCGTCCGTACACTCCTCGCCTTCCTATCTTCTCTCCCTCTCTCTCGTCCTCTTCTTATCATTCCAGATTGATCATTCGCCTGATCAGACGGTCCTTGGAGGCCGGCGATGTCGACGCCGCTATGGATCTCCTTCGCGCGCACGCTCTTTCATTCTCGATGATCACAGGCTTCTCTTCCGTTTGCACAAGCAGGTTCTACTTTCTACGAATGCGTATTTTCTGTCTGGATGCCGAGAAACTGCGGGAAAATCACTAAATTACATTTTATTTTGTGCTGGTAGATTATAGAAATCACTCTGCAATGCCTATCTTATCCATGTAATTCAGTTTTGATTTTCTCGATTCGTTTCGAATAGAAATGATATGGAAGTAGCAATTTTATTCTCCTGCTCGATCGCGGATGTTTTTGATTACTATGTGTTTTGCCTAATTTTCGTGAAGAAATTCATTGAACTCTTGAGAAGAGGAACTTCAGAGGATCGTGACTCTGCAATTAGTTGCTTGAGGACTTCTCTTGCTCCTTGTGCTCTTGATGCATACCCGGTAATTAATTTCATTGACCTTTTGCTTATGCAAAGTTGATTCTTCTGCTTCAATTTCTGTTAGAATTTCCTTATCAAGAAAAGAAATATTCTCTTAGAATTTTCCTTTGTTGGTAAAAATGGTTTAAAAGTTTGATTGACAAAGAAGAACTAAGTTTATAAACCTTGTACGGCTCGTCTAAGCCAAGTTCATCATTTTTCCAATGAAATCTGTTTCTTTAATTTTTATCCGTTCTAGTTATCTTTGAGAGAGAAGTTGGTTTCATGAATCCTAGTTAGTTTTTCTGGATTCTGAGAGATTTCCTTTACTGTATTTAAGGAAGCATACGAGGAATTTAAGCACGTGCTTCTTGCCTTTATATATGACAAAGATGACCAGAGTTCTCCCGTGGCAAATGAGGTGGGATGCTAAATGTCACTTTTATATTCCACTTAAATTTATTCTTTGCCTTGCGGAATTGTTCTTCTTTGATGTCACTTATATTGCACTCAGCAGTTTAGCTGTTTTTCAGTGGTCTGAACGGAGGAGGTTTGACATTGCTGGCCTGTTATCCACTGTATTAAGAGCTCATTTACATGCATACGATCCACTATTTTCGATGACGCTAAGATATTTGATAAGGTCAGCCTACTTTCGCTAGAGTTTTATTTGGTGCTTGTCTGTTTATATCTTTATGTGTGAGGTTCATTGTGGGTGTGTTACTTTTGTTTTTAATATGTTTTTCCTTTTATGTCTATGTAGTATACATAAGGGATTTTGCTTTCGTCAAGGAATATCGTCTCCCATATCAGATCTTACTGAGAGGTTGCTCCTTGAGGAACATGACCCCCCTCCAACACCCCAGGAGACGTTGTATGAAGCACCTCCCTTTGATGAGGTAAGATTTCTAGAGTATGACCTGATCTTGGACATATTTATCATAAAAGGTTTTTGCTTTTGTTGGGTCATTGGGTGTTTAGACAACTCTCTTTCAAGAATGAGTATGCCTCCTATGCATTTAAGTTTGGCATGCTTTCTAGATATAGCCTGATATCTGACATCATGAATGCCCTTGAAGCTTGCCTATGTTAGTCCGTTGGGTGTTAAGAAATTATTTTTATAAACTTGCGTCTTATGCATATTAGTTTTGCATGGTTGGTTTAAAAACCAGGTGGACATACAAGCGCTTGCACATGCTGTAGAACTTACGAGACAAGGGGCAGTTGATAGCTTAAGATTTGCAAAGGGTGACTTATTCCAGGCATTTCAGGTTATTGAATTCTTAACAATTTACTCTTTATTTCAGTACTTCCATGTAGTATTTTTCCACCGTGTCTCTCTGGCACTTTGATGCTTTGCTTAGTTAAATCCGTTTTCAGAAGAAGTAGGTCTCCCTACCCCTGGTCGAAAACTCACCATCATCCACCTACACACACTCACACTCCCTTTATATATTTAGTAACAACCATTGTTTCTGTTTATCAATTTCAAATGTAGCTTGTTCGTAGTTACTGCTCCTTTAAGTATTGCTCATTGGAGTATTTTTTTTTTTTTTTTTGGGTATTCAGATGGAATAAACTTTTTTGGGAAGTTATCTAAGCCTGAAATTGATATTTTGCAGAATGAATTATGTCGGATGAAATTGGATGTCACCATGCTTGATGAGCTTGTACGTGAATATTGTGTTTATAGGGGCATTGTGGATTCTGTTCTTGCATCCCCTTCTGGTGAATCAATCGTTTTCCTTATTATCTATTATTTATTGATTTGTTTTTTTTTTCTTTATCATTTTCTGTCGCAATTTAGTGAAATTCTGATTATCTGCAATGAATTTGCTTATGATGCCTTCGCATCAGGAATTCAAACCCTTTCCAAACATTGAAAGTCGAGCAACCAGTTGTTTGGTCTTGCTCATCTCTTGAAGCGGATTGTGGTGCCAGCAAAAATTCCACTGGTGACTCTTCCATTAGTAATGCTCAGGTGGATGATTCACCTGAAAAGAATGTTGATGTGTCTAGCATACAAGGAAGTGATGTTGAACTACGATATGCATTTGAGCCGACAACCATTCATGAAGACTGTAGCACCAGTGGGTCTCATCCACCTGAAAGTCTGAGAGTTCACCTAAGAAGTAGAATCAGTGCCAGAGAAAGGAGTAAGCGTAAGCGATGGAGGGGGAGACATGATGATGAAGGTTATACTCCTAGCATTTCTTTAGATGAATCTAGTAAGCAAGAGCTTAGCGCAAGTAACATGGAACGTCAGGTATTACTTGATATTTATGGAGTAGCCTTGGCTATAATATTAGGCACGTAAATTTTATTACCTACGTAATATCTAGTTTTTCATGGAAATTGGCCTATTTATTTCTTTTTACAGGTTGTAGACCGGAATTCCATCATAGATATTAAGAATAGGGAGGATAAATATGAGATTGTCCTGGGAATGAAGGAACTAGCTAGCAGTGGAATGGCTGGAGAGGTTGTGGATGAAGTTAATGCCCTCGATCCGAACTTTTTTGTGCAAAATCCTATTTTGTTGTTCCAGCTTAAGCAGGTATGCAGATTTCCTGTTGCCATGGTTCCTTGGGCACACATTTGTAAAATCTTTTCATTTTTTTATTACATTCTATCGAATTGTTTAAACTGATCTATTTTGCTGTATTTAGGTTGAATTCCTAAAGCTGGTGAGTTCTGGGGATTATTCTGGTGCACTGAGGGTAGCATGCTCCCACTTAGGTCCGTTGGCTTCTAGTGATCCCTCTTTACTGAAACCTTTGAAGGAGACTTTGTTGGCACTGCTCCAGCCTAATGAGGATGCACTTGGAAAGGGCTTGCCTTTACATGCTCTTGCGAGTTCACTCCAAGTAAGTTTTAGCTTACGGACACACTTTGGTTGAGGGTCATTGCTAATTGAAAACTTTGATTAGTTTTCCTCTCTTGTTTAAAGCTCTCTCTGCCCATGAAGAGAACTGTTCTGAAGCATTGCTTTTTGGAAGGTTTGTTCTTTTCTTTCTGTATACGATGATGTAAAACACCGACTTTATGTTTGCCAGGTTGCAATGGGTAAGAGGCTTGGAATCGAAGAACCCCAGCTTATGAAGATAATTCGAACGACCCTTCACTCACATAATGAGTGGTTTAAGCTTCAAATGTGCAAAGATCGCTTTGAAAGTCTTTTACAGATTGATTCCTTGAAAGAAGCTAATCCGCCTTTGCTTACTAGTCTCACTACATCAAAGACGAAAACGGACAGGTCTTCCACTGGATCACCCCAGGCGACATTATCTTCTAGCAGCAGGATGTCAGAAGATGGTAGCAGTGCCACTCAAGTGTCATCTAGAGATGTCATTTGTGATGAAAATGCAATTCTAAAAGTAATGGTGAGTTTTCCATGTCTTAGGGTTTGTACTATTTGGAGTAATCTTGCTTCTGCAACCCATGTGATATTTGGAAATAATGTTTCTTCCAATTGTCGTGCTTGCTATAGAACATGATTTTAGTGGTGACTTCGTCATCCTTCAGCTGTTATGCAGCAACCATCATGGTTGGCTTTGCAATCTTAGTGCTTCAGCTTTACATCATGTCCATTGCATTCTGGAACTCGACTTCTTGTTATCAGGCATTGTGGTATTGAAGTCTGCGACGCTCTGCCCCCTCTCAGCCTATGAGTGGAGGGCAAATTCATGAACTTTTCCTTCTTTCTAGGCCAATCTATAACGAGAACTTGTTCAAATCAAGGGTCCCTTCCAAAAAGGAAGGAATAGAATGATAGTTATACAATTTGTTTTGATGTAAGGCTAATTCCTAAAAGATATAAGTTGAGCAAATTGTTCTTTTGGATGGATGCAGGAATTTCTCGCGTTGCCAAGGGCGGATGCCATCCATCTCCTTGTTCAGTACAATGGGAACGCGGAGACGGTCATTCAGCAAATCTTTGCATAGTTTCAATTGTTCATCTGAAATGTCCCAAAGGTATACTTTTATTTGTTTTTTTATCACGATTTATATATATATGTAAATGTTTTCTTGTTGGGATTTGGGTTTGTTGATTCAATTTATGCCTCGTACGTTTACCTTGTAGATATAGAGATGTAGGTAGGTAAGCACTAAGCACGGTGCACTAGTTTTCAGGGAATACTTTTATTGTTGTATGTACAATGCCATAAGGATTTTCCTTTTCTGGAAAACCAATCATTAATAAAAATATAAAATGATTATTCTTCTATTGATTCAAGAGATGGATATGATTCCACGAATGTGAATTATTGGATAGGCCCCGCGCACGCATCATTAGATATGTCTACACAATTTTCTCATATATATATATATATATATATAACCAAGTGCATGTAGTTTTGTTACTTTATAGTTTATAGACAAATATCAATGAGTTGTTTCCCCAAAAGAAAAAAAAAAAAAAAAAAGAAGAGAGAGAAAAATTCAACGATAACAAACATGTATTTTGACGAAGAAAACGGAACCAATCCCTAAAGAGCAATGACAGAACAACGAATGACCTGCCCTTTTCTACTTAAACGGGAAGTACTATATAATACAATCAATATGTCGTTTTCCTGTTAAACGATATGGACTAACCCCCCACTGTATATATACATTATACATGCATGAATGTACATATAGTTATATATATATGTTCGAAACTAAAAGGACAGGAGACTTTTCAGCCTTTAGCGAATAGACATTAACTGTAGAGGTTATTATTCCTCGACTCCAGCGTTGGAATCTCAAGTTTCCTTTCATCCGAAAGTAATTTTGCGAACCTGAAAGCTTTACGAAGGATGGGAAGTATTTCAGCAAGAGAGATGCATATATAAATATATGTATGTTTGAATCGGCTGTTCGGTTAGGTAGTTATAATTTTCTATTTAAAATCTTGTAACTAGCTGACTTCTATATAATTTTATGTAATATTATTTGTGACAATATATTATTTAGAACTATTAATGTAAATGATATTTATCACTGAAAAATATTACATTGAAATCAACTGATTGTTCTTTTGAGGTTAAAAAAAAAAAAAAAAAAAGGTTATGGTGTCTTTTTATAAAAGAGTATATGTGTGTGTATGTTAATGTACCACAATAATATATTTCTACTGTGAAGAGACAAAAAGTTGATGAACCTTTTGAGTGCTTCCTTGTTGGTACCACCATTTTCGTTAGGTTTTACAAGGCCGGTGTCTAAATCCAAGCGTGAAACTGGGTTTTCCAGCAAGTGCTTGCCCAATTTCACTAATTTCTCTAAGTTCTCATTTGTAGCCGCTTCCAGTGTGGATGTCTTCCCTTTTAGTCTGCCCCCCTTCGAGTACAGTTTTATATACATACAGCACTAAGATAATGAGATATGCATTTTAAAAAAAAATTGTGGTTTCATTTTAAATTAAATTCTATGACACCAATAAGTATTTCATATCCTACATAGAATGTCTCTTTTTCTTTTTCTTTTTTTTTTTTTGAAGTATCACTTGAGTTAATTCATTAATTTATTAGTGTGGTTTCAAAATTAAACATCAGAGAGTTGGTGTCAAATACATCAAATAGAAAAAGTAGGAATTTATAGACCAGTACTTCAGTGAATTTCTATGAAAGGACATGTTCTTTTTTACAATCGATAGGATCTATAGTTTTAGTCGTTGTACTAATGTTAAAATGTTAAAATTGTAATAAACAGAGGTTATCCTATACCTCTATGATTAGTACAAGTGAACATTACAATGAAGTCCTACTCATTTTTGTTTTCGAGAGCCTTGTTTAGAAGAATAAAAAGAACAGAAAAAAGGGGAATTCATATGGGGAGAGATGTCCTTTTTCACTCTAAATGAACATTCCCGTTTCACCGTTTGTTCCTTTTTTTTTTTTTTTTTTTTTTTTTAATTGGTATGTTATATGAGTGTCTGCATTAAACATTTGCAACATGGATATAGAACCAATACTAATTAATCTAATAGCTAAAAAAGTTTATCTAAAGCTAAAAAAGTAGTTCTTGCCGGGTAATAATTAAAAACAGCATCTACCCCAGGTATTTTCACCCACCAACCCCACCGCCCCAAAACAACAACAACAACAACAAACAAAAAAAGGCAACAAAGAAACTTACGTCAATCCGGAGATAGCTATTTTCATAATGAAAGGCTTCAAAAGCCACACAATTATGGTAATTAACCATGTTTGCGCTTGCCTCCCCATAACAGTCAGTTCCAGGACTAGATCCAAGGTTATATATCCAGGACATAATCCCCCACTTTGAAGCCATTTTAGCATCGTATTTTTGTTCTCTCCGGTTTGAACCCGTCCGATCAAGATCACCGGAAGTCGATTTGTTCCACTGGTTTAATCTTGTCGAAATTGGGATTCTTCGTAGTAATTTGTTTGGTCACTTCACTGATAGCAATCAAAGACTAGATCAAGATTTAATCACCGAGCAACAAACCAAACTTAAATTCAAAAGCTATCATTAGTAACTAAATTATTTAGCTGACCCACAAATATTAGTACAATTAGCTCTTAAAAAAGAAAATTTATGTACCGGATTATTCGCAGCCAGGCCACCATCAATGGATTAAATTCTGCGGAATTTCCATGCTGATCTTGGTTCTTAAAATAATAGCCACGAAGAAAAGTTGGGGCTGCTGAAGTACCGATTTAAATATCTGAAAGTAGAACATCCGTGACCGTAGAGGTTTGCATGGCCTGCATGTGATAATCACTGAAAGTCAACTGCAGATTTTTATTAAAAATTTTTTTAAGATCTGTGACGGTCTTTTTATGGTAGAACCTCTTATTTTGCACTATTAGTAAGAAGTGGGAACTGCCTTTTAACATCTACAAGTGTTCATCTTTAGAATTTACAGTATGTGACGTCGAATTATTCCAACTATATATTAGACCTTTGAAAATTTATCCAATAACTTAAATAACAATTTCATAATATAAATGAGAGATTCTATCATTGAAATGGCCTATAAATGTGAATATTGAAGTAATATAAAGGGGAATATATACACATATATATACATAAACAAACACCTGATGAGAGGAAAAGATAATAGGCTGGAGTTTCTTGATGTCAAAAGTAGGAATGATAAGGTTTGTCGAGGCTTGGGGCAACCTTGTTTCACCCAAGACATTTTGTACGAGGCTGTGAAGATACTTTCCATTGTACTTGGGTCCTCTTAGAGCTTTCACCAGACGAACCGCCGAAGCCGAGGTAAACATTCCCCTTACATAAAAATCAATTAATTAGAGATAGCAAAATGGCTAGAGCGTTGGTTAGACAAATACTTTGTAAATTTGAGATAAAAAAAATTAACAAATATAATTGATTTACATGGCTTAACAAAAATATATATATATATATATATATATGTCAGTAATAAAACCTTGCTTGTGGGAAAATTTTGGGAGAGTGTTGAAGGAAAAATGGCACTAAATCTTTGGCAGCAAATAAAGGTCGGTTTTGAGTATCGGGTGCTGCGAACATGCCAGCAATAAGACCACCTGTGCTAGTTCCTGTGTTTACGTCAAAGTAATCTCCAAGTCTTGCCTCTTTTCCATCTAGCTCCTACCCACACACACACACACATTATATATATCACACGGGAATTAGTATCTTAAGTTTAATTCTAATAACATATAAATATCTTAATTAGGTTTAGTAATATTCTTGGGATGTTCTAAACATTATTACCTAAAGTTGTTGTTTTTTTTTTTTTTTTTTTTTTTGGAATAGGGGAAGATTATTAAAAAAGAAAAAGAAAAAAAAAAAAAAGAAAAAGGGTCTTGCATTAATCCTAAAGCATAAGGCCTAAAATGAGACAACCAAAAGAAAACTCAACAAAAAAAAGGAAATGAAAGAAAAGAAAAACAACTTAAGAGAAAACATTAAGATACCTGAAGTTGAGATTCCAAGGCAAGCAAGAATAACACCAGGAATGATACCTCTAATTCCTCCACCATCTATGCTGAGAATTGTGATCAGGTTTCCATATTTTGGAGGTTTGACTTTAATGGATGAGATTGAACTTCTTTTATCTATTGGTGGGGTTGGGGGGGGGGCGGTGTGATTTTGTTCAACTTAATTAGAACTTTTGTACATTGAGCAAAGGTATGAGCTGGGAGATTTTTGTTAAAGTCTCAACAGGGACAGGCTTTTAGAACTAGTAATAAACTATACTAGTAATGCAATGCATATGTATTGCGATATATATATATATATATATATATATATACAAATATAAGTATATATATGCACACACGTACTGGTTGAGACAAAAAATAAAAAAATAAAAACATTATCTTGTGTTCGTAATCATTTATTTACGGGTTATGTATATGACATTCTTAGGCACCTTGTATGCTGCCTTTTTTTGTTGGAACATCCAATTGCCTTGAGAGAGTATAAGACAAGACAATATTTGGCGTCCAATGCTTGATTTTATTACAATGTATGACTTACATATAGGTCTGCCAATTTTAAAAACTGAAGGATTTTGAATAATGTTTTTTTTTTTTTGGTCGAATAAGAGGCGCCACAGGCGTATGGTTACTTTATCTCATATCTGGTAATTTTATAGAAAAATATTATTATTTTTTTTTATGTTATCATCATAATCATAATCAGTTATTCGAATATAATATTTTTTAATGATACTTGTTTTTTATACTGATAGTTTCAAATAGTACCTCAACAATATTCTAAACAAAAAGTTATATATAAATCAAATAATATGGTTACAAAATGTTACAACTGACGTATACCGGACATAAGATCTGGTTGCTGGACTTGACACATGTATCCTATACTGTATATAAATCGGTTGCAACTTACATCCAAAAAAAAAAAAAAAAAGACTTGGTTATATTGGGAGAATCTGCGGTAAAACCCATATTTTTATACCCTATCGACAGAACTCATTTTTAAACCATTAAGATGTTAAACCATTAAGATGTAATCGAACGGTTGAGATGTTATTTGTGTATCATAATTATCATACACCTTACCTCATATTAGTATAGATTAAAAAACAAAAATTAAAAAAAAAACCCACCCTTCCTCGATGCCGTGACCGACCAGATCTACCCCCTTGACACCGACGAGTCCAGGCCCCCCTCATCCCACCCCTACGCTAGGCTCAGACCCCCACCCTTGATCGACCCAGGCTCGGCCCCCCCACCCCCAACACGACCCAGGCCCCGGCCCCGGCCCCCACCCCTCCCCCGACGCTAGGCTCGGGCCCCCCCTCCGATGAGCTTCCACTGTTCTGGGACAGCGAAATCACCTCCCCCGACAACCTTCCACCTAGGCAAAAGAATGGAGAGAGGGGGGAGACAGAGAGAGTTTTTTCTTTTTAAAGGAAAAACAAAGATGAAATCTAGTGTAGTCAATCTCAAATTTGCATAAAATTACAGCTATAGATTTTAAAAGCAATTCAATAATAACCTTGGATGAGTAACTATTAGTAGTGTTTCTTAAATGTACTCAACCCAAATTCTCTCATAATATTTATGCATTCGTACTAATCCTCATCCCAATATCAGTGGCGCAGCCACATTGATCATAGATTCATAGTGGAGTACGTGACTTTGAGTGTTTTTTAAAAATTTTTTAATGGAATATAAATCTTTGGAAAACTTTACCATATCGTCAATAAATTAAAAAATTGAAGATTATGCCCTCACCATTACTATGTTTTTTGTATTTTATATAGTGCCTCTACAGGACAATTTTCTTAGCTTCTCTTAAAAAAAAAAATCTGAGTTATTGATTGTAATCATACTTATCGATAAATATATTCAAAATAATACATTAAAAAGTATTAAAAAAAAAAAGAGACCAAATAATGTGGCTTCACCACTTTTAATAGCTTCTTCTTTGTTTTGTTTTCAAGGATTAAAAGACAAAAACAATAAATAAAAAAGAATGGTGGTTTTACATAGCTTAATAATAATTTAACATCTAATTTTATTATGAGATGTAGAGTTTGAATTCTTATTTTAAATTTAAATAAGTAAATAAATAATAGGAAAGAAAATGGGGCAGGAAAAGGTGAACGATGCATCAGCAATAGGACAAGAGGAAGAAAACCAACACATCAAAACAATAGCACATACACCAAAACCTAACCAACAAAAACCCAGAAGGAAACAAACGGCTAGCAAACAATAATGAAAATACAGATATTACACTTGCAGTTATTTGAATTTTATAGTTTGTTCTTTCATTTTATCATATTCAAATAGCTACGGCAACTGCTAGTGGTTTTTCCTTGGGACAAATGGTCAAATTTAAGATAGTTTAATTAAAGGATTTATATCAAAATTACATTATTGATTTTGTCACCATCAATATTAATTATTTTTTTCAACTTTACACTCATTAGCCTCTTTGTTTGTTTGTTTTTAAAAAACAAAAAAACAAAAACAAAAACAACTATGTAGGGAAACTTAGTCAAGTAAATAGCTTTGTAACTTTAACTGCTATAAAAATGTAATGAAGCAAGTTTCTGTAGAAGAAAATTCTTGTTCCCATTTATGTTCCCTTTATTTTTTACTTTCTTTCTTACAGTCCCATAAAATTTCAAATGTTATGGGACTTGGATGTTGAAGAGCACCACTTGACTCCCCAAGACAACAGTGGGTGGGAAATGTGTTGGACCCAACGCTATCGACCCTCCCTTAAAAAAAAAGTTTAAAAAAATTGATATCCCCTTTTTTATTTTTTATTTTTTTACTTATTTGTCATAGTTTAACAAATGCCTATTAATGCTACGAATTCTCCGGTCATGAGGAGCTCCATATGAATGACTCTTCAACACACGGTTGTGGGATCCTGTAGGGTTGGATTCTAGCGTATTAGGTCCCACTGTTGCAGACTAATATATATGTGTATTTATTTCTATGTATTCACTTATATCTTCAATATTCTTTATTGGTATTCACTCATTACCTGACCAAAATATTATAAAAGAGTAATGTTACCGGACTTCAGTTTGGCGGACCTTCGATTGAATATTCCTCTAAGATGTTAAAAAAATTAGCGTCTTGGCTCTATATGATAAAGAGCAATAAAATTCACAGAATAAAATAAGCAATCACAAAACACGAAAATTTATATATATATTTGTTTAAATATGAGACTACATCATGTGTGTAATCGCTATAATAATTGATTATGATGATTAAAAAGTTTATTAGAGAAACTGCACACCTCAAAACTCCGTATATATGCTTTTTTCCCCCCTCTCTCACTCTAACTCCTCTAATAATCTTTTATGGTGTCACTCCTACGAAGAAAAACTAAGGTAATCGAAATTAAAATTATAAAATCCTCAAAATACCCTTAATAAATAACCTGTCGATAATGGGAGCCGGTAGGGCTACACCCCAATATTGGTACCCATCATAGTTGAGTTTTTATTGTCATCTTACATGTTATTTCTGAGTTAAGTCGTTCATCGACTTCTTGTCGTTTCTGCTGTTATTCTGAAATTTTATGTGTATATATATGTAGAGTAGTAACAACACATGCGTATTAATTACATGTTATTTGTTGCAGTATAATGTATAAAGAAATTTGAATTTATTTTGTTTGATTGACTATAACACACATTGTCATTCCAATGGAATGGGATGATAATTCAACAATTTGATCTAATAAGTATCATGACATAAATGTTAATTCAACTTTAACATTTATCATGATGAGATAAATGTATGAAGAAAAATATAGAAAGAGATAGCAAAAGAAAGTATAGGGAGAGATTATTGAGGAGATACCAAGTAATAAAAGAGAAAGTAAAAAATAGAGACTAGTGGGGAAAACAATGTCGAAAGCGAATGGAAAGAATATGGAAACATCAAAGAGAGATCAGTAGAAAAATTAAAAATCTCTTTAGTTTCTTTCTAAATTTCCTTGTTCTTCAGTCTCTGTATACATTCTTATTTTATACTTTAATTTCATTCTCTACTCTCCATTATTTTCTTCTCCCATTCACTCTCCACATTGTCTTGCCTCGCAATTTGTGCCCTTATTTTCTTTCTAATTTTTTTAATCCTTAATCAGTTTTACATCTCTCATTTATTATTTACATATATGTGTAGTAAGTGTGAAACGCGTGCATAATAGACAAATAAAAAAAAATCACGTGATATTGATTGGGCCGTTAGATATGTCACAATGACCTGATTATCAGGTGACAATTGGGGAGGAGGTGACAAAAGTGCTTTTAAAGAGTAATATAGACATACCATTTTCTCTTACCTCATAATCTCTCCCCACTTTTATCTTCATTGCGAGTAAAAAACGACTAATACAATTTTTATTGCAATATAAAACAGTTTAATAAAAAAAATTAATTAACAAAAAAATCCAAGGCAAAATTCTAAAAAAGTCCGATAAAAAGTCAAAAATCGATTCTTTCCCATTTGATGAAAAGTCTGAAATCCCACTTCCCAAAAATTATGGGCTCTTGTAACTTGTTAGATTAAAAGCACGGGAGATTTCTTTAAATTTTCGTCAGTGTTATAATTGACGTCTATAATGAGTATATATACACACACGCTTAGATATCAGCGCAAGCTGGAAATAAAACTTACCGTTTTAAAAGCCATCATAGGGCTGTAAAAACTGTCACCAATTATTGTAGTAGTTAACGTTATTACTATAGAAAATTAAATAAGAAAAAAATATAAGTAAGAAAGGAAGTAGGAGGAGAACACATAGATATTTATATGTTGTACATTTATTTACTAGTATTTTTTTTTTTTTTCTAGTTTTTTTTTTTGAAATTCAAAAATTTATATTACAATAAATATTTAATCAAACTAACCAACCAAACAAACCCTTAATATGGATGTACTTATGTCTATGGATTAAGAACAAAGAATTCATTAGATGGGAGCACTATGGATAAGCTCTCATATAAATATAAGTTACAAGTACACAAAATCAAATAAGTTACCTAATACTTACAAATTTACTGAAAAATGAGACTATTCTAAATAACAATATTACAATTAAATCAAAAGTTCCTAATAAGAATAATTATATACAAAATAGTAACTTTTCCTAATACTAATACTATCTT
Source organism: Ficus microcarpa (assembly GCA_025413485.1). Lineage (NCBI taxonomy): Eukaryota > Viridiplantae > Streptophyta > Magnoliopsida > Rosales > Moraceae > Ficus > Ficus microcarpa. The sequence continues at coordinate 11,239,994 of CM046379.1, read as the reverse complement.
TCTAATATGCCCTCGTATCCCCCCTCCCTTTTTGCAAATTTTTTTTACTTTGAAAAAAATACAAATAAAAAATGTCTAGCTGCAAGAGCGCAGAGAAGAAACAACAGGCGTCAAGAGAGGGAGAAAGGGAGCTTGGGAGCAAGAGGACAATAATCGTCAAAAAAGGAGGGAGGAGATAACATGCACTTGGGTGCAGGGATAGCAATCATCGTAAGAAGAGGGAGAAGATAGCAAGCACTTGGGTGCAAGGACGGCAATCGTCAGAAAAGAAAGGAGAAGACAACGGGCACTTGGATGCATAGAGAAAGGATGCATGGGCTCTGGGACGTCAATTGTTAAGAGAGAAAGGGCACATGGGCGCTAAGACAGTAATTGTCAAGAGCAGGACGCAATAGCATTGAGATTAAAGGATCAATGACTTATTTGAGTATAATCACAATGATAAAATATTAAACAAGACAAAAAAAAAAAAAAGATAGTGAAAGGGGTTTTTTTATTTTTTATTTTCCTCCTCCATGTGTGTTGGTGATAGAAACGTGAAGCAAAGGGGAGGGGGTAGGGAATTGGGGAATTGCGTGAAGAAGATGGGAAGGAGAGTAATGGGGTGATGATTATGTGAAGATAGGAGGATGGAGGGAGTTTTCAGGATTTAAGGTAGATCGTGATCTTTGATACCATATAAAAAATTAAATAAGAAAACAATATAAGTGATAAGAAAGGAAGGAGAAGAAGAGAACACATAAATATTTAATGTGAATGTGCTTATGTCCACAGTTTAAGAACGAACAATTTATTAGTAAGAAGCACTATAAATAAGCTTTCATATAAATACAAGTTACTAGTATACAGAATCAAGTAAGTTACCTGATATTTACAAATCCACTTAAAGAGGAGACTATTCTAAATTATAATATTATAAATAAATCAAAAATTTCAAATAAAGATAATTACATACAAAATAGTAACTTTTCTAATATTAATACTATATTTCCTAATAATTACTATGGTTATTATCAATTGTCCTCTTGGAGGTTTCCTTAAAAATAAAAATAAAAAAAAAAACAAAGAAAAGGACCCCAAAAAAAAAAAAAAAAGAATTGGTTACAAATAAAAGCTGGATTAAATTTGAAACCCACCAACTGTTAAAAACCATTTAAGTTTTAGTAATTGCTTGACTTTGTAATTTAACCAAAAAGCTACATAAATACGTACGTATGAAGAGTATTGTATTATTAATTTATTAAAAAAATAACCCGAACCTGGTTCCATTAATTAAGGTAAGCCCCAGACACAAATGAAATGAATTTAAATTATTCTCTGGCATTTTTATTTATTTTTATTTTTTTTTTTTTGGAAAAAGGGGTAAAGTACTAAAATAAATAGTGCAATGTTTTAAAAAGTGTAAATTAAAGTCATAAATAGGTTGAAATTATCATTTTCTTTTTTTTTTTTTTTTTTTGACGCTGATTTTCATTTTCTTTTAGTGATAGATGGTTGATAAACCCAAAAAACTTAATTGGAAATCCTTTAAAAAAAAACTTAGATGGAATTAATGTTGCATCTGTGTCACGAAATGTGAGGCCATTATGAGTGAAATTAAATAATAATAATAATAATAATAATAATAATAATAATCAAGAGAGCTCACGGTCCTTGATGAAAAAGGCCCAATAAAAGAAATCCTTTCCCTTTTCCCCAACAACTTACCAAATATTCATCATTGTCATCTATATGTAATAATTCTATCGACCATACACATGTATGAAAATGGTTCATTGCCTAAATTCAAGATCATCAGTGAATCTTTTACCAAAAACAAAAAAAAAACCAAAAAACCAAAAAAAATGGGCTTTCTATGCAAGGGCCTTAAACATATTCGATTGGTATTATATTTTTTTATTGTCCTTCATAAAATAAATACATGTAGGATACGGAGTTTCAAAAAAAAAAAACTCTACCAATATTGTATGCATCTTCTCTTATTTGTTACAAAAATCTAAAAAAAACATATAATTATGATCTTTACTCTTGTGATATAAATTTTGACGATTGCAAAACAGAATCCTATAACTGATCGTGCTTCTTCTTTTCATTTTTGACTGTATAGAAATCGAAAGAAAAGAAAAAGAAAAAGAAAAAAAGACTCTTTATTTTCTCTAGTTTATTTCTACATGATTTATTATTTTTCTGCAAAGATATATTGGCTATAGACAATTTCGTTACCAGCTCGTTTGAAGAGCAAGCAATGTGGACCATGTGGGACAATAATGGTGACAGAATCTCCACCAATAAAACTAAATGATTATTGTGATAATAATAAGGGAATATTATAATCTCGAAATCCACAACTTAGATACTCTTAGAGTGTTATTTACGTTTCCCATTAAACAATTTCAACCCTCGATTCCTACCCAAAAAATATTTTAAAAAAAAAACGACAACAAATTTCAATCATCAAATAAATTTTTTTTCTTTTTATTTTTTGCTCGGAAAAACATCAGATATTAACTAGCAATAATCCTTAAGCGATATTACCATTTGAATCTTGAAAGAAGCTAGTTGCCTAATCACGAAGAGTTTTTTTTTTTTTTTTGGGTCGAAAGTAACCTTGTCGTTATGTTTTGGGCTAACTAGTATAGTGGTATTATCCAATAAAATTAAACTAGTTTACTCTTCTAGCCCCAAAACAAAAAAAGTACAAGTTATATGATTATCTAATTGGCGCACTAGCTAATCTGATCATGATATATAAACATGCGTACACACACACACACAGAGCTTGTAATATATATATATATATATGTGTGTATGTATATGTATATTAGCAATGTAATGCCGTGAACCCCATTTGGTGGAATATAATATAGAAGAATGTGGACATTTGGTATTATGTTAATGTCAAAAACATGGATAGATATGCTCGGTTCTCGCACGCCACACGAGGATCCTATTTTCAATTAGCTTTTCTAAAAAAAAAGGAAATGTGGAAGAAAAAGTTCCATTTTTTGAATTGTTTAGCTAAATTAACCGGCTTCAGTCTTCACCCCTCAAGCCTACCAACCCCCTTCACCAAAAAAAAAAAAATAAAAAAAAGAAATAGATAAAATAAAATAAGAAGAGATAGCCCTTTGGGAACTTATTTATTTATTTTTGTTTTGTTTTTTAAACAGCAGCACTACTCTGTTAATGATGCACTGCCATTTGGGAAAAAAAAATTCCCATTAGCTAGAGAAAAAAAATGAAAGGGTAATAAGTGGCTTCTTTGGGCACTGTGACACAAAAATTTAGGAAACAAATTGATGGCATAAATAATGGAATGGCTTGTCAACATTTATGGAATTAACAAATGAACAGGACTTTAGCAAAAATATGAAATAAAAAAAATACCATGGTTTGGATGCATGTCCATTTCCAGAAAGTGAGAAAAAATTATAAGAAAAAGTGTTTTTTCTTTCTTTTTTCTTTTTTCCTCATTCTTCTTTTTAAAAAAATCTCTTATTTTTAAACTTATTTTGTACAATACTATTTTGAAAAAAGAAAATGAATATTTTTGAAATCTTTACAAAATACACTTTTTCCAATATCATTTATTCTTATTTTAAATAACCTTTTGTTTTCAAGGAAAAAAAATATTTTATGTATCCAAACACTATCGTATTTTCAAAATAAAATGACTTTCTCATTTCAAACAAGAAAATTTATATTTTCAAAAATGAACATGTGATCCAAACATATCATAAGAAGAGATAGTAAAAATCAATGTTGATACTGTTGTTAGAAAAGATAGGGGCTTTGTTAGTGTGGGGTGGTTGCGAGAGATAGGAGTGGTACTTGCTGGCTCCTCTATTAAGATCCCCGGTTTTTTCACACCCCATATTGTTTAGTGTTTAGCGGTAAGGAGGGGACTTGGTTGGCTGCAAAGTGTGAATTTCAAAGATGCGTCATTGAGTCGGATGCGATCAACGTTGTGAGTAGTATCAAAATCCCAATTTCTCGAGCTCTAAAAGCTTCGATTGTGGAAGACATTAGAGAAGTTTTAACTATTAATGATAATGATAATGTGTGTTACGGATCCTTCAAAGGGAATTCTGTAATCACTTTTTAGTTAGTTATATGTTTATATGTTTTTAATATGTAATAGTGTTTATTGGACTGACATATACCTAGACTTTTGGGTCCATTCATCAGGTCTAATATTTCTTCTTGAAATAAAATTCAAGCTTTTACTCAAAAAAAAAAAAAAAAAAAACATAGCTATAAGAAGGTTTGGGTAGGCTACTGAGTTAGCTACGATGCTAGGTAAGCGGGTGGGTGAAAGTTGAGATTTGAGTTCTCGTTTTCGTTTTGGAAATTTGAAATTGTTTTTTTGGTCATAATACAATCATAAATAAGATTATATATAATTTAACAATAATTTTATATTAACTTCACTTAAATATAAAGTTCAAATTTTAACACCTTAAATTCAAAAAAACAAATAATAATACATTCATTAAAATCATGTTGCTAGAAGTACATATATGTTTAAAAACAAATAATAATACATTCATAAAATAAATTATATATAAATAAGGGTTCTCATATTTAAAATTGGAAAGTATTTTTATGTTTTTCTAATGAGTAAGAGTTATATGTTTCACAAAGAAGGGTTTTTTTTTCTTTTTTTTTTGGTGGTTAAAAAGACAGCTGCTCTACTCTGTTAATCATGCGCCGCCATTTGGAGAAAGCTTTCATTAGCTAGAGAGAGAAGAGAAAATAAAACGGGCTCTTCTGGCAATGTTAGAGGGAAACTTAACGTTTTTACGTTGATCGAATTAAAATTTTTAAGTTATTATTTAGTTTTAATTTTTTAAGATTTAGTTATAGTAATTTTTAAAAAAAAAAAAAAAAAAAAAAAAAAAAAAAAAAAAAAAAAAAAAAAAAAAAAATTAGTTTAAATTTAAAAATTAATATTATTAATTTTAGAAAAAAAGCTAAAATCTAGCAAAAAAAATTACAATTTAATTAAAGTTAAATTAATATGCTAAACAAAGCCTTATTAAATTTATCAATGTCATGTTGACATTCATTGCATCCTTGTTACAAAGTATATAAAGAAAAATACACATGTACAACAGGGATAATCAAAACATTACAAATACTAGTTGTATTTACGCGTGAAGAGTAGAGAAAGAAAATTATGTGAATATGATTGGACCATCACGTGATTGGTGATAGAACCATCGTCATAGTCTTAAAAGAGTGATCAAAAGTCACTATTTAAAATTTATTGATTTGTATATATAATTTATGTGTTGGTCTCTTATTGGGTACCGGATGGTATCCGATAAATGTGAATTTCAGTTATTGAGAATGTAACTTTCAATAATTAAGAATGTGAATTCATGTAAAAGGCAATGTAAAATGAGTGAAATTCACATTTACTTTAACTATGTTTTTTTCTGTATGAATTTACATTACTAATAAATGAAGTTTATATTTATAGCAATTGAAGTTTACATGCCGGATATCATACGATACCGAATATACGAGACTTTCTGTATAATTTGTAATAGCTTTGTTGTTTTCGACTTCCTTTTTATTTTTTTATTTAAATTTTTGTTAATATTTAAAAACAATGATGGAAATTACGTATTTAGTATTACAAAATTAAAGAAGAATAAAAAACAAAGTAGAAGGCATAAATTTAATGTGGTTTGACGGTGTGTTTGCACATATTAAAAAAAAAAAAAAGAATATTGAATAAAAAGAAGATTTAAATCTTGGACGGTAATAGAATGAACCAAAATGGATGATACAAAGATAAGTTGTGTTTTTATTTTCACAGAGACAGTATTTTTTTAATTTTACAATTTCTGTTAAAATAGAGACAGAGGAGTAAGGATAAAAAAATTGTCGCACACGAAAGAAGGATAATCATTGAGAGCAGGGCACAAGGAAGGGACAACAATCGTCAAAGAAAGACGAAGCGGGGTGTCGGGATACAAACGGGGAACATCAAACGTCAAAGACGGAACGCATGGGCGCAGAGAATGGACAACAATAGTCGAAAGAATGGGGCAATGCAAGGAGGAGTGGGGACTCATTTACGTGTAATCTCTCTAATCCTAAATTAGCCATAGGAAAAAAAAAAAAAAAAACCAGAAACGTCAACTATGAACGGAATGAGGCAATTCTACATGATGTTTTTGATAAAATGGGTTTCCATTTTATAGGTTTCCTTCATATTTCTGATGTGTTTTTGTTAGTCCTGGATCATGCATTTTTTTTTTCTCTTTGTCCAATTATTTCCTTCGGATTTTTTCAGCCAAACGGTTTTAGCGAGGCACCGGACTTGTCCATGTAGATCCAATAGGATGGTCATGGTAGCATATTGGCTATTTCTTTGTTTAATCTCCTATTCGGAGTGGTTTTGGTTCTTTCATTGAACTTTATTGTCTTTTTTTTTTCTCATTAATTTCACACGGAAAAGGTAGATGATGAATACGTTAAATATGTGTTGATATAATTGAATACGTTAAATATGTGTCGATATAATTGGAATGTCTTGACGTCCTTAACTTTTACTAATTTTCATCACTATCATTAAAAAAAAAAAAAAAGAAAAAACTATCCAAATCTTGGTTGTTATGGGTCCTGTACGGTGATTGAGAATTGATTATAAAGCGTGATAGGTTTGACGTAGTCATATAGGAACTTAGGAGGTGGGTGTACAGAAACATAACTAGGTTTTACAAAGTCATATAGGAATTTAGGAGGGTAAGTGTACAAAAACATAACTACACAACTAGTCTTGAGACATCCACGTACGGATGGGCAAGTTGTCGTTGTTTTTGTTTTTACTCGAGACGAGTATTATCTTGTAATAGTATATAGTTTTTTTTTTCAAATATTTATTATTTATTATAAAAGTAAAAGTTGGTTAACGAAGGAGGGATTCCTATACGATACCCCTCTTATATATTACTTATAATATGTCTTTTGTTATATGATACTAATTAAATAATTTAAATATAATTTTTTTAACGATACTTATTTTTATATTAATATTTAAATAGTATGATTTGATATAAGATAAATAAAATATTATCGTTGTCACGTTGACTGCGTGTTTTTATTTTAATAGGTAATGTGCGGGTGTCGTGCAAAAATATGGGGAAAAAGCCGTCATCAGAGCCATAAAAGTCCAAAAGGCAATAAATGAAAGATAGATGCCGGTATTTCCCAACATTTGACTGTCGTTTAACGTGCACTAAAAGTAGCCAGTTTCATGTCATCTTGATCCGCACCTTACTTTAGTTAGTTAATTGCAAAAATTTTTTGTGGGCCTTTTACTTGTTTAGACAAAGGAATTACAAAGCTCCTATTAAAAAAAAAATAAATAGGGATTACAAAGCTACAGAGTTCAAAATCATCTTGCTTAATTAATCCAACATGACTTAATAGACAGTTATTTTTGTCCACAATCTCAAGATAAAGCTCAGGTGAAACTAATATCATCTTTTTATACGCTTGGAGGTATAGTCTAATAGTAATTCTATATATTACTCTATTATAAGATATAGAATTTGAATTTTTTCACATTTTCGTTCAAGAAAAAAAAATCTTTTTGTAAATTAAGTTTGTAGGGGGAAGATATTTATCAAGCACAATGAAAATAATTATTACTAATAAGCAGGTTAAATGCTCTTTTCCAAGTAAATTGATGATATTTACTAATAGGGTGTTTGGCACTCAGTTTACTCAGTTAATTGTATTTTTTTGTTTTTCTGAAAGTTTTTTTTTCTAATTAAAAATCTTAAACTAAACTCATTCCACACCTAAGATGTATTCTTATGCATGCAATCATAATTCATCTAAATATCATCTCCAAGTTCCCACAACCCACAAACGTCTTCAACTCATCTCTCTCTCTCTCTCTCTCTAACAATGTTTTCTTTATTTTTTATTTTTATTTTTATGAAATTCATGTCATAAGTTAAAAAAAATCTCCATCAATGATAATTCAATAATTAGTGCATTAGTAGGATATAGTTAAAAAAAAAAAAAACATTACTATTCTTTTTTCTTCTTATTATAGCTTATCTACATCGCTTTAGTTTTATTGAACGACTTCCAATTTTTGTTTCGGTATCAGCTTTGATAAAAATTAAAATGGTATACACGTAATTTTAATAAGTAAAATCCATGGCAAGAAATTTATTATTTTTTTTAAGGTAAAGAATCTGATAGGGAAAACTATAAGGTAGAAATTGTACTTTCTCTTTGTAGGTACCACTGTTTTAATTGTTAGATTAATTTTTTAATGATCTAATATGAGAGTATCAATAATCCATAATAAAACTTAGGGCGTGATGTAGTCCAAAATTATAGATAATATCACTAAAAAAAATTAATATACTGATTAAAATAACAATATATTCTAAGGGTCAGTTTGGGGGATATCTGTAAATGATATTTTGAATTTGGATTAGAAATATGTGTTTGGGAGGAAAACTTTTGAAAAAATTATGTGATATATAAAATTATGCAAAAAATTGAAATGTATTCAGAAAAAAAAATATACAAAATAGATTTTGTCTTGTTCATCTCGTCATTATGAGTATTTTGATATAAAAATCATCACATTCCGATTTAAAATAAAAATGTTATGAATTTTTAAAATACGAGTTTTTGAAAATGAAAAAGAGAAAAAATTTAATATAAAATAAGAATTTTAAAATTCAGATGGCACCCAAACGGTCCTTAATTGGATACAAAATAGTTTCTATTGTAAGTTTTTTCCTATGAACAGTGAAGGGTATGAACAGTGAAGGGTGAATACTAACACTAGAAGGTGTCCTCTTATATTTATAAATCCTCCAACTACGAAAAGATTGCTTAAAAGAAAATGGCAAAAAATGCAAATGAAAAATCATAGAGCAAATACGAAATCCATGATGGAGTCAAAAAATTTGTTTAAATAAACTTGAAATCAAAATTTTGAACGATAACATCATTATTTTTTTTTCTAATGGTTTATTTGATATTTTAGTTTAACTTTAATTAAATTGTATTTTTTAGTTGGATTTTTGTCTTTTTTTGAAAAGTCAAAACATTTTAATTAGTTTTTAAAAAGGTAACTAATTCTAACTTCAAAATTTTAGGTATTTATAGTTTAATAGTATTTTTTCAAAAAGTTTTTTTTTAATAAGCGGCTGAAATTTTTAAAAATTAATTAAAAAATAATTTTTTCTTAAAATGGTTAATTAATTTTCTTAAATGATCAATCAGTGATTGATTATATAATAGTCAATAGGTCAATCACTAAATAATCATAGTGTAAATCATTAAATTTCATAATTAATCATTGATTGACTAGATCTAAAAAATAATAAATAGTTATTTTCCTAAAGTGAAAAGGTTAGGTCATCTATTAAATCAGGTGATTAAAAAAAATCACTCAATCTAATTTTTTAAAAATTTAACTCCAACTCTAAGTTTTCCTGAATCTTAATTATGTCATTTTCGTGAATCGATTTGGTCAAAATAGACGATATCATCCTTGAGGTATTGTTTTTCTGACTATGTCTTCGTAAAATACTTTTGGTTGAAAGAGTTTTCTTTTTCTTGATGAGAAAAATCAGAATCATCTTTGTTCTTTTGGAATATGGACTGAGAATGAGGTAATCCCATCTATTTTTCCAATTTTGTGTTTGACGGAAGGGGATGAAAAGGACTTTTCCAAAAAGTTGTGATACAACAAACGACGTTTCCCACCAAAAAAAAAAAAAAAGAGAGAGAGAGAGAAAGAGAAAAAACTGCAATTACTATTTCTGTAAAAATTTTAAAGTTCGAGGGACAAAAACGTAATTCAACTAATTTCACAATTATCTTTTTTCATCTACATAGACTGGATTCTATCGTAATCAAACAAAAGTCAAAAAGTCTTCAAATATTTATTTCACCTTACTCATCCTTCACAGCCCACGCGCCTGAGGCGCGTGGCCTTGTTGGCCTTGGTCCTAAATACATCTCTCTCTTCCTTCGAAAAAATAAAAATAAAAACAAAAATAAAAATACTCTCTTCCGAGGCTCAGAGTCAGAGATATATATATATTTATATACACACACACGTTAGAGAGTAGAAAAAAAATTTTCAATTCCGGAAACATCCCTTCCCTCTCTCTCTTGTTTCTCTCTCTAGTCTTCTTCAACTGTGTTTGGCCAACTGGCCTAACCCAAAATTTCCCGGCTTTGTATTCCACGAGGCTTTAAAAAAAGTAGCTCCTAAACCCAGTAACTTTCCTTTTGGCCCCTCTTTTTTTTTTTTTTTTTTTTTTTTTTTATATAAATTTTATTTCTATTAACTTTTTTTTTTTTTTTTTTTCTCTCCGAAGAACTCGTGGGCAGTTCATTAAACAGTCTTGTGTCAAATGAATCGAAGCCTTTGAGCTCTGCTTTCGTGACCCTTTTCGCCGCTCTTCAAATAGCCATGGCGGAATTTATCTGCTTAATCAACCAGGTGACCCTTTTTTTTCTTTTTCTTTTTCTTTTTCTTTTTAAATCCTCTTTTTTGTTTGAATAGAATGTAGTATTTAATGTTTTTTTCTTCGTCTTCTTCTTCTTCTTCTTTTTTTTTTTTTTTTGGCTTTTAATTTATGGGTGTGGGATGTATATTCTGTTTCCCATTCTCTTCTGTTCAAGCTTTTTTCAATTTTTTTTAAAAAAATTATCTTTGGAAATGTTATTCTTAAATCTTAGTTGGTTCTGGGTTTTATAGCTTGTTTTTTGAGTATGGAAGAACAATGTAGGTGGGGTTTGAGAAAAATCCTTCTTCTCCAAATGTGCTGATCTGGGTTTTCACAACTTAAAAAAAGAAAAAAAAAAAAAAGAAAGAAAAAAAAAAAAACTATTTCAGATTTTTCCCATTAAACCCATTAGCATTACACTGTTTTAGCCGGCGATTTCTTTGTTAAAAAGGAGAAAAGAGAAAGAAAAAAAAACACTTTTCAGCGGGAATTTAATAGTTGCACTGCTTAACCTTAATTTTTCCGATATTAATGACACTTTAAATTTGACTGTTTATTAATTTAATTATTTATTGTTTGCAGGATACCATCATAATAAAACCTCCTAAGAAATCTCCACTATTGTTAAGGACAATAGTCTTAATCTTTGCTATGGTCTGTGGTGTTTATATCTGCTCAGTATGTCTCAAGCAGATAAATATTCAAAACAACAACATTAACATTCAGAGCATCCAAATCCTTGAAAGGCCTCATCATGATAATGGGGTCAAGCTTCTCGAAAATCCTTACCGACATTTTCCCAATCCCAAAACCTTTAGCCGGTAATCTGGAGTTTCTAATCCCGATTTTTAGTTTTCTTTATTGGTTGACTCTCAGCTTTACTAAATCTGTGTTTTTTACGGTGTAGGGGTGAATGTGCGCGTAATCCAGTTAAGTTCTTCGCCATCTTGTCGATGCAGAGATCAGGAAGTGGGTGGTTCGAGAGCCTGTTGAATAGTCATGTGAATGTAAGCTCTAATGGAGAGATATTTTCTCGTTGGTATAGGAGAGAAAATGTTTCCTCCATTGTACAGACTCTAGATAAAGTTTATAATTTGGATTGGCTCAGTAGCGCGTCAAAAAACGAATGCTCCGCAGCAGTTGGCTTTAAGTGGATGCTTAATCAGGTAATGCAATGTGTTTGTGTTTCGATAGGTTATATGGCTGTTTGGAGACTTATCTAGTTAATTTGAAATCCTGAGAACCGTCATTCAATCTAATTGGTTATGTATTATTGACGATCATTCGTTCAAACATAAAGCAGATACAGGGGTGCCCCGATTTAATCGATTTATTTACTTTATGAATTGGTATGTTTAGTTGTATTAGATCTTCTTTGCTTTAAGTTAATCACCAATCTATATTGCAATGAAGGGTTTCTAGAATTCCATATGGGGAAACTGGGTAGCTTGTTAAACAAACATGGAAAATGCATGTGCGGTGCGGGAGTGCTGTGTGCTCGTTTTACTTTTTGCTCAAGAAAAAAGCTAAAAGCATTCCTGTTTAACTTTTTACATAAGCAAGAAAAACTAAAGGCATTCTTGTTTTGCCGGCAACTCTAGAGATGCTAGAGACGAATTTGTGGTCCATTTTCTCTTTTTGCCCTGTTTTGGTCCTGAGGAAAAACTTGGGAAGAGCTAACAAATCATGTCATGGGCAATGCAGGGATTGATGGAGCACCATAAAGAAGTAGTAGATTACTTTAATCGTAGGGGTGTTTCCGCAATCTTTATCTTCCGTAGGAATTTGTTGCGCAGGATGGTTTCAGATCTTGCAAATTCGTATGATCGGTATGCTAAGCTATTGAATGGAACCCACAAGGCGCATGTACATTCGGTGGAGGAGGTTTCTCTCTTTCCTTTACACTTCAGCTTACTTTGTCTTTGTACTTACATGTGTTCTTAGATTCTAGCTCTCATCTTCATGTAGGCTGAAAAACTGTCAACATACAAGCCGACAATCAATTCTGAATCGTTGATTTCTGATCTGGAGAAAATGGAGTTGACAGCTGCAAATGCTTTAGCATACTTCAATAGCACTAGACACATGATTGTGTACTACGAGGATATTATTATGAACCGCACTGTAAGTTTGAGACAGTTTTCTGAACCGAACTGAATCTACGTAGTCAGTTTATAACATGCTCCTAATTTTGAAGCTGCAAAACATAAATGTTCACAAACTATCATCCAACCATTGCTGAAATGTTTTTAACTTGGTTTTCTTTCTCACTGTGATGCACCAATTTATACCTTTCTTCTAGTACTATAACTATGCTAGTTAAAAACTTTTTCTGGGCGATTCTTCTCTTCAATGTCGTTTTTGTCTTCATGTTTGTTGTAGAAACTGCAAGATGTTCTAGATTTCCTTGGATTGCCACAAATGGAGCTAAAAAGCCGTCAGGTAAAGATACACAATGGATCATTAGCAGATCATATCAAGAATTGGGACGACGTCAACAGGACACTTAAGGGAACGGCTTACGAGCATTTTCTCTATGCCGACTACTGACTCTGGATCTGTTGCTAACACTCGTGGATTGGAGTAAATACCCAACCTAACTACTGAATTCTTAACGCAGAAGCCGGACAGGGTTATGGGCGGCTGTTAGAAAGAAGTTTTGGCTGCAATGCCCTCTTGGTTTGCCGATCGTCATTTCACTTTTGCGCATCAACAATTCGTTGATGTGTTCTTTACCCTCTTCTTTTTCTTTTTCATTTTTTTTTGGGATAATTTTTATGATTTTCTTCTTGTTTGCTCTTCTCATATACCAGGCCAATTTGTACATGTTAACTAAAACAATACGATTTGATATGCAATTGTTTAGTACAAAAAGGGAAAGAAGAAAAGAGGAAAGAGAAAAAAAAAAAAAAAAGAAGAGAAAGGGTTTCATTTCTTGTGTTCTTTAGATGGTCTGAATTTCAATTAGATACTGATTGGAAAGTTTGAGCACGTAGAGGACCCATTTACTCCATACAATTACATATGATATATATATATATATATATTCTAGAAAAAGATTTTAATTTATACGTGAAGAAATTTTGATATAATATTGCAAGGAAGATGAAATTATTGCTGTATAGAACAGTATGGGCAGGAAATGCAGAAGAAGATAATGAGGCTCCATGAAATCTTCAAGAATTTAGATAGGTTTGGGTTGGTGGGAACACAATCTGACATAGTAGAACCAACAAAATCAGAAAGAGGTTTTAGGTTGTTCGAATTAGGTCCACAGACGCACATTGGGGTACAAATAATAGGTCTCATGGTAATGACAATTCGTTTCGTTTGAATGTGTACAGGACAATTATATATAGAGCAATTTTATGGAATATGAGTGATGTTTAATATCACTTATGAATAAACATAAGTTTCACAGCATGAACCTATTAATGTGGTCCACGTCTATAGTAATGCGATATTTAACATTACTAATGTTCCCTAATATTTTTCTTATATATATATATTCTAACACATACGTGTTTCTTATCTATTAACAACTATCAATTTGATAAAAATAAAAACCTTTATTACTACATGAACGAAATGTCGTACACTTTCAATCTCTTGCAGCAGAGGGCGAAGAAGAGTTTTGCGAGTCCGGGAAAGATTCAAGGTTTTTAGCACTCGTGCTAGCTCTTGAATTTCTCATACTTTAGCCTCCGTTTGGCGAAACAGTTTGAGTTGAAATTTTTAAGTTTTAGTGGGTTGACTTTTTAAAAATTAATTATAACTTTTGTTTACTTTTCAGAAAAAGATAAAAATTGAGATGAAAAAGTACAGTTTAGTTTGAGTTGAACTAACTCACCAAACAAGCCATTAGTATTTTTATGCGAGAAATAGCAAAATATCATTTTTGAAAAGAGTAATAATAAATTATAACATAAAATTTTTAAATATAATAAATAAATAACATAATTAAATTTATGACCACACAACATCCAAAAAATCTGTCCTTCATCCTCTTTCTTTCTTTCTCTAATATGAAACTATGTATATAAATTTGTTATTAAAAATTAACTGTAAATCTATTATTTTCTAGAAAATCTAAGGAAATCTATGAATATATCAAAAATTATGTTATAATTTATCATCTTTTAAAAAACTTGTTATAAATTTCAAAAGTACATATAAAATATGCTATTTGTCACAATTTTCCTAGTTGGGTTCTGTCCTTGAATCTACAAATAATAACAATTAATTTCCTTTGTCAACGAATTAATTTGGACATAGTGATTATAATTCATTGACACCCGTGCCCTTCAACTTCTCTTAATTGGATACTTTTATCTTGAAAAGTTTTTTTTTTCCCTGGTAATTTAGTTCCCTATTTTTTTTTGAAATAATTTTAGTGCCTTATTAATAACAAAATCTCATAAAATTTAACTCAATTTAGAGCTGCAAAGATGGGCCAATTGACCTGTATCCTTATATTATTATAACATATGAAATTAATCTTTAAATATATTTTAAAACATGTTATTTATTTCAAATATTATTTATTAGAACATGTTATTTACTTCTTTCTCTCTAAATGAATAGAGCTATAGGGTTGGGCTGGCCCGACCCAATGAGCATGAAATTGAAAGCGAAATTGTAACAAACAACATTTTTACGAAAATAATTGAAATAAAAAGCAAGGTTTTAAAATATCAGAAATAAACAGTAAATTAATTAGGTAATTGAAAAGATAAATAGCAATTAATATCTAAATGAATAAAGCTATAGGATTGGGCTGGCCCGACCCGATAAGCAAGAAACTGAAATCATAATGAATAGCATTTTTACAAAAATAATTGAACTAAAAAATAAGGTTTTAAAATATTTAAATTTAATAACAAATTTACTAGATAAATGAAAAGATAAATAGCAAATTTAATAGGCAAATAAGATATTTATAAGACGTAAATAAATTATTTAGTGATTAATTGATTTACTATTATTTACTCTAAAAGTACTACTATTTAATTCTTTCTCCAGATGTTTGGATCGGGCCCAATATTGGGTCAAGATGTGGGCAATGTGCATGCTATAATCTGATTCATATTTGCCACTCTGACTTAAGTTAGGAGCCGAATGCTACTTTTTAAAGAATTTAGTAACAAATTCAAAGTTGGAAGGGCCAAATCACGATTAAAAGAATATCGGCAGATTTCTTAAATGTATAACATATATTAAGGTCTAGAAGTAGAGAGTATTCTTTTGTGAAATTGAGATTCAGTGTCTTAGCTAACTGAATATTCAATTTGTTTGTTTAATTCCTAAATTATGCACATTCGGTTTCTTTGATTTATAAACTTTTAATTTTTACAAATTAATTCCCAAATTTTTTATTTTTGACAGTTTTGATCCTTGAAAATGATGAAATTTTTTTTCTAATTTAATATATATAATCAGATTTCAATTCTATGTTAATATGAAATTTTACAAAAATGATTGCATTATGTATATTAAATTTCTTATTATTCTTATTAAAACCCCGTAAAAACTAAAATTTTTCACACTTTACATAATAATTTTTTTTAAAAAATTTTTAGTTATTATGTGATAAGCATGCGATTATTTATGTTAAATCTTAGAAATTTTCTGTCAATTATAGTAGTAGGGATCAAAAATACAAAAAATAAAAAATAAAAAAATAAAAATTCATGAATTAATTAACTAAAATTAAAAGCTTAGATACTAAATTGATAAAAGTATTTAGAGACCAAATAGACAAATTATCCAATAGTAAAGGTTAACATTCATAAAAAAGTCTTCATTAGTCCTTTATGACGGAAAATGTGGCCAGGGTAATCCTTTGTCCACAAAAATAACAAAATTTTTTAACTTTTTTTTTTTTGTTTTTTTGTTTTTGTTTGTAACATTAATAAGTGGTTCTCGAGTTGTTGGCATTATATTTTAAAGTTTTATGGGGGCCAGCTATGATGGTTCCCCTTCTTCTTTTGCTTTAAAAAGAAAAAAAAAACCAACAAAAAACCAAAAAAACAAAAACAAAAAGGAGTGGAGACCTTAATTTACGATTGGCCCAGCTCAACATGTGGGAATGGAGGGTTAAACTTGAGATTCAAAATCTTTACGTTTTTTTTTTTGAATTAATAAAATAAGTATAAAAAAAATCCCATACTTCCGTATAATAATATTAATAATAAAAACGGATCTTCCCCAAGTTTTTCTTTAATTGGGATGTTTGATGGCCCTAAAATTAGATGCTGTCTTAATTCAATAAAGTAAAAATAGTAATTGGACATCCACGTCGAAACTGAAAATTGCGTCTTCTGAGAATTACTATGAATTCCATACATGTACGTGTACATATATAAATGAAATCTCTTTCATTTGACGGCAGTACAACTTGTGAAAGAGAGCGGCACAATCCAGAAGAGAGAGTGGTACAACTCAAGAAAGAGATCAGAGAGTGATAAACCCCGCCTCTCTCACCATGATTTCCAGCAAAATATAGAGAGAGAGAGAGGGAGGGGGTGGTGAGGGAGAAGGGGGTTCGTGTCCGGCAAAAATTGGGATTCGGACACGAGAACCCTCGCGTGTGTATATATATATATATATATATATATGTAAACAAAAGCTAATTTCAGAGAACTTGATAGTGATCCGGGAGCTCAAAAGAACACCCTTACATGTGGTGGGATGCATGTTCCTCCTGCCCAGGAACCACTCGTTCATGCATGTATAACACGGCCAAAATAATTATCTAATTAGATAGTTTTGAATTTAGATTCTTAACTATATAACAGAATGACTGCCTCACTAAACTACTTTTACAACTTAGATCATGAACATATAGTTCCTTTTGTTTAACCTAATGAGTAGTGTGATATATGGCCGTTAACCCATGATACTTTTTCACTAAAAGCCTTCAATTGGCTTGTATCAAGGACCATCAGCTGCAAAGCTAAAAGGGCTACTGAATCATTGACTTTATATACATATATATATATATATATATATTACTAATATTATATTTATAGCCGCCTAGATACCTAGATTCTTTGAAGAGAGTTCATGCTAGAAGATTACGTATATGTGTGCGTGGGTGTATATTTATATTTTTATATCTTTGTCTTTTCTATTTAATGGAGCTCAATGTCTTGCTGCAAGCTGTCTAACTACGAAAGGAATCGCATGAATAAATTATAAACTTGCACATTAAGTAGGTACTTTGTAACGCTTTTAGCCAAAAAAAAAAAAAAAAAAAATCTGTAATGAGTGGAGATACACTCCACGTGAAGGTCTTCTCACTGTCGTTTACAGTTGTTGATATCATATTTTACTACAGATGCCTCCTTTTTTAAATAATAATAATAATAATAAAAAGGGTCGGTTTGGAACAATGATTGGAGTTCGAGTTTTGTATGTTGGAATGAAAATGTGTGTTTTATTAAAATATAACTTAGCAATGAGTTGTGATACATAAAACAATGTAATAAGTTGAAACGTTTGCGGAAAATAATATGTAATATAGATCTTATTTCATTTCTCTTTTCTAGGTTTCCAAAATGCCTGCCTTCTCTAATTAAAGTTTGGACTCCCATTTTCTTTTCCCACTTCAACTGGTCCCATCAACTCTCACATGCATGTTTAGGTTTTCAAGCTCTACCTATAAATACCACCTCCTCCAGGGAGGATGTTCGGAGTATCTTTCTAGCTCTTTCTCTCTTCAAGCTTATAAATAGTAGTACTCTATTTCATCCTGAGAATTTGATAGGAGCAAGTTAGCTAGCTAGCTAGTTTCATCCAGCATAACATATTAATCTAGGCCAATATTGATTTAATATCCAATATTTCTCTCCGGAAAATGGTCAAATCCACTCACATTATCTTATTTTTCCTTCTAGCCATTATGTCTCATGAGCTTCTCTCCGTTGAAGCACGAAAAGTGAGGAAGGACGTGAAGTTGATCGACCGGAAGGACTTGATAACTACAGCGAGTGTGGCGGTAGCAAGACCGGGGCAGCTGCACCGCGGTATCAAGGAAGAAATCAACGGATTTGTATCAGCTTTCCGACCCACCACCCCTGGTCATAGTCCCGGTGTTGGTCATTCTATTAAGAACTACAGCATTCTAGTTAGCAATGTACACAACTTTTATTACCATGATTATCAACCAAGCCATTAAGCCTCCTACTCAAAATATTAATAATATGCTATTGATAATTAAAAGGATTATTTTTATCTACCCCTAAACTTTATGGTCACTTTTACTTTGTTCCTTGAACTTTGAATTTAACCTCACTTCACCCATTCTATCAAAAATTTAGTTCAAAACAGACAGAAAAAAATGAGTTAGCTGCAACCATGTGCTCTTTTTTTGTAGAAATCCTAATAGAATGAGCTTGGTAAGACTAGTTCATCTATTTTATATGTTTGTTTTTAACTAAAATACTTATAGACGTTGTAAAGTGGAGTTAAATTCAAAATTCAAGAAGAAAGTTGAGAGTTTTTAAAATTCATAAAGTAAAGTAAGAGTGATCCTAAAGTTCATGGTGTAAATAAAAATAATCCTGATTAAAAATTGCTGTCAACACACGTATTTTTCAGTTCTTTATAAGCTGGTGCACTTTATCATACACTACGGAATAGTATTCCTTAAAGGTCGGACACCCTTTTTCTTTCCCTCTTCAACTGGTCCCACCAACCCTCACATGCGTGTTTGGGTTTTCAAGCTCTACCTATAAATAACCCCCTCCAGGGAGGATGTTCGGAGTATCTTTCTAGCTCTTTCTCTTCCAGCTTATAAGTAGAAGTATATTTCATCCTGAGAATTTCATAGAAGCAAGCTAGCTAGCCAGCTAGCTAGTTTCATCCTGCATAACATATTATTCTAGGCAATAATATTGATTTAATATCCAAATTTCTCTCAGGAAAATGGTCAAATCCACTCACACTGTCTTGTTTTTCCTTCTAGTCATTGTCTCTCATGAGCTTCTCTCCGTTGAAGCACGAAACGTGAGGAAGGACGTGAAGTTGATTGGCCGGAAGGACGTGATAACTAAGGTGAGCGTGGCGGTAACAAGCCCGGGGGGGCAGCTGCACCGCGGTATCAAGGAAGAAATGAACGGATTTGTATCAGCTTTCCGACCCACCACCCCTGGTCATAGTCCCGGTGTTGGTCATTCTATTAAGGCGAGCATGGAGGGAGAAGTAGCAAGCCCGGGGCAGCTGCACCGCGGTATTAAGGAAGAATTGGACAGATTTGTGCCAGCTTTCCCACCTCCCAACCCTCATCTGAATCCCCGTGTCGGTCAATTTATTCACAACTAGAGCATTCTAATTAGCAATCTACAGTTCTTTTATGAATATTAACCAAGCCGATAAGAAACAATTGTTATGTAATGCATGTTAGTAACGTCTGCTAAAAAAAATATTGTATTAATCGCATTTTTGTACTTATATGTTTGGTTTTCATTTTTGTATATGTACCATTTTCACTTTGTTTTAGTTATATAAGATATTCGTGTAATTTTCTAATATATAAAATGCTCTCTGTTGACAAGGCTCAAAAAGAGGAGTATTTTTAGGTTGATACTTTGGTGCATGCGTTTGTGCCTTGAGAGTCGGTTACAAGCATTTAATTAAATCAATATTTACTAGACTTATGTAATTTTGTGAAGTACTTCTCAAATTCGTATAGCCTTATTATAAGGAGTATTTATGATTGTAATGTTCAACTTTTCTAGAAATGAGGATTAACATGAACTTATTGAAGTTTGACAAAGGGATTAGGGTATGTTTACCGACGTAGAACAAGTAATTATGGTTTGGAATGAAAAGTAACTAATTGATTAAATATGGAAATCATTGATTACTTTTTTGGCGTTACTTATCTAATGGGATGTAAAATCAGAGCAGTGTCGATTTAGTAAAGCTAGTAATAGAAATCTTACAAAAAAAAAATGTCCTTGTAGATAACTAAATAATAATTAGCTTTGATTAGGGCATTCCAGTAAATTAGTTGACGTCAAAATTTTTTTTTTCCCCGTAAAAAGAGAGAAGAAAAATGATATCAGAGACATTCCAGCCGGCTAGGTTGACATCTACTAACAACGCATCCTTAATGCCTCACTCA
Source organism: Ficus microcarpa (assembly GCA_025413485.1). Taxonomy (NCBI): domain Eukaryota; kingdom Viridiplantae; phylum Streptophyta; class Magnoliopsida; order Rosales; family Moraceae; genus Ficus; species Ficus microcarpa. The sequence continues at coordinate 11,219,354 of CM046379.1, read as the reverse complement.
CAATTTTCTTTTAAGATGAAAAAAATATATAACAGAATTACAGAGAAATATATATATATATATATATATATATCCAAAGTTAATAAGTTTATAACTAAATTAGAATCTTTAATATAAAGCTTTAATTGGATGAATCCTTTTGGCTTAGAGTTTATTTAATTTCTATGGATTGTCCAAGCCAAGGGAATCTGAAACTATAAGAAGAAACCAGTTTGAGAGAACGAAAGATACGTGCACTAGATTTAGGATAACATTCCATGCTTTTTTTTTTTTTTTTTTAATTTTTTTATTTTATAAATTTGTTTCTTGAAAAGAGATTAATAAAAGTTAAAATAAATTATTAAAAGCCAATAGAGGATCTTAGATATACTATATAATCTTTAGTTACCAACCTGATCACTACACGATCATTTAAGTTATGGACTAAGAACATTAATTGTTTATTATGTCAGTAGTGTAGAGTACTGCTTATGATAATTGTGATTGGGGTCCAATAGTAGCTGTCACTCATATTTATATTATACAAATATATATATATATATATCTGTCAGTATATAGCTACTGATATATCTAATTTATAATATTGAATACCTAGAGAGCCGGCCAAAATGGGAAGACTAGCCTTTTGGTTTCTTTTTCAATATTGTTTAGGCACTGAGCTAATGTACTTTAGAATCTTGCATTTGTTAGCTTATAGTCTTGTCTATACTTGGCGAAATATATATTAAAATTTAGTTGTAGGTACCATTTATAAAAATAGTAAATAATATCATTATTATTTAAAATAAAATATGGTTTCGTTATTGGACCAGTATAATATTAAATAATGTTAAGGGTACTAATATTAATATCAATTTTTAAATATCAGATCAAGTAATGATGTGTTATATCTTTTTTTATTAATAAATACAATTGAAAGATAAAATAATCCTTTAAATATTTATTGATCGACAAAAAAAATGACAATTTATATATTATAAAGTTGATATTCAAATGTTGAATTAGAAATATGTTCATATTGTTTTTCATATTTATTATTAACAGCACTATTTGGCATTGACATCAAAGGAAAGCATGCACATGGAGCTTGTATGAATGAGCAGACTTTATTTAATTATTTATCCATTTTTTATACAAAAGCAGAATGAGCAGACTTTATTGCCAAACGGTCCATGATAATTAAGTTCCTATATTTCATAAGATAACGATGAGGCTACGTGAAATCTTGAATAATTGAGTTTGGGTTTGGGTCGGTGGAAACATAATCTGATATTGTAGGACCCACAGAATCAGAAAGAGGTTTCAGGTTGTTCGAATGAGGTCCACGGTCACACATTTGAGTCCAAAAATGGGTCTCATGGACGGCAATTCGTTTCGTTTGAATGTGTCCCAAGACAATTATATCCTACACGTACGTGTGCTTTAGCTATTAACAACTAGCAATTTGAAAAAGAAAATTAAAAAATAAAATAAAAACTTAATTTTATGGTACCTAAAAACGAGAATGGATGACACTTTTTCTGTGAGGACGTAACTTATAGGTATCTGCTCCTAATATAATAAGAATAAGGGATCGTTCTCAAGATTTGAGACAGGAATGATTGCAAGTTCTTCTTTATGAATCGGAGTTGGGGATATTCCCTGTTCTGTTCCCATCCCAATGTGCAAATTCAATAATAATTATACACTCTTAGTTTTGAACATTTATTTCAATATTAATCTTAATTCCGAATATTGGATTTTATCGAAATCTTTGTTAGAATTCTTTTATGAGAATGTTAACGTTTATTGAATTAATGTTGAATTTCAACTTTTTTTATTTTTTATATTTAACTTAGCCTCCGTTTGGAGAAACGGTTTGAGTTAAAATTTTTAAATTTGAGTGGGTTGACTTTTTAAAAATTAATTATAATTTTTATTGACTCTTCAGAAAAACATAAAAATTAAAATAAAAAAGTACAGTTTAGTTTGAGTTGAACTAACTCACCAAACAAGCCATTAGTGATAATTTTGTTGATTATGAATGTTATGTTTGGAGGTGGCCCAAGTACAAGGAAGGCACTGTTAACGGGGATTCCCCAACTCCATCCCACCTCTCCTCAAGTGGGAATGAGAATTGTTTCGAAATGCAAAGATAGGGATGGGGAAGCATTCGCCAATCCTGTCTTGTCTTGTTGTCAATTATCATCTAAAAACGAGGATCTTGCTTAAGAACATGACCTTGGTGACGGCTCGGCCTGGCCATATGAGTGTGGTGGAAAATACAGGTCGACTTAGTAGAAGGATAATGAGACCCACTCCACCTACATCGCATGACAGACCTTACAAGGGCTGCTACTTTCATTTTGCCAAAAATAAAAGAGGAGAAATTTCAGTAACTAATTCTTTTTTTAAAAATTCTTAAGGTAAGTAACATATTTCAAAAATGTTTGAGCTAAACAATATATTTACGATAAATTATTTATTTTAAAAAAATTTTAAGATAATTTTATTGTAGATATGCTTCATAAATAAATTATTTATCATAAACATGATATTAAATGGAAAATATTTTATTTATAAGAGTACTTATACGATAATTTTATCCCGAATAATGCTTCATAAATACATTATTTACCTGAACATGCTATTTACCTGAAGCATTTTAAACTATGCTATAGACCATAAACATACTTTAAAAAATATGCTATTTCCTCTTTCTTCACCAAAAAAAAAAAAAAAAAAAAAACACCCATGGGAGAAAGAAGCAAATAGTATACTTATAATAAGTAAATAAAATAAAAATTAAATTTTAGAAATACTTAGAGTAACCAGTAAATTTATTAGGTAAATAATATATTAACGAAGCATATTTATGACAAAATTATCTTAAAAATTTTTTGGAGATAAAATATTTGAGGTAAAGATCATATTTATGAGAAATAATTTATTTACCAAGTATTTTTTCGATAAGATTGGCTTAAAAGATTCTTTTAAACAAACAATTTGTCATAAATATATTACTTATCTCGTACATTTTTAAAATATGATATTTATTTTAATATTTCTTAAAAGTATAAAAGTATCTATTTACTGTAATTTTTCTACAATTTTAAGTGCCTGTTCGCTGTGGCCTCCATCTTAATGTGGAGGCTCAGCACCAGGTGAAGCGATGGGTCATGGGCTTGGCCTATATGGACGTCCATCCCAAATTTAATTTTTTTCAAATGGCCATATTTAATGCTGATACGACTAAATTTCTATATTTACATCATTTCTGAAGTTTGTTACGACTTATTATTGTTATTATTCTTTCTGTGTCCTCGTTTCGTAGCAAAAAAAAAAAAAAAAGTATTCCATGAAGTTGATTTTCCATGGTCTTTTTAAAAAATATACATGATACATATCAGATGGAGGCAGGACGGGAAGTGCTTCCGTTGTCCCTGTCCTGCCCAAAACTCAGGCATAAGATTTTGTTACCATTCTTGTCTCTAACCCCGAAGAATGTCCCCCATTTTTATCTCATTCAAATTGGATTCAGGTGCCCTTGACTCGTGGTGAATACTGCCATCTTTGGGATAGGTGGATGACAATACTCCATGGGGGACGGGGATCGTGGGGCTTCGATCCGAATGGGACGGGGACAGGGACAAAGTCTTTTCTCTAAATTAGTAATGAGGGAAGGACGAGGAAAGCATCCCCGCCATGATAATATAATGTATATACATCTATGCTATGTATTTTTATATGTATGTTAATTTTTTTGAAGTTGATTGGATTGATTTACTTAAAAAAAATTACTGACTAAATTTTATCATTAAAAAAAAAAGAAAATAAAAAGTTAATTATTTGTTAGTAATCTAAATAATTAGAAAATATGAGGTAGTATGTGATATTTATTGTTTAGTTCTGGGATTTTGTTATTTTTTGTTGAGATATTTGTGTAGTTTCATAACTAAGATATGTCCTATATTTATTTAGCGTTTGATTTGTTTTGTTAATTTTTTTATTGGTCTAAATTTGTTGTATTTTTATGACATCATTTGTTCTGAGTTATGTAATTTTCAAAATGCATACTTAGATTGAATGAGAAATGAGGCGGGTATTGAAAATGTACACTCAACAGGGAATCCCTAGCCCTAGTTTGCCCCTTTAGAGGAAATGAATCCAGCGATGAATATGGAAAAGCAATCTCCGTCCCCATCTTGTCGCGTTACCATCATCATAAATTGCTAGTGTTTACAAGACATGGCACTTAAGAGGATTCAAACCAAAGGTAGCAGACCTCCAAGTTTGAGCTCTCGAATCACCTGATTTTTAAGGGTTACGTTGTTTTGTGAATTAACTCAAATTGCTATCCTTTGAGTATTGAAGTTGTTGGTGTTGCTGTTTAATGATGTGAGGTACAGCAAAGAATAATGCTGTTGTAACACGACAATGGCAATTGGAAAGGGCTAAGGGAAATTGCAACCGTATCAATGGGTTATGTGCTCACACTCTAGGATATTGTGAAACCCACAAATCCCAATTTAACCAAACAGGTTCACAATATTCACACTAGAAAATACCCTCTGCGCACGATAAGAATTACAATGCGTAGAATTAATACTGATGTTAAAAAACCAACAAAATAAAGGATATACTTTGTTAATTTTCCATATATGATTAAAATCCTTATTGAAAAAGAAAAAGAAAAAAAAAAAAAAAGGACAGATGGAAGGTTTGAAGAAGGACTAGATTATCCTTCAGTTTGTGATTTAGCTATATGCCTAATTAACCCCACAAATATAATATTTATAAGTTAGATACCGAATTAAGAGTAAAATGATCAAAGAATTGGCCTAAAATTTCTCCTTATCTCTTTCTCTCTCTCTGTGGAAATTGTTTGTTTAATCTGTTCTTGTCGTTTTTGTACGCTGACAATGTTCTCGTCCTCCCAAATTATGCCGTTTTATGAACTTTATTTTCTCCTCGAGTAATGTTCTCATTTCCGGGATTATGTCATTGTTCAAAATTGATATGGGCCGTTTGGTGGAGTTTTTGCTTTTGTTTCTAGTAGTAAAAGCTGTGACTTTTCAGTAAGTATTTGGAACCAAATAGCTTTTGAGATCAAAATGATCTTTAAAATATTCTAATAAGTATTTCTCCTCGAGTAATGATCTCATTTCCGGGATTATGTCATTTTTTGAAATTGATATGTGCCCGTTTGGTAGAGCTTTTGCTTTTATTTCTAGTCAGTAGAAGAAAAGAAGCAATAAAGCTATGATTTCTTAGTAAGTATTTGGAACCAATGAGCTTTTAAGATCAAAATAATCTTTAAAGTATTCTAATAAGTACTAAAAATGATAAATGAAGTTTATAATGTCTAATTTAAATTTTGTTACAAGTTTAAAGTTTACTCAGAAGAGCTTTTACCAGAAGTCATATTTTTTTGCTCTGACAGAAAGCACTTCTAGAGACTGGAAGCATTTTTAGAGATTGAAAGCTCTCTAATAGATTATCCAAACACTTCTATCAGCTACTTTTAGACCTAGGAAGCCAAAAGCAGTTTCTAGAAAACTCTGCTAAACAGGGCCATGGTTCTTCAGCTACTTTTGTACGTTGTGTTTATTATTTCGCTTATGTATATAAATTTTCTGGTTATGCCGTTTTGCAAATTAAGCTATATTTTAGCCTATGTTATTTATCACGTTCGTGTCATGTTTAATGATTTGGTTCCTCAATAATGTCGTTTCTAGAACTATTCGCTTTCGGGTAAATGTAGTTTACTCATTTATCATCGTTTTAAAACTAATTATGTGTCCCTTGACATTTGCTCCTTCTTTGTTTGTTTGTTTTGTTTGTTTGTTTTTTGTTTTTTGTTCACGAATCAAGTCGTATAATGCGTTGTCGTTTTTCCAGTTATTGTTTTCTGAATGACGTGGTTCTCTAGATTGACGTCATTCGAGAGGTGATATAGTTTGTTTCGTTTATTGCCGTTGTTTTTGTTAATGTCGATATGCTTGCTGTTACTAATTTCTGGACGGAGTTCTTCTTGATTTTCCGTACTAATTATCATTGAGTGACCGATATAGTTATTTATAAATTTGACGTCGTTTTTAAATTGATATAATTATTTTTGACTTTATTGTTGTTTTTATGTTGTCTATGTTTTAATTGTTATCAGGTGGCAACCCATGTCGGTCGTTTTGTTTTTGTTTTTTGTTTTAAAGACATCTCTTCAAAACTTTTTGAATTTAGCAATTTAATAGCTAAATTTTTTTTTCTTGACAAATTATCCATATGCATATAATTTTTAACACCATTAGCCTTTTTTAACTCACATTTGTTAAAATTTCGACGATTTTTTGTACGTAACTTCACCTGATAATCCAAGAAGACATCATTGGTCAATTTTATTTCAATCTAATGTAGATCCATTTGAAAATTTGAACTAAATTTAATTATAAATCAAACTTGAACCAAAACTTTAAAAGGATTTGCAATTCTTAGACTATCACGTGTAAATCACATGCAAAAAAAATCCAAATTTTAATGAATATTAGCAAAGAAAATTAAGAAAAAAACCTAAGAACTAAATAGTCAAATTCCAGAAGTTAGTCCGTATAAAATAGCCTTTAATTTTAGTGTTGGTTTTCGAGTCTATTGTCGTATGACTGCATTGTTGTCGTTTTCATCTAGTTCAAAGAACATCCAGATAATTTTCAACCTTTGCTGACCCCAAGTTTGGAGATTGCTATCGTTTTTAATTATCTAGTTCAGACAACAACGTGCACTTAACTGGGTTTTATTTATTTATTTATTGCGGATGATGCATATCCATGTTCCTTTTTGAAAATCTCGCGCTGCTCTTGCTATGCCCAACGACCAGCCATTTCTCCCATTAAAACAAATACAATTTTTGATTAAAAAAATCCATTATCAGAAGGCATTTTGAAAATGAGAAGAGTCCCAAAAGACGAAAAAATATTACTCCACAAGTTTTGGTATTTTTCGGTATATATATGTACCGAACACATTTGAATGCTAGCGAAATTCTTTGTCATGCCTTGTATTACGTGTATTTTTCATTCTCTTTCTTATCATATATCTTCTTTTATAGTTTCGATGCAGATCGACTATGGTAAACTTAGAACGCGTCCTTATTACACATTTTGTAAACAAATGACGGTGACAAAAATCAATACATCTGCATGCATACTCACACATTTGGACATACTATCTTCAGCAAGAATTAATAAGCTAAACCTTTCGGGAAAAAAAAAAAAAAAAAGAAGCTATATATATGGAGATTTGCATGCTCACACGGTTGGACACACTATCTTCTTCCTAATTGAGACTAATATATGGAGTTAACACTTTTCATCCGTTTTCCGTTTTTTTCTTTCCATTCGGCACTATATTTATGGTCTTTTCATCCGATGGTAACCTTGCCAAATTTCACGGTGCAAAAAGATTCTATTTAAAAATGAAAGGCACATTTCTTGTAAACCCAACATACACATTAATTATATACGTATCCAAGTTTTAATTTGTGGTATATAAATAGCGGCCGCCTATAATCAGATCCTGAAGATTGCTTCTCGAATATAATATGGACTACTTAAAAATCAAAATTCAGGGAAGGCCCAAATAGATATCTCTCAATGATGTTGGGGAAAATACCCTTAGATCATAGTGCAGTAGAAAAATAGACTCAAATAGAAATAAAGAGAAGATAAGAAATTTACGTAATTCAAAAAAATTGCCTATGTCTACAGGAGATGGAGAATAAATTCACTAATACTTTTACAATTACAAACTCATCAACCTCTTTCTCAACCTTTCTCTACCTAAAACTCCTAACATCCTTTCCTATCTCTCTTCTCACTTTCTCTCAAAAAGGAGTCACACGCACTCTCTCTCTATTTGTCTGAACACACACAAACCTACAAAACTCTTAACATAATATACCTATTTATCGGCTTTCAATCGAACACAATACTACATTTTTCCCAAACTCATAAAATAGAAACTTACCCAAAAACTAATTTGAGTCACAGACTTAATAATCTCCACCTTAACTCAAATTCTCTCACCTCACACTCATACTTAACAAAAATATTCATGCGTCGAGTTCAAATTCTCATTGAACTTGACACGAGAAATGATTTCTTCTTCATCCATACTTTGCTTTTGCTGCTACAAGTCTTCATCATCTTTCCTTTATTATCTTCAGTTGTCACAAACGTTCCACTCTTGCAACTTCTTTCGCAATAGAAGAAGACCTCTCTTGACATGGCACCACCTTCACAGCTCCACCTACAATTCTCTTCTCTATTAGCTTGTACAGATTCTTCACTTTTTCACCCTTCATGACAACCAAAGCACTTCTTCTAACTTCCATAAAACCACTCTAATTGGAATACTTATAACCCAAAGTATCCAAAGCCCCCAAAGAAATTAAACTTCTCCTAAGTCAAGGAACATGCCTAACATTTGCAGTCGTCCTCACAACTCCATTAAACATCTTTACCTTCATAGTACCTATTCCAATGGTTTTAGCACTCGAATCATCAGCCATCAAAAAGTTTACCAACATCACATAGCTTACAAGAATCAAACCTCTCCTTATGTGGACACATGTGGAACGAACATCCAGAATCTAAAATCCAAGAGTTAGAATCAGCTCACTCAGTAGTAACAGAATATACATCATCTTCAGTGTCATACCTGTCACTAATAACATTTGCAGCTTCTGTCTCTTGAGCTTTTTACTTCCTTCTTTCTTTAACGTGTCTTGTCAGTTTTTCACAGTTTCTCCTAATATGTCCCTTCTTATGGCAGTAAAAGCATTCAATATCCTTTCATGAATTCGATTCGGATCGGTTATCTCTCTTCTCATAATATCTCCCTCGTGTCTTACTCTTATCCCCACTCGCAGCTGACTTTACTATAAGAACTTGTTTAGTATGAGACAAACTACTAGGTTGTTTCATATTTGCAGTCTCCAACAAAGCCATTAACACCTCATCCACGGTCAACATAGTTTTTCTAACCAACAACGTAGTTGCCAAAGTCTCGTGCGATTTAAGTAGAGAGGCCAATAAAATTATCACTTAATCTTCGTCGCCAATTTTGATATCTGCACTTAAAACTGAGTTATGCATTTATTGAAATTGTTTATATGATCCCCAACATCGGTTTCTTCACTCATTTTCAACTCATACAATTGCTTCTTCATATATAATCTATTTGTTAAGGATTTCGACATATAAACTGTTTCCAAATTTTCCCACAACTTAGAAGGAGATTTTTCATTCATAATACTATACTTCAATTCAGGAGCAAACTCAAATGAATAGTGCCTACCACTCTTGCCTCTAATTCTTCCCAATCTTTATTGCTCATCTTTTCTGGCTTTTTCCCTTGCAATGCTTTTAGAAGTCCCTGCTGCACCAGAACATCTTTCGCTGTACTTTGCCATATGCTAAAATTACTCTTTCTGTCAAAAGGCTCAATCTATTCGAACTTTACTCCAGAGATCATCTTGATTTTTTTTTTTCAAGATCCTCAACCTATCTCTGATACGACTTATTGGGGGAAAATACCCCTATACCCAAAGCGCTGCAGAATAATAAACTCAAACAGATATAAAGAGAAGACAAGAAATTTACATAGTTCGGTAAAATTACCTACGTCTATGAAAGAGGGAGAATAAATTCACTAATACTTTTACAATTACATACTCATCAAACTCTCTTTTAAACTCTTTCTATCCAAAACCCTCTTCACCCTTTCCTTATCTCTTTTCCACTTTCTCTTAAAAAATGAGGCACATACTCTTTCTATTTTTTTGAACACACACACCCACAAAACTTTTAACACAATACACCTATTTATAAGCTCATAATGAAACACAATAATACAACTTTCCCAAACTCATAAAATAGAAACTTACCCAAAAATTAATTTAAGTCGCATACCTAACAAATAAAGGATTGTTAAAGTGTGTGTGTGTGTGTTTTTTTTTTTTTTTAACAATCGACTCTTTGAGTGCTTAAATTTTTGGGACCGTTAGTTTCCTATATCAAACAATTTATTATATATATATATATATATATGAATATATGGAAGGATTGTTATCTGGCACTCTTTTTATACGCCACTTGTAATATTTTTTGTACGTAGTATATTGTATTAACCAAGTGATTTTATAATGTAATATTTTTTAAGTTGTACTTATCCATTGCGTCATTATCTAAATGGTATTAGGTGATAAGATTGTAAATAGGAAGTTATACATAAATTAAATAGTTATAAGTTTTTAAATAAAAAGTTACAAATACTGGATAGTATCTGGTACCGGATATAAGACTTTTCCTATATATATAATCACTCTGCACTTCTTTTCTATGATTCCATCAACTTTGAGGCGCCCTTTAATTAGATACTTTGTATATATACCAAAATTTTGGGAGATATACAATAATACTTTTTCTTTACTTTCTAAATATATATAAAACAACTTTTGTGGCGGACCTCCGAAACTATTTTTCTAGTTGTTAGTTCAATTTTTAAACAGCATAATATATGTGAGTGCTCACGTTAAAAAATCTCACGTGTGGTATGAAAATACTTCACTCATAAATTAAATATTTAAAAAATTGATCTAACGAATATAAAATAATAGATCCTACTGCAGAAACTTCCAAAAATAAAGATGCCCTCCAAAATCATCGAAGATTCTCATGATGAATAATAGCTGCTTTTGCACCGCCAGTGGGAGCCCCCTTGTGTTTCTTTGCCAATCCAGCTTAACAGCTTATTGAAAATGGGCAGCTCGTACCTGCCACAAAGGATTCTATTGAGAGATATTCATGTGTCTATAGGGCTACTTTAACTGTTTAGACCCCATGTGCTGAGTCACGCCTAAATAAAGAGCTAAAACTACTTTTCCTATCGCCGTATTATGACCTAACAAAATAGCCGCCTAGAAACAAATAAAAGATGGTTGTGTGCCATCAGGTGGATTCTTGTTGGACAACTGACCTTTGTCCTTGTGAAAAACAAAAAAAACAAAAAACAAAAAAAAAAAAAAACTTTCAACGTTTTGTCCAGTGATATGGACGAAGGCAAATTTGTTTTGGGAACATGAAATGGTGGGGACGATCAGAAGTTCACAACTGTTTGTCCTCCACGTACTCTTATACATATATACATTTCAAGTAATTTCGAAATTCATTTAGTACCATATACATTCAAGTTGTGGCTGTAATAATTACAAAGTTTGAAAGTTTGGGTGGCTGTGGTGTGAGCCTCAGAAACAGTCCTCAGAAGGTGGGCCGCACCAATGTAATTCTCCTTTTTTTTTAAACTGTATTTTCAACAGTCGCATAATTGCTCCGATCGAATTTTTATGACAAATAAATACAATTGAGATAAGAATTTTTGAGTGAAAAACAAGATATATTAATCGAAAAGGATTTAAAGTGAGAAAATCTTAAAGTTTTCACTTAAGTTGCTTCTTTTATATTTTTTGGTTAATCAGTTTGCATTTTCTTTTTTTTTTTTTTTAATTTTTGTTTTCTTTGTTTTATTTTATTTTAAATAATTTTTTTCCTATTTAAAAAGAAGAAGAAAAAAACAAAGAAAAAGAGAAAAGAAAATTTAAATGAACGGTTTTTCAAGGCCCATGTAACTGTCGGTTGCAAAGCAAGGCATGGATCCACTTGTATGCGCACTATTTTTTAGAGAGAGAGAGAATTCCCAGGGACGGCGACTAATAAAGGGCCCTCAAATAAATCTATAAATACCCCTTCAAGGGAAAGAGGAAAATTCAACTGACAAGCCGAGTGTCAAGCAATTTATAGTAATTAGTTGAAGTACTCTTCGCTTGATTAGAACTCTTTATTACTTGTTTTCCTTGTTGTCTAATTCCCATCTCTCCTCAAACATGTCGTCGTTCTTTACTTTTCTTTTTCTTTTGATCCTCATTTTCACCCAAGGAATAATCCCTTCTGTTGATGGAAGGCCCTTGAACTTAGGGAAGAGTAACGAACCCCACCTAAATGAAACAAAGATTGTTGGCAACTTTATTAATGGTGACAACGAAGAATCATTTGTTACCGCGCCACCGAGTGACGGAGAAACTGATGCATCTCAGGCTCTGCCGCCGCCATCTTCTGGGCATGACACTACTGATTTCAGGCCTACTGCTCCCGGTCACAGCCCCGGCGTCGGCCATTCCATTCACAATTAATTAGGGCGTATACATATATCCTAAATTATTGTGTACTGTTGTTGTTGTTGTTGTTGTTGTTGAAATAAAGTACGTGTGTTGCTATTGCATGCATATGCATGGGGTTTCTGTATTGTGATAAAACTATTTATTTCTCCTCAGTCAACGTTTGTTTGTATAGATTTGCATTCCATTTCGTGAATGAAGTAATATTTAGGTGCGTAATGTCACTGGTAATTATTTGGTAATGCAATTTATTCAGTATGTCGTTATTATTATCTTTTTTTTTTTTTTTTGAACTTGTCTTTCGTCATTTTTCAACAGTATATTAAGCACTTTTTTTTTTTGCTTGAGAAATACTTGTCACTTACTTCAAAGAAAAAAGTTTGATATCGGAACTTTTCTTATGGGAAATCATTATTCTACTTTCAAGAAACAAGAAAGTTGCAAATTTGTCCAAAATGAAAAAGATGATCGACATAGTTGAAAGTGGACGTGGTTGTATCAATGTTGCTGATATTTACAAGGCAAAAATATAGATATAGATATAAATATAAATATATGTATACCCACACACACACACCCCCACCCACCCACCAATACATGATGCGAATCTTGTGCCTCTAGAGCCGGTGGAGGGCCAAATTTAGGGGTTAGATCATGATCTTGAAATATTTATACTTCAAGGCTTACACAACTGAGAACATAGACAGAGTGGTAAGCCCTTAATTCACATCAGTTGTGAAATTTCTACTAAGCCTGGTCAGTTCGTAGTTTTATCTACATATCTAATGAGGTTGGTAGGGCAGGCGTGGGAAATAGAGCACTGGTTATATATAGTTGGGCACCAATTTCGTTGGAATTTTGCTAGTTATTTTAATTAATTAATAGTTGATTCTAATACACATATGAAAAGTCTACTTTCCTTTTATTTCAAATTTAGGCTGCGATTTGAATTTTAAATAATATCAGAGATGGATATCAATTTACTGCTTGATTACATTACATGCATACACACACACACACACACACTTAATGCTTATTCATAAACTAAATTATTCAAAAAAGTTTATGCCATCGTATATCATGAAAAAATTGAAATAGAAGTACCAAAAAAGAGAAGGAAAAAGGAAAAAAAAAGAATTTGTACATCCGACCTGAACATCAACACGACTCAAACTTCAAGAACTAAATAAAATTATCTAATTACTCCAAATATAGAGACCAAACAAAAAATATCGTAGCGCATAATAGCATTGGGATTTCAAAACATATAAACCGTCCTTCAACAATGTAGGTGAGCATTTTTCTTTGATAATTTAGTAGGTGTGTATATTTAAGTTCCCTCTTTGAGCTCGCTAATTTATACACAGCTAATATCTTTACACTGCCAACAAACAAATAAATAAAACAAAGAAGAATCACTCGATAATTAATTTGTTTAAATCCCATCATTAAAATATGCCCAGAAAAGCCCTCGAATCTTCAGCGGAGATACGGCGACAAGGCGGGACTTGACGTCAAGATTTCTTCTTGGCGTTTCCGATTCATTTGTTACTTTCAGTGTCAGCCAAATTTCTTTTCCTTGTTGCCTCATTACAGTGCATTTTCAAATTTTCAACTACTTCAGCAGGAATCCATTAAGCCAACACTATGCTTAAGCTAGAGAGCTAGACACGCGAGTGGTTCATAGAATCCCATGATTCATGGCAATATTCTTGGGAGGATTACCTCATTCAAATTCAAAACAGCGAGAATAAGGATATTCTTCGGGATTGGCTTAATTAAAAATAATGCCAATTGTGGTTGCATGTATAATCTATACCTCATTTTATGAAAAAGATGAAGAGTTCAAATCTCCTAGTTTGAAGTTTAAAAAAAATGACAATTGATGATTATTCAGGATTAACTATTTGTTTATTTACTTGAATTTATCTAATAGAAGCGTACAAATAGGTGGTTATGGCAACCGCCAAAACCAGGCATAAATAAGTTTTCTGGCATTCAAGCATTCTAAGTAGCTCATAAAATTAAGGATGAATCAGTCTGATTCTAGTTTTCTTATTTATTTTTTGCACTTTAATTTATTGTTCATACACGAGAGATTGACTTTGGCGGCTTAAGGAGTGAGTTCAACTCGTTAGATAAATTTTCACCGTCGACAATCACCCATGCATTAACATGCAATACTTAACAACAGAGATAGACGTAGATGAATTGTACAATTTCCAGAACTTATGCATCACGATGATTATATTATTATAAACCTGAAAGATCCAAATTACTGGAAGTCATAAAATGAAGAACGAAAAAAAATAATAAAATAAATTCAGTGAGTGTGGACTACAGTTACAGCACAACAGAGAATTAAAATGCCTTTTGTGGTTTGATTTGGTTGATGTAACAATATAATTATATATTATCTTTTTTCTCTGGTGGCAGGGGGTTCCCCAGTCCGAGGAGCCAACCATAACATGTGCTTTTTCGCCAGCTTTTGATATTTCTTCAATTTTTCAATGTCAGAAAAAAAAGAACGGTGAGAGACTGTTTGTGCACTTTGCTTTTTTTGGGTGGATGTTAGGCCTTCGGAGCTTTCATTACTTGTTTTGTTTTTGACCTTATAATTAGGTCTAAAGAGAGACTATTAAATGACTTAATTTTGCGACAAAATCAAATGGTAGGGGCGGCCTACAAGAATTTGGTGGCTTGGTGGTTTGACTTGACTTTTGGAATTACTGACATGAATTACTTATTTCTTTAATTTATTTTTTACAACTAAATATAGGATTCGGATCTATTGTAATCATGCGCGTGTTGCAATCGGTATAAAAATTTATTCGGAGAAAATAATTGGCAAATAGTAGAAAGATCACTAAAGCCTAGTTTGTCTAGGGATGCATGCGCCAAGCTCAAAATTATAGGGATTCTAATAAGGAGACTTTTGAATGCAAAAAGGATTGCTGATTGATCTTTTACGTTCTTTCAATTAATATATATATATATATATATAAATATATAATTTTGTAGAATTCTTGTACTCAATCTTCAAAATACTTTTTAATAGTATTAAGTGGCTTGATTAGTGCAGATCATGGGGTTTTAGTGGAGTATCAATCTATTTGTCTTTTATGATACTAGTTGTTTGCTTTCTAATAATTAATCATCAACCTTTTGAATTCTCGGGTTGAGTTAAATAACATGATTCTAAGGGTGTGTTTACCAATAAGTAATCAATTTGAGAAAGGGAATTGAATTCCTGATTTAAATCATGGTGTTTATTATTAGGGCCCATTTGGGGGACTTTTGGAGACAAAGTTTTAAAAATTGGTTTGGAAATGTGTGTTTAGTAGAAGCATATGAATTGAAAATGAACTGTAATATATAAAATAGTGTAAAAATTTAATATGCATAAAAAAAATACAAAATGGATATTTTTTTGCTCATCTCGTTGTTGTGAGCATTTTGATATAATGATCACGTTATTTTGATTTGAAAAAAGAAGCACTAGACTTTTAAAGTTTGAAATTTTTGAAAAAGGAAGAGAGAGAAAGTGAATTGTAGATTTGAGAGTTTTAGAGTTCAGACAGCAAAATGCAGTTTGGAGATATTATCCCAAACATATTTAGGAATCAAAAGAAGTGGGTACCACTTAAAAATAATAAATTAAGTTCCTTGATAGAATAGAAATTTTATTACTCATGTAATTTGACATAGCAAATACTTTGAAGAAAATTTGAAATTTAATTTCGTGTAATTTATGTCCTCTATCATGATTAATGTAAGTCAAACTCTAGAGGATAAGAACTAGTTACAGTGACCAAGTAAAACATGCTAAAATAGCTAAGAGTGGGTCGATTGGTAATCATGTCACAGACATCCGAACGTTCCAGGTTATTTTTTCAGCCTCAGAAACTACTTCTAGGTCATAATTGAAATAGTAATCGACAAGGATGTTCCAGAGCTAATTAAAACTCACAATTCAACTTGTTGGTGAGGAAAATAATGTTGGTAAGGTTAATATAGTGGCTGAATTAACCGAAGATCATGACAATCCGAGTAAAAAGGAAGCGTTTAACGGTGGTTATTCGATGAAGATTGACAATTATAGAATTGCTCAAAAGGAAATGGAGATAGTTATCACAAGATCTAGAGATAAGTTGACGAAACTTCATAATTTGCAAAAAGCTGTAACTACTAGACTTGTATGAAGGTTGTTTTTCATTTCGTTTTCCTTATATGAAGGGTGTTTCTTATTTGTTTTTCTTATCTTCTTGTTTTGTTAGTCTTTGTGACTGGATCGGAATTATAAATATTATTAATGCATTAGAATGTTAGTTTGATAGAGGACGGCGAAGTTTTAGTGAGTCCAACCTAATTGGAAGGGCATCTTCTTTGATTTTATTTTTCTTCCGTTTCCATTTACGTATATTAAAAAAATAAAATAAAAGAAAATATTTGCTTGATCTCTTCAATTAAAAGGGGGTTATTTTTACTAATATTAACTACCGAATTATGACCTAGTCTCGATTTGGTTTAGATATTTTGCTAGTCCAACTCTACAAAATCCTAGCTAGTCCCTCCATCAATTCCTTCAAAAAAATAATAAAAAAAGGGATGGAAAACAACCACATTTAGGTGATTTTAAAATAATTCTTCTTTTTGGACAATTTTCTAAAAAATATAAAGTATAATTTAAGACTAAAAAATAAACCAAAAGAAACTCAAATGAATTTTTTATAGCCATTGTTATGAAAAAACTTAAAGTACATATAAAAGAGAAAAAGGGAAAACCCAACCAAGGAGACTCGTGGTGATCTTGTTGAAGAAAGTGGATGGAAAAGTGTTTTGGGTACAAAGACAAACGAGACAGAAAACAGAGGATTTGAGGCATAAGGTATTTATTGTTCTTAATGTTTTATTTACTTTGACTACAATATTTATTAACGGGTTTCTATGTAAAATTACCTCTAAGATACAATGCTCGAATTAATAAGTAGCAATCTTATTAAGTTCTCAGAACTAAAACGAAACCTGATATCATTTTGAAGTTTTGTTTATAGCAAAAAACGTGTCTGTTTATAAAAAGATTTACTGTTTCAACGGACATAACTTTATAATAAATCACATAACTTTATAATAAATCAGCTACGAAAGTCCTCCGAGGTGATAATTAAAGATCCCCTTAACGCAAACCCCAACTATAACCAAAAAACCCCATAGGATAATCATTGAGCATAATCGAGATACGTGTAAAACTGAACCTCTCGGATATTTAAGAGATAATTTAGCTGAGAAACCAAAACTATGGAACACCGGGTAAAAAAAAAAAATGTAAATTCCAATCCAGAGTATTAAATTTTTGATGTCAATCTTGATAGTCAAATTCCCCACAGAACCTCCTTTGTCAAAACAATTGACACCCTCAGAGGCAAGGTAATATACTCATGAATACAACAACCCTGGATAATTAAACCCAAATTGAGTTGGGCTAACATGCTAGTAATAGTGGACAACTTGTCAGTCATAATTTTAATGATAATTTTTTACAAATTAAAGATTTCCTAACAAAATAAACCGAAATTTATCAAAAGAGACCATTCTCCAACTTTGGACTATCTTTTTTTCAATTGGTGTTATAAATATAAATATATATATAAATTGTGCCGCCAATATTCAGATTCTGAAGAATGCTGAGCCCTTTGGTTCTCGAATCGTATATATTTAAATATAACATACTACTTAAAAAGCAAAATTCATGGAAGGTTCATGTAGCCTTCTATAATAAAGGATTGTTATAAGTATTAGTTTAGTCGATCAACTCTAGAGTGCTTAAATTTTTGGGACTATTAGTTTTCCATAGCAAACCATGAGTTTATGTGATCACTCGGTACTCTCTTTTCTATGATTCCGTCGACCTCTGGACCGCCCTTTAATTAGATAATTTGTATAAATACAAAACTTTTGGGAGACACACACACATATATATAATACTACCTTTTCTTTTCTTTTGGAATAAAAATAAAGGCAAATATGAGTGTCACCTTATAATTTGCGCTTTTAGTAGGACTTAATTTTTATATATTAATTAAATTCTTTAGCGGTTTAATATATATATGTATTTATGGTAAAAAATTTACGTGTGTAACAGAACTAGCTTAACAAAATAATAATAATAATAATTAAACAGCTAAAACAATAATCCCTGCCTATGATAAAAACAGAATTACTTCCATAAGATACTCCCAAATATAAAATCACCTTACAAAAACCTTCCACATCTTTTTGAAAGATTCTCGTGATGAATAATAGCTGCTTTTGCCCCACAAGTAATGCTAGCCCTCTTGTGTTTCTTTGTCAATCAAGCTTATTGAAAATGGGCAGTTCGTACTTGCCCCAAAGGATTCTATTGAGACATATTCATGCGTCTATAGGGCTACTTTTTTTTTTTAATGCATACTTGAAAAGAACATTTCTTATAATATATCACACCGTAGAAACTTTCAAATATAAAAATGCCCTCCCAAATCCTCGAAGATTCTGATGATGAATAATAGCTGCTTTTGCCCCGCGAGTGGGAGCCCTCCTGTGTTTCTTTGTTAATCAAGCTTATTGAAAATGGGCAGTTCGTACTTGCCACATAGAATTCTATTGAGAGATATTCATGTGTCTATAGGGCTACTTTAACTGTTTAGACCCCATGTGCTGAGTCACGCCTAAATAAAGAGCTAAAACTACTTTTCCTATCGCCGTGGTAAAAGAGAACTCGTGAATATATATATTACAATTTAAAATTTTTTTTAAGCTGCGAAAAGAAGGGGGAAAACAAAAAAAAAAAAAAAATGAAGAAGATGGTGCTGTGCAATAATCAGGTGGATTCTTGTTGGACAACTGACCTTGTCCTTCTGAGAAAAAAGAAAAAAAAAAAAAAAAAGAGAAGAAAAAAAGAGACCTTAATTTCAACGTTTTGCCCAGAGATGGAAGATGACAAATGTGGTTTGGGAACGTGAAACATTGGTGGGGATGATCAGAAGTTCACAACAGTTTGTCCTGCACACACTTTCGTTCCTGTTATTCATCTAATTTTCAAGATTCGTTTAGTACTATATTAACTTAACAAATTAATCATGCCTACGGCACCATGGTTTTAGTAGAACTTCAAGTTGGGGCTTTAATGATTCCAAAGTTCGAAACTTTTGGTAGCTGTGAAATGAGCCGCAGAAAAATTTCTCACCAGGTGGGCTGCACCAATTCTCGTTCTTTGTGGTAGTTTTCAACAGTCGAATGATGGCAACTAACAAAGGCACGAAAATTGTTGTTTCGAGTGTTTTAAATTGACATATCTATAAATTTTCAGTAAAATGTTGTGCAACACGCTAGAGAAGTAAAACTAACTAATCAACTTAAAGTTATTCTTTTATTTATTTTTATTTTTTATTTTTTTTGCTTGGTTTGCACTTTTTGTTTGGTGAATCAACTTCACTCAAATGAAACTGTACTTTTTCATATCAATTTTTTATCTTTTTATGAAAAGTCAACAAAATTTATAACTACTTTTTAAAAAGTCAACTCAACTCAAACTTAAAAATTTCATCTTGTTTCAAACTTAACTCATTCACCAAACGGAACCTAAATTTGTTATTTCTTTTGTAACTTTTCTATTGTTGTTTTCTTTACTTAAATTTTTTTTTTTTTGCTTATTATAAAAAAACATAGAAAAAGAGAAGAGAAAGTTTATTGTTGTGCTCTCTTTAATTTAAATGGGAAAATATCTCTTTCTTCTCAGAGAGAAAAAATTTCTCAGAGTTTATTGTTTGGTAAAAAAAAATTTCCCAATGTTGTTAAATTATAACAAAAATATTTTCATCGAGCGTTGTGTTCAGAGGAGAGGAAGAGTAATGATGACAATAGAGGTAGAAAAAAAAATTCAGGAAAATGAAAATGAAAATGAAAGTATTTATATATATATATATATAAAATAAAGTGTTAAGAACCTACAAAATTAGGGCTTTCGATAATATCTCATAATGTACCCATAAAAAAAATGAAAATAAATAAGCATAACAATTACTCTGTAGATTTGAGTTCATCAGCTTTGTTTTCAATATGAAGTTGAAGCGAGCAGAAGAAAGTGAAAATGGAGAAGAAAGAGAAAGCTGATAGGCCCCATAAGCCTCAATATAAAGAGTGGTAGAGGATTTTTTTTTATTTTTAAAATAAGTGGGACCCACAAAACTAACGTGTTTTGCCAAATGAGCTGTCATGTCCAACGATGAGGAACATCAGTGATGTTCTTTAGTTTTATTCAAAGAGAACTCATGAATGTGACATCTAAAAAAGAAAAAAAAAAAAAGCTGCTGCGAAGAAACAAATAAAAGATGATGCAATCAGGTTGATTTTGTTGGACAACTGATATCTTGTTATTCTGAAAGAAATCTTTCAACGTTTTGCGCCTAGAGATGGACGAAGACAATATGTATTTTGGAACATTAAATGGTGGGGACGATCAGAAGTTCACAACTCTTTGTCCTCCACAATAGTCCTGTTCCTTGATATCTATGCATATATGAATGTGCATGCATATATATTATTCATATAATTTCCAATTCGTTTTGTACTATATACATTTAAGAAATTAATTTTGCAGACGGCACGGTAGTTTTAGTAGAACTTCAAGTTGCGGCTTTAATGATTCCAAAATTTGAAAATTTGGGTGGCTGTGGAATGAGCCGTAGAAACAGTTCTCAGAAGGTGGGCTGCATGAATTCTCCTATTTTCTATATTTTCAGCAGTTGCATTATTGCTGAGATCGAAATTTTGAGATAAATTAACAGATCTAAAACTTTTGAGGAAAAAAATTGTGCAACAAGTTGGAAAAGAAAAAACCGTCTTACCAACTTAAAGCTCATAATCGAGAAGGTTTAAAAGCGATAAAATCTTTTTAGTTTTCTATTTGCTTCTTTTAGTTTTTGTTTAGTTTTCATCTGCTTTGCCTTTTCTTTTTAAATTTTTTTTTCTTTTTAATAATTTTTTGCTTATTAAAAAAAAGAGAGAAAGAAGAAAGCATAGAAAGGAGAGGAGAAAGTTTAAATGAACGGTTTTGCATGGTCCATGCAACTATTGGCTGCAGGCTCATGAGCTAATTTCCAATGCACCACAGTTTATTCCACATGTATGCGCACTATATATTTTTTTTTTTAAGAGAGAGAAAGAAGGGGAGAGAGGGAGTTCCAAGGAACCGTGATTATAGGGCCCTCAATGACAATGGGCCTATAAATGCCCCTCAAAGAGAAGAGAAAAATTAAACTTACAAGCTGAGAGTGTCTAGCTACTAAATAATTGGTAGCTTGATTAGAACTCTTTGCTTGTTTAATCTCCTAGTTAATTAAAATCTTTTCTTTCCCAATTCTCACGCTACTTATCTAATATGGCCTCAAATATGTCATTCTTTACTTCTCTTTTTCTTTTGCTCCTTATTTTCACCCAAGGAATCCCTTCGATTGATGGAAGATCTTTGAACTTAGAGAAGAGTAAAGAACCCCAGCTACCTGAAACGACAACAAAGATTGTTGGTAACTTTGATGGTGACATGCAAGCTGAGATCAGAACCAACGAGGAATCATTCGCTAACGCACCACCGACTGACGAAGTAACTGGTGCATCTCCGCCGCCACCTCGCGGGCATGACACCAATGATTTCCGACCTACTGCTCCTGGTCACAGCCCCGGCGTAGGCCATTCCGTTCACAATTAATTGGGGTGTTACATATATCGTCAACTGTGCACTGTTGTTGTATTTGTGCTTGAAATAAATTACGTGGTGTTATCGCATGCATGGGGTTTCTGTTATGCGATAAAACTATTTATTTCTCAACCAATTTGTATAGATTATCATTTTATTTCGTTTATGCAGTAATATTTAGGTGTGCAACGTCTACTAATGTAATAATTTGTTAATGAAATTGCTTCCATCTTTCGTTATCTTTCAAGCATATTCATCACTTTTTTTTTTTTAAGTTTACTCGAAAAATACTTGTCACTTACGTCAACACTAAAGTTTGATGTCGGAACTTTGTTATAGAAAAACATTACTCTACTTTCACGAAACAAAAAAAGTTGCATGCGCAAATGGGTCCAAAATGAAAAAAATAATATCGACATAATTAAAAGCGGACGTGGTTGTATTTCATGTAGTTACAATTAGTAGAAATAATCTGATATATTTGTGTGTGTGTGTGTTCATATATCGATACATAATGCAAATCTTGTGCATCCAGCGCCGGTGGAGCGCCGAGATTAGCGGGCATATCAACTTATTAGCGAGTACTACACAATGGTAATTATATAGTAAGTTGCAGTATAACAATCTCACAGTTAAAATGTATCTTGAATTACCATATAATTACCATAACTTATGATCATTTATTTTAATGCTCTAATGAACATTTTTAAAGAAGTAATACTATTAATTATCATCACACCTTTCCAATCAATCACATATTCAAATATCGACTTCGAAGACTTGCCCAACTGAGAACCCAAACAGGTTGGTAAGCTCACTCTTCCACGTGTAGGAAGTCCTGAATTTGAATTAAAGGACTCGTACTGCTAGCTTTATATATTACACTTTAATTACAAGTTAAAAGATATAGTTAATTGTCATAGTGATAATTAGCATCTTTATTTTTCAGGGACTTTAACTATATTTTTTTCGTACGTACAATAGTTTGAGCCACATTTTACATACAATTCTCTTCAGTGTTTTTTTTTTTCAAAAAGCTTTTTTTTTTCCACCTCTCTCAATGGAGTTGGCGAAAAAATTTTTAATCTAAAATTTAATAATTTTTTTCCTGCTCGTTGAAATTTCTTTTGGTCCCACCGGGCTACTAGCGGTTCCTTGCCTTCATTTCAGCACCAGCGTACTTATAGCTTTTACTACACACATTTCCTAAACAAAGGAATAACATTGCATTCTTCAAGAACTCAATATCATGTTTTTATTTATTTATTTAAAGCAAGGCTTTCAAAGAGACATCGTTTTTGTATTGTTTACAAGAGGGGTCTATATCCATCTGTCTGAGCTTCGAGATGGCACTTTCCAGCCTGGGCAGTCTTTCCCAACACCCCCCCCCCTTTCCCCTCATTTGTGTTGCTGCAATACTAGGCTATAAGTCTACTTTTCTTTTATTTTAAATTTACGTGAGAGATTTGAATTTTAGATAATATTGGAGATGGATTGATCTACCGCTGGACTAAGTTTCTATATAGTTAGAGATTAATTGATTGTACTGCTGAATTTTGAATTTATTTATTTATCTATTCATTTATCTTTTAAATAAAATTTAAGCAGAGGTTTTGTTCCACCCCTCCGTTTACTTAAAAGTTTATTCGATCAAACGTCATGATAACTAGAAACAGCTATATGTCACCACAAAATTTGTCCGACCAAATCATCAACACGACTCAAACTTCTAGAACTAAATAAAATAATCTAGTTACTCCAAGATATAGACCAAACCACAAAAATCTTGTACAATAGAATTATTATTAGTAACTTTAACTATTCTTCAACAAAATAGGGGTTTTTTTTTTTTTTTTTTAATGAAAGTTTAGGTTTACCACGTAGCGCTCGCTTTATATAGCTAATTATCTTACACTTCTTTCAAATAAATAAATAAACATAGAAGAATCATTGGCGCACTAATTTGTTTAAAACTCATGCATTAAAGCATGCACCGAAAAGCCCTCTAATCTTCACGAGAGATACCACGTCAAGGTGGGACTTGATTACATAGGGTGGCCAAGTTTCTTTTCATATGGTTTTCTCATCAGAGTGTAGCTCTACACTTAGGAGGAATCCGTTAGGCCA
Organism: Ficus microcarpa; assembly: GCA_025413485.1. NCBI lineage: Eukaryota > Viridiplantae > Streptophyta > Magnoliopsida > Rosales > Moraceae > Ficus > Ficus microcarpa. Next base: position 11,195,289 of record CM046379.1, on the reverse strand, counting down.
AGACTACGTGGAGCTTAACCAAGAGAGCTAGACACGAGAGAACTTAACAGAATCCCGAGAATCATGGGAATATTCTTGGGAAGATTTTCTCATTCAAATTCAAATAGAAGTTAAGAAGATACTCCAAGATCGGCTTAATTAAAGATAATTCTACTAAAAAAAAATTGTTCAGAATTATTTATTTATCTGTATTTATCCAATACAAACGTACAAATAGGTGGCTAAACCAACCACAAAAACGATAAAATCCTTATTTTCAAACTCAAGCATTCTGTGTATGTCCACGTAGCTCTTAAAATTAACGATAATCAAACCTAATTCTTGTACTACTCTTACTTACTTTCTTCACTTTCATACACAAGAGTTTGATATTGGTGGCTTAATAAGGAGCGAGTCCAACCAGTTTGATAATTGTTTACCGTCGACACATTCACTGGCGAGGATTCAGTGAGACTGATCACCTTTCTACTCATGCATTAACATGAAATTAACAACAGAGTTAGATGTAGATTAATTGTATAATTACTACGTGCGTACAAGGGATAGATATACACATCACCATGATTATTATAAACGCTTACAATGATCCAAATTAATGGAAGCGATAAAACAAAGAAGGAAAAAAATTAAATAAAAATGAAATAAAATCAATGAGCGTGCACTACTACAGCTACTGCACAACAGAGAATCAAATATATGCCTTTTGTCGTCTGACTTTTCTTTTTCCTCGAAGGGTCTTTTGTTGTCCGAATTAGTCGATATAAATAATATAATTGAAATAATTAATATATGATATTTTCTCTTTTTCGCTAGCTTTGATCTTTCTTCAATTTAATTAATTTCAATGCCATCAAAAATTAAAGGTGAGAGATGGTGCACTAATTTGCCACTACGAAAGTCTTTTTATTTTTATTTTTTATTTTTTGGGGTGGAATTTTAGCGCTTTTGAGCTTTCATTACTCGCTTGTTTTGGCCTTAATAGGTCTAAAGAGAGACTATATTAAATGACTTAATTTTGCGACAAAGAAGAGTGGTAGGGGCCATACAAGAATTTTTTGCTTCGTGGTTTGACTTGACTTTTGGAATTATGGACTGTGATTTTGTTTTATTTTATTTTTAGTTCCTCAACAAATAGTGGCAACTAAATATAGAATTCGGATCTATTGTAATCATTGGTGTGGTGTAATTGGTATGAAATTTTTTCCGAGAAAACAATTGGCAAATAATAGCTGAAATATCACTAAAGCCTAGTTTGTCTAGGGATGCATGTGCCTAGCTAAATATGCTATAGGATTTTAATTAGGAGCCTTTTAAATGCAAAAAAGAACGAAAAGTGATCTTTGACGTATCTTTCAATTAATATTTTTTTGTGCAATTCTTCTACTTGATCTTCAAAATACTATTTAATAATATAAAGTGGCTTGCTTAGTGCAGAATGGGGTTTTCAGCGGCTGTATCAATCTAATTGGGATACGCTATTATCCTTTGATGTTGGTTGCTTTCTTTCTAATAATCTTTTTGCTGTTAATTCTCAAGTTGAGTTCGAGAATATGATCTGCTAAGAATGTTATTGATGTGAATTTTATGCGCCTCTTTGATTAATGAAAGCCAAATTTAAGAGGATAAAAACAATGATAATTATGGTGATCACGAAGTAAAGCATACTAAATTTGATGAGAGTAGTTCAACTGGCAATCACGTCACAAACCCGAATGATCCAGGAGTTTTCTTCAGCCTCAGAAAACTATTTGTGGTTCATTGAAAGAAATCAACAAGGAGGTTTTAGAGCTAGAGCTCACAGTTTACCTTGTTGGAGGGAAAATAATGTTGGTAAGGTTATGGAGGCCAATTTAATCATGAAAATCTGAGTAAAAAGGAAGTGTTTAAACGTGGTGATTTGAGGAAGGTTGACAATTATAGAATTGCTCATAAGAAAATGGAGATAATTATCTCAAGATCTGAGGATAAACTGGTGGAGCTTTATAATTTGCAGAAAGTTGTAACTACTAACGTTAAAGATCTATGTATGTATATAACAAAAAGAAAGAAAGAAAGAAAGAAAGAAAGAAAAAAGAAAAAAAAAAAACAGTGCAAACGGCAACACATTCCTTAAAAAAATAATCAGAAAATTATGAAAGGGTAACTGTGGAACAAAAAAGTATGAAATTCAAACTTTGTTCAAATTTACAAATAAGTTTGAAAGTGTTGATCTTTTAAAAAGGATGTTTAAAGGTGATCATTTTGTGCAAATACTTCCAAAAAAAAAGGATCGGAAAATTGTCGTGCAATTGTCACATGGAGGTGATTGCGAAATAATTCTTCTTTTTGGACCATTTTCTTAAAAAATTAAAAATAAAAACTCAAAAAACTCAAAAGTTAGATAAAAACCAAATGGAACGCTAATGAATATTATTTTATGGCCATTGTTATGAAAAAACTTAAAGCATATCTAAAAGATAAAAAGGGAAAACCCAGCCATGGATTAGTTTGTGGTTGGTCATGCGGGGGAAGGATATGACAACAACCTCGCTCGGGATGATGAGGGCTGTGCGAAGTAGATTTAGTGAATTTTGGGATTTGACGAGTCAAGCTAGGGGAAGGGAAGTGGAGGCTGCACGATGACAAGCTCGGGAAGGGATGGGGCGGCCTTGATCTACTGTCAGGGGCCTTTCTAGCCCTTTTTTTTTAGATGAACTTTCTTTCTTTAGAAAACAACTTAATGTAATAAAGATTGTTGTAAAGTTCAGGAAGGTGTATTATCTCAAAGTAAATGTATAACTAAAAGTTAATGTTGGGGCCAAATTGGAAATGAGGCTATAATTTGGGGTTAGTTATGAAAACAACAAAGAAATCTTTAAAAATAATTTTCAAGTAGAAGGAAAATTATTTAAATATAAAGGGGTAACTCGTGCTACTTTTGGTTCATGTAGGCCCCTTTTACCCTTGCCTTCTAGAATAAAAAGATCGGTTGTGATTTCTTTTGAATATAAATAGAAAGGACATGAAAACTCCAACTCCTAGGACGGGTCAGGTTGTATTAATTATATTCCACTAAGAATTAATATTAGAGGTCAAACGGGTTGCATACAAAGTAGGCCTTAAAAAGCAAACTTCATTAATTAATTCTCCAACTAATAAAAAAATGTTTTCCTGCAATTTTTCAGCTGATAAAAGAATTATCGCTTACTAACCACAAAACCTTTTATTACTTAGTGGCTAGATAGTTTTTTTTTTTTTTTTTTTTTTTTTTTTTTTTTTTTTTTTTTTGGTACTAATCATTCTTCAAAACGCACGAGCGCCAGATTTAAAATACTCGTGGGCTGCAAAGGTGCAACATAGTTTGATTTTCGTTCGCGTCTAATAGATATTAACGAGGACTTAAAACAATTCAACTCAAAAAAAAAAAAAAAAAAAGGATCCAATTACATGGTGGAGAGGAAGATAATTTTGAGACCTATGATAATTCGAAGGTTCGAGGTGGTAGATTTTTGGTCCGGCTTTAGTAGTTGATGAAGGATTTACTTTAATCATTAAAAAAAGAAAAAAGGAAGGGGGGAAAAAAGAAAGAAAGAAAGAAGAAAGAAAAGGCAACATGACAGCCCTATTAATCTGGGGTTAGAAATTTAACAGATGATGACATTTCGGAGGACTTTGAAGCGGACAGTGAACTTAGAAATTGAATGCTTGCTCAAAAAGACATGAACAATGTGTTCTTGGATTCTTGAAAAGAATAGCAAGGCTAGATATTTTGAGGGAAAAAATAATAATAATAAAAGAGCCCTGATGTAAAGAAAGATCTCGTATAAGCTTGGAGTTTGTAGGTGAAAGGATTTTAAATTAAGATATACCTTAATGATTTTTCTTTGATTCCTTCTTTCTTGTTTTGTTTGTTACTTGTTTTTCTATTTTTTTGTTTGGTCTTCTTTGTTTTAGGTTTTTAAGTTTATTTTCTTTTATTTCTAATAAAATTTTGCTTACTAAAAAAAAAAAAAAAACAGAGAGATTGGTCCGGCCTGGGGTGCCTACCTAATAATTATGTTTTCTAAGTCCACAATGATCACGAGTTGTCTCTAAGTTCATAAAAATAAAAATAAAAAGGTGGTTGCTGGTATAATCTAGTAGTAATATCACACCTGATATCACCTAAAAATGTAGAGTTCGATCCCTCCACCCCAAATTCAAAAAATAAATGAATAAAAAATAAAAATAGAAATAAAAAGTTGCAGTTTAAGTGATCTCCACAAACAAGAAAGTACAAAGATTTTGTATGGAACAAGAAGTTCCTCCAAGTACATTCACGATGAAAATTAACAGAGTCCAAGTTCAGAAGTTCAAAAAAAAAAAAAAACAAAAACAAAAACAAAAACAAAAAAAATAAAAATAAAAAGAAGAAAGAAAGAAAAAGAAAAATTGTCAAGTTCTGCCAAAACAACTTAAACAGTCACGTACATGAATCTCTATGTGTGTGTCTCTAGCTTATTCAATAAAGTCAATTCAGTTAATCTGTCCCATAAACTTGCATCTGCAGAATATTGCAAGTCTAACTTCTCCAAGTGCACTTGGATATTCATTTTCTTAGTACATCTTCTGACTCAAATTTGTCAAAGACTTTTGGTTAAAAGTAATTAGCTTAAATGATCCCTAAACTCATGACAAGGTAACGATTTGGTTATTATTTTTTAATTTTGGCCAATATACGACTCTAAACTCTCTAAATGTTGGCAATCTTAGTTATTTCCGTCCAATTCCGTTGAGTTTCTAATGTTTGACAGGGTATTTTAGTAATTTAATAGTAAATTTAATTGAACAAAAATTAAAAAAAAAAAAACCTCACCCTAATTTCCTCTCTCTCTCTCTCTCTCGAACCTAGATCGAACACGAGGGAAGGGAGGGACCCAAATCGCAAATGGGAGGGCGGGGTGGAGCCTCGGTTTCAACGGCCGTGGGGGGGGGGGGGGAACCCAAATCAAAAATGAGAGGGAGAGAGGGTGGAGCCTCAGTTTCAACGGTCGGAGGGGGGCGTGCCCGAGTTGGTCGTTTGGGGGGGGGGGTGGTGAACTTAGATCGAAGGGAGCTAGAGTTCATCGCATGGCTGGAGGTGGTTGTTGGGGTAGGGGTGATATCGGCAACAAATAAGAAAGAGAGGGAGGGCTGGTGTCGCTGAAGATCAAGGCCATCGCTAGAGATGGAGGCTGTCACCGAAGGTAGAGAAAGAGGTGGGGGGGGGGGATAGGTATTTTTGGGAGAGTTTAGCGGAAAGAGAAGATTATTAAAGGGTATTTTGGATTTTTTACTACAAAAAATGATCATTTGTATAAGATTTCGTTAAAAATTTAATGGAATTGGACGGAAATAATTAAAATTGTTAATATTTAGAGAGTTTAAAGTCTTTTCAATTAAAATAAAAAAAAAAAAACAGATACTAAATTGTTACTTTTAAAAATATTCATGAATCATTTAGGTCGATGCCTCTTGATTTTTGAATCCCCACCAAAAAGTTATGATGATCACTTGGGAAATATTCTTTAATACAATTGCCTTTCTGGCGGCTAAACAATCATTCAAACCTTTTTAAAAATTAGCAAATATTAATGCCGAATCAAAAAATAAAGAGAAAAAAAGAAAAACACTTCCAACTTCCAGGGCAAGGGCAGTTGTTCTTCACTTTATTATATATGTTGACCAAAGAAACTCTAAGCTTGTACCAGCCATCAAACATTTAATACTACTACTATGCACTATCAGTGGACAGTACATAAAGAATCCCATCTCTTTCTTGGCGCATTTCGGTGGTGGAGAGGCCAGCTTAATTTTCTTTTCATTTATATTAAAAAAATCAACTTTGGCTTAACTTCAAACCATATCTATCTGTCAAAAGGCACATTAATTATTTCTTAGTAACCGCCAATATCAACTACCATATAAAAATTAACTTGCATTAATTTAAATCGTCGATTAGAGTTGAAATTTTTAAGTTAAAATTAATTGATTTTTCAAAAATTAATTTATTAATTTTTCAAAAAAAGACATAAATCCAGAAAGAAAAGAACATTTTAGTCAGAAATAAAATGAAGAACCAAACGAACACTTAATTATCACACTTTGACCACCATGAAAGGTCACTATATAGTTTTCGGCTAGTCTTTCAAGCTTGAATGACTTGAGTATTTCTAAGAGTGATCAAGTTGATTCACGCATATATATATATATATGCATATATAGAGTAATGCTAGGAATATCAACTTCAATTTTAACTTTTTGAATACCAACTTATATATCATATTTTTATTGGTAAATCAATCAATTGATGTGGTTATACTTTAAACACTTATCAATAAAAAATGATAACTCATATATTATATAGGTTGGTACTGAAATTGGAATTAAAGTTGGTATCCTTAGTATTTATCATTTTTATATATATTTATATATATAAATATTTATACAGAGGAAAAGCTACCAACAAATTAAAGAAACTAATTTAGAAAAAGTGCGCACTAACATGGATCTAGCAAATCATTAGGGAGGATCTTAATATCTAATTATAAGAGGGACATATGTATATTCGTGTGATTAGAGGGCCCACCAAAAGTTTGTTACCTACGAACCGTCCAAATTTGAAATTGGCGCTGTCCACGTACTTTATTAGTTTACGGAGTAATGAGCGGTTAGGATCATAATATGGTAAGCTTCGGATACATTATAAATATCGTGCGATCACGAAAATCTTCATCACCAAACCTTGTATTTTCTTCATCATCGTCTATTTTTTGCTTTCTCTCTAATCGTAGTGTTGTATAACAGCAAATGGTTTTCATCTTTGAACTTGATTAATTCCTTTTGATCTTGCCCAAATTCCTTCTCCATTGCTTATCATGTATGCCCAGCCACTCGTATGGAAATGTGCTTTTGCATTTCTTATGTTATTTGCATGTCATCAACTTCTTTTCATCCAGGCTAGGCCATTGCGGCAAATGAATAAAGAAGAACGCTTCGATAATATCGACTCACCACCAAGACCGATCTCCGGCGATTTGACAAACGCCTTTCGAGCTGTACCTACAACACCACCGAGACCAATCTCCGGCGGCCAATATTATTCAACAAACGCTTTTCGACCTGCACCCACAAGACCAGGTAAAAGCCGCGGAGGTGGCCCTTCTTTTGCAAATGAGACTAATGAACTTGTGGAACAAGCTGTAAATAGCAGCACAAAAGGCGACCAATATTTCGTTAGAGGATACAGAGATGATTTCCGTCCCACAGCATCTAGCCACAGCCCTGGTCTTGGCCAGGCTATCGGGAAGAATGCAGAACCAAATGCTTAGAAGACGTAGGTGTATATATATCTATACATCTAAATATATTTATATATGGAGTCGTACTATTGTCGATGGCCAGCTTGTACACGAAAATAGTCACCCCTAAGCAAGTCCATTCATAACCACACACACACACACACACACACACTCACACACATACTATCAGATTTAATTTATATACTTCCATTCATTGTCTCTGTTCAAGAGATTGCTATATATGGTACTGTGCGTGTATTCTTGTTGTTGTTGTTGCTGTTATGAGACAGACTTGTTACAGCTATTGTAGGTTTTGTTTCGTTCTTAGTTCTTGGTTTTTGGGACGTTCAATTTCTTTTTGCCCTACTTGTTTTTAGGGTGTAATTTTTATTTTTCCCCTTCTTTTGTGTGCGTTGAATTTTTTTTTGGTTTGTCTTTGTTAGTTTAATTAGTGGGATGGATAAATGATGAATGTGCTAAAAAAGTGAGAATCTAAATGGAATGTCTTGATGCATTCATTGATTACCACCACCATCAATTTTTTTTTTAAAAATTATTGTCGTTATTTTGAATAAATAAATTAGAAAGTGAAAAACTATAATATCCAATTCTAGCTCATCATAATTAAGCTGGCACACTATGCAAAATCCTATATTCTGTTCATAGGTAGCCGAGAGTCCAAGTGGTGTGACTAGATAGGCTTGCAGCAGTACCAACACCTGAGAATCTCGACGACGTAGTTCCAGATATTTGAATCTCAAATATTGATCAAGATAGTCAAATATTTGAATCTGTTTTTATCTAACTTTTGAGTTTTGATTTTAATTTTTTAAGAAAATGGTCCAAAAAGAAGAATTGTTTTGCAATCACCTCAATTTGACAGTTGCATGACAGTTTTCCAATCTTTTTTTTTTTTTTTTAAGGAAGTGTTTACATAAAATGATCACTTTTAAACATCCTTTTTAAAAAATAAACACTTTCAAACTTATTTGTAAATTTGAACAAAGTTTGAATTTCATACTTTTTTGTTCCACATTTACCCTTTCATAATTTTCTGATTAATTTTTTTTTAAGGAATGCGTTGCCGTTTGTATTGGTTGTTTTTTTTTTTTCCTTTCTTTTTGTTATTTACATATATATATATATATATATATATATTCTCTCTCTCTCTCTCTCTCTCTCTTTAAGGTTAGTAGTTACAGCTTTCTGCAAATGATAAAGCTCCACCAGTTTATCCTCAGATCTTGAGATAATTATTTCCATTTTCTTATGAGCAATTCTATAATTGTCAAACTTCCTCAAATCATCACGTTTAAACAATATTTTTACTCAGATTTTCACGATCTTCTGTGAAATCGGCCTCTATGACCTTACCAACATTATTTTCCCTCCAACAAGGTGAACTGTGAGCTCTAGCTCTAAAACCTCCTTGTTGATTTCTTTCAATGAACCATAAATAGTTTCTGAGAAGACATATCCTGGATCATTCGGGCTTGTGACGTGATTGCCAATCGAACTACTCTCATCAAATTTAGTATGATTTACTTCGTGATCACCATAATTATCATTGTTTTTATCCTCTTAAATATGGCCTTCGTTAATCAAAGAGGAGCATTAAATTCACATCAATAACATTCTTAAGTAGATCATTTTTTTAAACTCAACTTGAGAATTTACAGCAAAAAGAATATTAGAAAGAAAACAACTAACATCAAAGGATAATTGCGTGTACCAATAAGATTGATACAGCCACTGAAAACCTCATTCTGCATTAAGCAAGCCACTTAATATTATTAAATAGTATTTCGAAGAAGTAGAAGAATTGCACAGAAAAAATATTAATTGAAAGATACGTCAAAGATCACTCTTCATTCTTTTTTGCATTCAAAAGGCTCCTAATTAAAATCCTATAGCATATTTAGCTAGGCACATGCATCCCTAGACAAACTAGGCTTTAGTGATATTTCTGCTATTATTTGCCAATTGTTTTCGCGGAATAAATTTCACACCAATTACACCACATCAATGATTACAACAGATCCGAATTCTATATTTAATTGCAACTATTTGTTGAGGAACTAAAAATAAAATCATGGTCTATAATTCCAAAAGTTAAGTCAAAACACGGAGCAAAAAATTCTTGTAAGGCCCCTACCACTCTTCTTTGTCACAAAATTACGTCATTTAATATAGTCTCTCTTTAGGCCTGATAAGGTCAAAATAGGCAAGTAATGAAAGCTCAAAAGCGCTAATATATTTAACGACATATATTATGAGATATTCAATGAAAGTTTTGTCCAAAAAGATGGCCAATATACTAAGTTTGTGTTTGATATACGGATTTGGAATGAATTTTTTTGTATTGAAGTTGGTTGACTTTTTAAAAATTAGTTATAATTTTTGTTGACTCATCAAGAATAAAAACTAGTATAAAAACTTTAGGTTCAAACCTGAAAATCAAGCGGAAGCTAATTTGATTCTTCCAAGCAGTTTTTTCTGCTTTTTTTTTTTTTTTTTTAAAATATATGCTTGAAAGAAGATTTCTTATAATATACACTATAGCTAATTAAATATTAGTTAATGTTACTGACTAATGTTTTTTTTAGTATACAATTTAAAGATTTTTTTTTTTTTTGGGGTCATGTTGTTATATTGGCCTAGCTGTTATAGGTTTCACCATAGCTTCAGTCGAACTTAAGAAATAGAAGTGTGCGGGGGTGTGATTTTCTGCTTTACATTTCTAGGTTTTTTGAAAAAATGAATAGTGGGGGGTTAGGCCGAAAGATCATACCTGCAACACTCTTTTTTTATTTTTATTTCAAAAGTACTAAAGAGTAACACACACACACACATATAAATATATATAGCAAAGGAAAGTTGACATACTTTGTCCAACACAATTTTGCTACAGGAGGATGGTTCCCATGATATCTAATTTAATAGGACTAACAAAGACAACATTAACGACATATATTATGAGATATTCAAAGAAAGTTTTGTCCAAAAAGATGCTTATAATGTCTTTCGTAGGTTTCCCAAAATGTCTGCCATCTCTAATTAAAGTTTGACTCCCATTTCTTTTCCCTCTTCAACTGTCCCCATAAACCCTTGCATGCATATGTTTAGGTTTTCAAGCTCTACCTATAATATGCTATTGATAGATAAAAGGATTATTTTCATCTACCCCTAAACTTTAGGTTTACTCTTATTTTGTTACCTATACTTTGAAATTAACCCCATTTCACCCATTTTATTCAAAATTTAATTCAAAATAGACAGAAAAAAGTGAATTAGGTGTAATAATATATTCTTTTTCTATTTGTTTTTTTGCAGAAATTCTAACAGAATGAGCTTGGTAAGACCAGTTCATCTATTTTTTTTGTCTGTTTTTAACTAAAATACTAAGTGTGTGTTTGGTTGGTTAGTTTGAGTTGAAATATTTTAGTTGTAATAGTAAATTTTTTTGAATTTTCAGAAAAGACAAAAAACTTTTTAAGAAAAAGACAAAAACTTTTTAGGAAAAAAACAAAAAACAGTACGACTAGAGTTGAAATGAACTAATGAAGCAAACAAACCCTAATAGAAGATGTAAAGTAGAGTTAAATTCAAAGTTCAAGACAAAAAGTGAGAGCTTTTAAAATTCATAAAGTAAAATAATAGTTTTTTCAGTTCTTTGTAAGCTGGTGCACCTTATCATACAGTACGGAATAGTAGTATTCCTTAAAGTTCGGACACCCCTTTTTCTTTTCCCTCTTCAACTGGTCCCATAAACCCTCACATGCACGTTTAGGTTTTCAAGCTCTACCTATAAATACCACCCCCTCCAGGGAGGAAGTTCGGAGTATCTTTCTAGGCCTCTCTCTTCAAACTTATAAATAGTAGTATATTTCATCCCGAGAATTTCATCGGAGCAAGCTAGCTGGCTAGCTAGCTAGTTTCATCCTGCAGAACATATTAGTCTAGGCCAATATTGATTTAATATCCAATATTTCTCTCTGGAAAATGGTCAAATCCACTCACATTGTCTTATTTTTCCTTCCAGCCATTGCCTCTCATGAGCTTCTCTCCGTTGAAGCACAAAAAGTGAGGAAGGAGGTGAAGCTGATCGGCCGGAAGGATGTGATAACCAAGACGAAGCGTGGTGGGAGAAGTAGCAAGCCCAGGGCAGTTGCACCGCGGTATTAAGGAAGAATTGGACAGATTTGTACCAGCTTTCCCACCTCCCACCACTCTTCCGAATCCCCGTGTCGGTCAATTGATTCTCTACTAGAGCATTCTAACTAGCAATCTTCTTTTATTATCATGAATATCAACCAAGCCGACAAGAAATGATGTGTTGTACTGTATTGTTGTATTGTTATGTTATGCATGTTAGTAACGTCTGCTAAAAAATATTGTACTAATCGCATTTTCGTACTTAGATGTTTGGTTTCCATTTGTGTATATTTACTATTTTCACTTTGTTTTAGTTATATTAAATATTCGGGTAATTTCTAATATAAAATGCTACTCTGTTGACAAGGCCCAAAAACAGGAGTATTTTTAGGTTGATGTTTTGGTGCATGCGTTTGTGCCTTGAGAGTCAGTTATCAGCATTTAATTAAATCAATAATTAATAGACTTATGGAATTTTGTGAAGTACTTCTCAAATTCATATAGCCTTATTATAAGGAGTATTTATGATTGTAATGTTCAACTTTGCTTGAAATGAGGATTAACATGAACTTATTGAAGTTTGACGAAGGGATTAGAGTATGTTTACCGACATAGAACAAGTAATTATGGTTTGGAATGAAAAGTAATTCATTGATTAATTATGGAAATCATTGATTACTTTTTTGGCTTTACTTATCTAACAGGATGTAAAATCAGAGACAGTCGGTCTAATTTTATTTTTAGTGTCAATTTAGTAAAGCTAGTAATAGAAATCTAACCAAAAAAAAAAAAAAAAAAAACAAGTGCAATTTTTTTTTTTTTTGGCATAAAAAGAGAGAAGAAAACTGATATCAGAGACATTCCAACTATCTAGGTTGACATCTACTGACAACCCATCCTTAATGAAACCCACCCTCACTCTAATTTATTTTTTAAACTGAAAAAAATACATAACAAAATTACGGAGAAAATATATATATATATATTCAAAGCTAATAAATTTATTACTAAATTAGAATCTTTAATATAAAGCTTTAATTGGATGAATCCTTTTGGCTTAGAGTTTATTTAATTACTATGGATTGAAACTATATATAAGAAGAAGCCCGCTTGAGAGAACGGAAGATACGTCCACTAGATTTAGGATAACATTCCATGCTTTTTTTTTTTTTTTTTTTAAATTTGTTTCTTGAAAAGAGATTAATAAAAGTTAAAATAAATTATTAAAAGCCAATAGAGAATCTTAGATATACTATATAATCTTTACTTACCGACCTGATCACTACACGATCATTTAAGTTATAGACTAAGAACAGTTATTGTTTATTATGTCAGTAGTATAGAGTACTGCCTATGAGAATTGTGATTGGGGTCCAATAGTAGCTGTCACTCATATTTATATTATACAAATATATATAAATATGTATGTAGCTACTGATATTTAATTTATGATATTGAATCCCTAGCGAGCCGGCCAAAATGGGAAGACTAGCCTTTTGGTTTCTTTTTCAATATTGTTTAGGCACTGTGCTAATGTACTTTAGAATCTTGCATTTGTTAGCTTATAGTCTTGTCTATACTTGGCGAAATATATATTAAAATTTAGTTGTAGGTACCATTTATAAAAATAGTAAATAATATCATTATTATTTAAAATAAAATATGGTTTCGTTATTGGACCAATATAATATTAAATAATGTTAAGGGCACTAATATTAAATCAATTTTTAAATATCAGTTTAGATGATGATGTGTCATAACTTTTTTTTTAATTAGTAAATACAATTAAAAAATAAGATAATCCTTTGAATATTTATTGATCGATAAGAAAAATGATAATTTATATATTACATAAGTTGATATTTAAATGTTGAATTAGAAATATGCTCATAATGTTTTTCATATATATTATTAACAGCACAATTTGGCATTGATATCAAAGGAAAGCATGCACATGGAGCTTGTATGAATGAGCAGACTTTATTTAATTATTTATCTATTTTTAATACAAAAGCAGAATTAGCAGACTTTATTTAATTATTTATCTATTTTTTATACAAAAGCAGAATGAGCAGGCTTCATTGCCAAACGGTCCATGATAAGTAAGTTCCTATATTTCATAAGATAATGATGAGGCTCCGTGAAATCTTGAATAATTGAGTTTAGGTTTGGGTCGGTGGAAACATAATCTGATATTGTAGGACCCACAAATTCAGAAAAGAGGTTCCAGGTTGCTCGAATGAGGTCCACAGTCACACATTGGAGTCCAAAAATGGGCAACGACAATTCGTTTCGTTTGAATGTGTCCAAGACGATTAAATCCTACACATAAGTGTGCTTTTGCTATTAACAACTAGCAATTTGAAAAAGAAGATCAAAAAATAAAAATAAAAACTTAATTTTCATGGCAGCTAAAAACGAGAACGAATGACACTTTTTCTGTGGGAACAGAACCTGTAGTTATCTGCTCATAATCTAAATTCCGAATATTGGATTTTATCGACATCTATTTTGTTAGAATTCTTTTATGAGAATATTAATGTTTATTGAATTAATGATGAATTTCAACTTTTTTAATTTTTAATTTTTAATTTTTAACTTAGTGATAATTTTGTCGATTATGAATATTATGGCTGGGAGTAGGGCAAGAACAGGGAAGGCACTGTCAATGGGGATTCCCTAACTCCATCCCACCTCTCCTTAAGTGGGAATGAGAATTGTTTTGAAATGTGAAGATAGAGATCGGGAAGCATTCCCCAGTCCCGTCTTGTCTTGTTGTCAATTATCATCTTAAAACGAGGATCTCGCTGAAGAACATGACCTTGGTGACAGCTCGGCCTGGCAATATGAGTGCGGTGGAAAATACAGGTCGACTTAGTAGAAGGATAATGAGACCCACCCCACCTACATAATATTACAGGCCTTACAAGGGCTGCTACTTTCATTTTGCCAAAAAAAAAAAAAAAAAAAAAAGAAGCTTTAAAAGAGGAGAAATTTCAGTTACTAATTCATTTTTTAAAAAATTCTTAAAGTAAGTAACATATTTTTAAAATGTTTAAGCTAAACAATATATGTACGATAAATTATTTATTACAAAAATTTATTAAGATAATTTTTATCGTAGATATGCTTTGTAAATAAATTATTTATCATAAACATGATATTAAAAAGAAAATATTTTATTTATAAGAGTACTTATAAGATAATTTTTTCTCGAATAATACTTCATAAATACATTATTTACCTGAACATGCTATTTACCTCAAGCATTTTAAACTATGCTATATACCATAAACAAACTTTAAAAAATTTGCTATTTCCTCTTCTTCACAAAAAAGAAAAAAGAAAAAAAAAAACCTTGGGAGAAAGAAGTAAATAGTATACTTATAATGAGTAAATAAAATAAATAGTAAATTTTAGAAATATTTAGAGAAACCAGTAAATCTATTAGGTATATAAATTATTTGCTTCTGATAAATAGATTATTTACCTAGTAAATTTATTATAATTTTTATATCTACTTCAAATATTGTAAACCCTTGCTATAAACTGTAATAAACAACATTTTTTCGAAACTTAAGGAAGTAACTAATATGATTTTAAAATATGCTTTTACTTCTTTCTCTCTTCCTTTTTCCAATTTTGTGAAAACGAGAAATCTAGATTTTTTTTTCCTAGTTATAATAGCTTTAGGTTTTTTTTTTTTTTTTTTTTTTTTAAATCTCCAATTAGATAAGTATAGAGGAGAAAAAATTCAAGTAAGAGGGCCAAAAACATAAATATGACTATATATTTTTTTAACTATGTAATTTTGGGAGGAAGAGGAAATAACTTTTTTTTAATAGAAAATATATACGCTTGAGGTAAATAGTAAATTTACAGTAAATAACCTATTAACGAAGCATGTTTGCAACAAAATTATCTTAAAAAATATTTTTATAAATAAAATATTTGAGTTAAATATCATATTCATGACAAATAATTTATTTACGAAGTATTTTTTTTATAAGATTGGATTGAAGATTCTTGTAAACAAACAATTTATCATAAATATATTACTTATCTCATACATTTTTAAATATGATACTTACTTTAATATTTCTTAAAAATATCTATTAACTGTAATTTCTCTACAATTTTATGTGCCTGTTCCCTGTGGCCTCCATCTTTATGTGGAGGCTCAACACCACGTGACAGAGATGGGTCATGGGCTTGGCCTATATGGACGTTCCATCCCAAATTTAATGTTTTTTCAAATGGCCATATTTGATGCTGATATTGTACTAAATTTCTATATTTACATCATTTCGGAAGTTTGTTACGACTTATTATTGTTATTATTGTTTATGTGTCCTCGTTTCGTAGCAAAAAAAATGTATTCCATGAAGTTGATTTTCCATGGTCTTTTACAAAATTATACAAGATACAAATCAGACGGAGGCAAGACGGGAAGTGCTTCCATTGTCCCTGTCCTGCCCAAAACTCGGGCATAAGATTTTGTTACCATTTTTGTCTCTACCCCCGAAGAATGTCCCCCATTTTTATCTCATTCAAGTTGGATTCACGTGCCCTTGACTCGTGGGGAATACTGGCATCTTTGGGATAGATAGATGGCAATACTCCATGGGGGACGGGGACCATTGGGCTTCGATCCAAACGGGATGGGGATAGGAACAGAGTCTTTTTTCCAAATTAGTAACGAGACAAGGATGAGGGAAGCATCCGCACCCTGAAAATATAATGTATATACATCTATGCTATGTATGTTTATATGAATGTTAATTTTTTTTAAAGTTGATTGGATTGTTTTACTAAAAAAAAAATTACTAACTACATTTTATCATTAAAAAAAAAAGAAAATAAAAAGTTAATTATTTGATAGTAATCTAAATAATTAGAAAATATGAGTTAGTATGTGATAGTTATTGTTTTAGTTCTCGAATTTTGTTATTTTTTGTTGACATATTTGTGTAGTTTCATAACTAAGATATGTCCTATATTTATTTAGCGTTTGATTTGTTTTGTTAATTTTTTTTCTAGTGTAAATTTATTGTATTTTTTAATATTATTTGTTGTAACTTGTGTAATTTTCAAAATGCATAGTTAGATTGAATGAGGAATGAAGCGGGTATTGAAAACGTATGCCTGACAAGGAATCCCTGGCCCTGGCTCCTTTTTAGGGGGGAATGAGGATGGTTCAAAAATCCGAAGATGAATATGGAAAAGCAATCTCCATCCCATCCTGTCCCATTACCATCATCATAAGTTGCTAGTGTTTACACGACATGGCACTTAAGAGGATTCAAACCAAAGGCAGCAGACCTCCAAGTTTGACCTCCAAGTTTTTATGGTTACGTTGTTTTGTGAATTAACTCAAATTGCTATCTTTTGAGTGTTGTTGTTGTTGTTGTTTTTGTTTAATGACGTGCGGTACAGCAGAGAATAATGCTGTTGTAACACGACATCGGCAATTGGAAAGGGCCAAGGGAAATGGCGCCCGTATCAATGGGTTATGGGCTCGCCCTCTAGGATATTGTGAAACCCACAAATCCCAATTCAACCACACAGGTTCACAATATTCACGCTAGAAAATACCATCTGCGCACGATAACAATTACAAAGCGTAGAATTAATACTAATGCAAAAAAACCGACAAAATAATGGATATACTTTGTTAATTTTCCATATATGATTAAAATGCTTAATGAAAAAAAAAAAAAAAAAAAGAAATAGGACAGATGGAAGGTGTAAAGAAGGACTAGATTATCCTTAAGTTTGTAATTTAGCTATATGCGTAATTAACCCTACAAATTTAAGATTTATAAGTTATAGCGAATTAAAAGTAAAATGATCAAAGAATTGGCCTAACTCCTTATCTCTCTCTCTCTCTCTCGCTTTCAGGAAATTGTCTATTTAATCTGTTCTCATATCCGCGATTACGTCGTTGTTCGAAATTGATATATGGTTCTTCAGCTACTTTTGTGCGTTGTGTTTATTATTTGGCGTTATGCATATATATTTTCTGGTTATGCCGTTTCGCAAATTATGCTATATTTTAGCCTGTGTTATTTATCACGTTCGTGTCATGTTTAATGATTTTGTTCCTCAATGATGTTGTTTCTAGAACTATTCGATTTCGGGTAAATGACACACTATCTTCAACAAGAATTAATAAGCTAAACCAAAAAAAAAAAAAAAAAAAAAAAAAGAAGAAGAAGAAGCTAAACTAACACTTCTCGGTTTTTTTTTTTTTTTTTTTTTCGGCACTATATATATGGTCTTTTCATCCGATGGTAACCTTGCCAAATTTCACGGTGCAAAAAGATTCTATTTAAAAATGAAAGGCACATTTCTTGTAAACCCAACATACGCATTAATTATATATGTATCCAAGTTTTAATTTGTGATATATATTAGCGGCCGCCTATAATCAGATCCTGAAGACTGCTCTATCTTCGATTCTCGAATATAGATACATATATAATATGGACTACTTAAAAATCAAAATTCAGGGAAGGTCCATGTAGATTTGTATAATAATGTTGGGAAAAATACCCTTATACCAAAATGCAGTAGAAAAATAAACTCAAATAGAAATAAAGAGAAGACAATGAATTTACGTAGTTCGACAAAATTGCCTACATTTATGGGAGATGGAGAATAAATTCACTAACACTTTCACAATTACACATTCATCAAACTCTTTCTCAACCTCTCCCTACCCAAAACCCCTCACACCCTTTTCCTATCTCTCTTCTCACTTTCTCTCCAAAAGGAAGTACACACTCTTTCTATTTCTAAACACACACACCTACAACACTCTTAATACAATATACTTATTTATAGGCTCTCATTGGGACACAATAATACAACTTTCCAAAAATCATAAAATAGAAACTTACCCAAAAACTAATTTGAGTCACATACTTAACAATCTCCATCTTGACTCAAATTCTCTCAACTCACACTCACACTTAACAAGAATAAACATGCATTGAGTTCAAATTCTCATTGAACTTGACACAAGAAACCAATTTCTTCTTCATCCATGCTTTGTTTTTGCTTCTTCAATTCTTCATCATCTTCAATTGTCATGAACGTCTTGTTACACTCTTTCACTCTTGCAACTTCTTTTGTAACAGAAGAAGACCTCTCTTGACTTGGCTTCACCTTTACAGCTCCACTTACAACTATCTTTCCTATTAGCTTGTACAGGTTCTTCACTTTTTGACCCTTTAATTGTGGCAACCATAGCACCTCTTTTGACTTTCATAAAACCACTCTTAGCAGAATACTCACAACTTAAAGTATCCAAAGCCCCCAAAGAAATTAAACTTCTCTTGAGTCGAGGAACATGCCTATCATTCACCAATATCGTCACAACTCCATCAAACATCTTCACCTTCACAGTACTTATCCCAATGGCTTTAGCACTCGAATCATTAGCCATTAGAAGAGTACCAGCATCACAGGGCTTATAAGAATCAAACCACTCTTGATGTAGACACATATGGAGCGAACATCCAGAATCTAAAATCCAAGAGTCAGAATCAGCTCACTCACTAGTAAGAGAATATACATCATCTTCTTTATCATACTTGTCACCAACAACATATTCAGCTTTTGTCTCTTGAGCTCTATGCTTCCTTTTTTCTTTGAGGTGCCTGTCAGTTCTTCATAGTTTCTTTTAATATGTCCCTTCTCATGGCAGTAAAAGCACTTAACATCCTTCCATGAACTCGATTGAGAACGGTCATCTCTCATCTCATAATATCTCTCTAGTGTCTTACTCCTACCCCTACTCACATCTGACTTCACCACAAGAACTTGTTTAGTATGAGATGAACTCTTAGGTTGTTTCATGTTTGTAGTCTCCAACAAAGTAGTTGACACCTCATCCATGGTTAACCTTAGTTTTTTAAATCAATAGTGTAGTTACCAAAGTCTCATATGATTTGGGTAAAAAGGCCAATAAAATTATCGTTTTATCTTCGTCATCAATTTTGACCTCTATACTTAACAATTGAGTTATGCGCTTATTGAAATTGTTTATATGATCCCTTACATCGGTTTCTTCGATCATCTTCAACTCATACAATTGCTTCTTCATATATAATCTATTTGTTAAGGATTTCGACATATAAACTTTTTCTAATTTTTCCCACAACTTAGAAGGAGATTTTTCATTCATAATATTGTACTTCAATTTAGGAGCCAAACTCAAATGAATAGTGTTTATGACTCTCACTTCTAATTCTTCCCAATCTTTATCGCTCATCTTTTCTAGCTTCTTCCCTTGCAATGCTTTCAGAAGTCTCCACTGCACCAGAACATATTTCATTGTACTTTGTTAGATGCTGAAATTATTTTTCTGTTAAAGCGCTCAATCTGCTTGAACTTTACTCTAGACATCATCTTGATTTTTGATTTTTCAGGATCCTCAACCTATTTCTAATACCACTTGTTGGGGAAAATACCCATATACCAAAAGCACAGGAGAAAAATAAATGCAAATAGAAATAAAGTGAAGATAAGGAATTTACATATTTTGGTAAAATTGCCTACGTCTATGGGAGAAGGAGAATAAATTCACTAACACTTTTACAATTACACACTTAACAAACTTTTTCTTAACCTCTCTCGACCAAAAATCCCTTACGCCTTTTGCCTATCTATTTTCTCACTTTCTCTTACAAAGGAGGCACACACTTTCTATTTTTCTGATATACACACCCACAAAACTTTTAATACAATACACCTATTTATAGGCTCTCAATGGGACACAATAATACAACTTTCCCGAACTCATAAAATAGAAACTTAATTACCCAAAAACTAATTTGAGTCACATACCTAACAAATAAAGGATTGTTAAAAAGTGTGTGTGTGTGTGTGTGTTTTTTTTTTTTTTTTTAACAATCGATCCTCTTTGAATGCCTAAATTTTTGGGACCGTTAGATTTCTATATCAACCCATCTATTATATATATATATATATATATCTATATATGAATATGTGGAAGGGTTGTATCCGGCACTCTTCTAAAACGCCACTTGTAATTTTTTTTGTATAGTTTATTGTATTAACCAAGTGATTTTATAATGTAATATTTTTAAGTTATACTTATTCATTGTGTCAATATCTAAATGATACTAGGTGATAAGATTGTAAATAAGAAGATATAAATAAATCAACTAGTTATAAGTTTCTAAATAAAAAGTTACAAATGTCAGATTGTATTTGATACTGGATACAAGACTTTTTCTTACGTACAGAATCACTCTGCACTTCTTTTCTATGATTCCATCGACCTGTGAGCCGCCCTTCAATTAGATACTTTGTATATATACCCAACTTTTGGGAGATATATAATACTACTTTTTCTTTCTAAATAAATATAGAACAACTTTTGTGGTGGACCTCCTATTTTTACTTTAGATAGAAACTATTTTTTTAATCGTTAGTTTAATTTTTAAACAGCATGATATAGGTGAGTGTACACGTTAAAAAATCTACAACGTGTGACGTAAAACTGCTCCTTTTATGAAAAATATTTAAAAAATTGATATAACAAATACAAAATAATAGATCCTACTGTAGAAACTTCCAAATTTAAAGATGCCCTCCAAAATCATCGAAGATTCTCATGATGAATAATAGCTGCTTTTGCCCCGCAAGTGGGAGCCCCCTTGTGTTTCTTTGCCAATCCAGCTTAATAGCTTATTGAAAATGGGCAGTTCGTACCTGCCACAAAGGATTCTATTGAGAGATATTCATGTGTCTATAGGGCTACTTTAACAGTTTAGACCCCATGTGCGGAGTCACACCTAAATAAAGAGCTAAAACTACTTTTCCCATCGCCGTATGACCTAACAAAATAACTGGTTGTGTGCCATCAGGTGGGTTCTTGTTGGACGACTGACCTTTGTCCTTGTGAAAAAAAAAAAAAAAAAAAAAAAAAATCTTTCAACGTTTTGCCCAGTGATATGGACGAAGGCAAATTCGTTTTGGGAACATGAAATGGTGGGGACGATCAGAAGTTCACAACTGTTTGTCCTCCACATACTCTTATACATATATACATTTCATGTAATTTCGAAATTCATTTAGTACCATATACATTCAAGTTGTGGCTGTAATAATTCCAAAGTTTGAAAGTTTGGGTGGCTGTGGTATGAGCCTCAGAAACAGTCCGCAGAAGGTGGGCTGCAGCAATATAATTCTCTCTCTCTCTTTTTTTTTTTAAACTGTATTTTCAACAGTCGCATAATTGCTGAGATCGAATATTTATGATAAATAAATACAATTGAGATAAGAATTTTTGAGTGAACAATAAGAAATATTAATCGAAAAGGATTTAAAGTGAGAAAATCTTAAAGTTTTCACTTAAGTTGGTTCTTTTATTTTTTTTTTCTAATCAGTATGCATTTTCTTTTTTCTTTTATTTTTATAATTTTTTTTTCTTTGTTTTATTTTTCTTTTAAATAAAAGTTTTTTCCTATTTAAAAAGAAGAAAAAAAACATATAGAAGAAGAGAAAAGAAAATTTAAATGAACGGTTTTGCTTGGCCCGTGCAACTATTGGTTGCATAGCTATGGATCCACATGTCTGCGCACTATTTTTTAGAGAGAGAGAGAGAGAGAGAGAGAGTTCCCAGGGACCGGGACTAATGAAGGGCCCTCAAATGGATCTATAAATACCCCTTCAAGGGAAAGAGGAAAATTCAACTGACAAGCCGAGTGTCAAGCAATTTATAGTAATTGGTTGAAGTACTCTTAGCTTGATTAGAACTCTTTATTACTTGTTTTCCTTGTTGTCTTGTTCTTATCTCTCCTCAAACATGTCATCGTTCTTTACTTCTCTTTTTCTTTTGATCCTCATTTTCACCCAAGGAATAATCCCTTCTGTTGATGGAAGGCCTTTGAACTTAGGGAAGAGTAACGAACCCCACCTAAATGAAACAAAGATTGTTGGCAACTTTATTAATGGTGACAACGAAGAATCATTTGTTATCGCACCACCGAGTGACGGAGAAACTGATGCATCTCAGGCGCTGCCGCCACCATCTCCTGGGCATGACACCAGTGATTTCAGGCCTACTGCTCCCGGTCACAGCCCCGGCGTCGGCCATTCCGTTCACAATTAATTAGGGCGTACACATATATCCTATATTATTGTGAACTGTTGTTGTTGTTGAAATAAAGTACGTGTGTTGCTATTGCATGCATATGCATGGGGTTTCTGTATTGTGATAAAACTATTTATTTCTCCTGAGTCAACGTTTGTTTGAATAGATTTGCATTCCATTTCGTGTTTGAAGTAATATTTAGGTGTGTAATGTCACTGGCAATTATTTGGTAATGCAATTTATTCTGTCTGTCGTTATTATTATCTTTTTTTTTTTTTTTAACTTGTCTTTCGTTATTATTCAACAGTATATTAATCACTTTTTTTTCTTTTTTTTTTTTGCTTGAGAAATACTTGTCATTTCAAAGAAAAAAGTTTGATGCCGGAACTTTTCTTATGGGAAAACATTATTCTACTTTCAAGAAACAAGAAAGTAGCAAATTTGTCCCAAATGAAAAAGATGACCGACATAGTTGAAAGTGGACGTGGTTGTATCAATGATGCTGATATTTACAAGGCAAAAATATAGATCTAGATATAAATATGTGTGTGTGACACCAATACAGATGCGAATTTTGTACCTCTATCGCCGGTGGAGGGCCAAAATTAGAGGGCAGATCATGATCTTGAAATATTTATACTTCGAGGCTTACACAACTGAGAACATAGACAGAGTGGTAAGCCCTTTCGACACTTGCGTCCACCATGCGAGAAGTTTGCATGAGTTCGAGATGAGACCATAACTGTGGTCGTATATAATTAACAATCCACTTCAACAAAAATACACACTTACGAGAATACACCAAATTATCTAGTACGTCATCCCCTACCCTATAACTATTAACTGAAACCAACTAAAAAAATAACTAAAACTTCGAGGACTTATGATTATAGTTGACAATATAGTTAATGGTTATGATTATAACCATTAACTGCTTTGTTCGTTACTGTTTACCAGTTGACAATATAGTCAGATAGATATTTAGGGCTTGTTTGGTGCTTTAATTTAACTTCAACGAAGTGGTACTTTTTTGTATCTGATTTTTGTACTTTTCTAAAAAGTTAATAAAAATTATAATTATTTTTTTAAAATTTAATCAACTTCAACTTAAAAATTTTAACTCCAACCAATGATCTAAATGGAAGCTTAGTATTTTTATTTTTCAACGGACTTTAACTCTACTCATTTTTTTTTTTTTGTATATACAACAGTCAGCCACTTGATATATATATATACACACATATATATAAATATATTTTTTATTTTCTAAAATCTTTTTTTTTTCCTTCCACAGAAGTTGGTGAGATGAACATATTTTTTATATTTAATAATTTTTGGGTGTGTTTGGTGCACCGATTTGGAATGGAATTTTTATGTTGGAGTTAGTTTATTTTTTAAAAACTAGTAAAAAGTTTTATTGACTTTGAAAAAAAAGACAAAAATTGAATTGAAGTTTTAGAATCCAAACTTGATGTCCAAATGCAATGGTTTTTTCTTGGTCTCACCGAGCAACTATTGGTTCCTGGCCTAAGCGGCCGTCATTTCAGCATAGCTGATTTCTACAACTGCTAGATTGCTACACAATATAGAATCAAAATGCATTAAACTCAAGGATGGAAAAATGTCACCCGACTGTCACATTAAGGTGATTTTAAAATAATTCTTCATTTTGGACAATTTTCTAAAAAATATAGAATAAAATTTAAAACTAAAAAATAAACCAAAAGAAACTCGAATGAATTTTTTATGGTCATTGTTATGAAAAAAACTTAAAGTACATATAAAAGAGAAAAGGGGAAAACCCAACGAAGGAGATTCGTGGTGGTCTTGTTGAAGAAAGTGAAGGAAAAGTGTTTTGGGTACAAAGACAAACGAGACAGAAAACAGAGGATTTGAGGCATAAGGTATTTATTGTTCTTAAGGTTTTATTTATTCTGACTACAATGTTTGTTAACGGTTTCCGTGAAAAATTACCTCTAAAATACAATGATCGAATTAACAAGTAACAGTCTCATTAAGTTTTATTTATAGCTAAAAACATGTCTATTTATAAAAAGATTTAACTGTTACAACGGACATAACTTTATGACGTAACTTAATGTCAGAATGTATCTTTTATGAAAAAAGCTGTAACTTTTATAATAGACATATATATGTTCGTCAATAGATACAATTGTAGACAATAATTATTTAATTATGGCCACTAATCATAATTATTTTTGATCAACTGTTTAAATTAAATATGAAAATCATTTGATTATAACCATTGGATCATAGATGATCGAAACAACAATCCACGAAAGCAAGTAAAAAAGAGAGCTCCTTAACTCCTAGTGATGATGCAAAGGGCAACGTTGACCTCATAAGCGCCCAATTGCCCTTGTCCATGCACGTGTCCAGTATATGGTAGTAGTATAGTATCACCCACACACAAGTAATGTTTCATATAACTTGTTATTATTTAAACATTGCTTGTTTGTATTTTTCTAACATGGGACTTTTAAACTTCCAAGAGATATTACAATCTCTCTAACAGATCATGCGTCAAAGGAGGCCATGATGGAAAACTCAGGAAGGAGAGGGCCGCATGAGGGAGATTTAGGGAGTTTGGGGATGTGACGTATCAAGCTCAGGGAAGGGGTGGAGTTGCACGATGACAAGCTCAGGGAAGGAAGGAGTGGCCTTGATCTGCCGCCAGGGGCCTTTGTTGGCCAGATATTTATATACCATACTAGTTGTATCGAATAGACAAACAAAATAACGTAAATATTAAAAATATTAAAAAATATAAAAATTTTCATTTATTTCAAAAAATGAATTTTTTATTTTAAATTATCACATGATGGATTTAGGTCCTGTCACTTGGAGGGCTGGGAAGGAAAAAAAAAAAAAAAAAGAGAAAAGGAAAGAAGATGGGGCCAAATTGGGACTGAGGCAATAATTTGGGGGTTATTTACGAAAATAACATAAAAAAAAAAAATCTTTTGAATACTTGAAAGTAGATGGAAAACATGTTTATATATTGCTACTTTTGTTTCATGTACGCTCCCAATCCACCCTTGCCTTTTAGAATAAAAAGAAGATCGGTAGTGATTTTTTTTTTTTTTTTGAAAGGGGAGTGATTTCTTTTTTAATATAAAAAGAAAGGACCTAAAAACTCCATGTACTCCCAGGAAGAGTCAAACCTATGCATAAATATTAGGTTTATACTCCACTAAGAGTTAAATATTAGAGGTCAAAGGGGTTGCATAAAAAGTAAACCTTAAAAAGCAAACTTTTCGTTCATTAATTGTCGCCACTAATTCTAAATGTTTTACTGAGATTTTCGGCTCATTAAAGAATCTTACCAGCCACAAAACCTTTTATTAGCTGGATAGTTGTTTTGGTTCTAATCATTCTTCAAAGCGCACGAGCGCCGATTTCAAAGCGCCCGAGCGCCGATTTTAAATTACTAGTGGGCTCCAAAGGTGAACATAGTTTGATTTTCATTTGCGTCTAATAGATATGAATGACTAAAAAATTTTCAAAGAAAAAGATCAGTTTATACGGAGGAGGAAGATAATTTTGAAAACTATGATATAGCTAATAATCACCGCCTTAGTAGTTGACGAAAGGTTTATTTTAATCATTAGGAAAAAAAAAAAAAAAAGAAAGGGAAAAAGGAATTGAAATAAAAAGGCAACATGACTGGAGCTTTTTAACATTAGGGCTAGAGATATTACAGACGAAGACTTTTTCGAAGACTTTGAAGTGAATTGTGAACTTAACAAACGTATGCGCTTAAAAAAAAAAAAAAAAAAGAAAATTGGCATTTTGAGTTATTGGAAAAAATTAACAGAGGATTGGATATATATTTTAAGAAGAAAATTGAAAAAAAAAAAAAAAAAAAAAAAAAAAGAGAGAGCCTGGTGAGAAAAAGATCTCTAACAAGCTCAAGACTTGTAAGGAGGGGGAAAAAAAAAAAAAAAGAAGGGTTTTAAATTGAGAATTTTACATGCTTTTGTTTGTTTTTCAAGTTTTTCTGCGTGGTCTTCTTGGTTTTAGATTTGTAATTTCATTTTCTTTTATTTCTTAATGAAATTTTGCGTACTAAAAAAATGGTGCGTCCAGCTTGGAGGTGCATACCTAATTTGGATTTCCTAATGCCTCCTACCTAAGTTCATAAAAATAATTTCGAAGGGTTAAGCGAATTAATATTAGAGGCCAAAGGGGTTGAATAAAAAAGTAGACTATAAAAAGCAAACTTTGTTCATTTACCAAAGAAGTTCTAAGCTTGTACCGGCCGTCAAATATTAAATACTACAGCTATATATGCACTATCAGTGGACGGTTCAGAGAGAATCTTACCCTGTTGGTGCATATTCATCGGTGGTGAAGGGGCTATCTTATTTCTTTTATGTTAAACATATCAACTTGGCTTAAAAGAAAAATATTATCAAATTAAAAAAAAAAAATTTTAGAAAAAAGAGCACTAGTACGGAACTAGCAAATAATCAGGGAGCGGATCTTTCTAAGTATAAGAGATCTGTGTGTGTGTGTGTATTCCTGTGATGAGCGAGGCCCACCAACGGTTTATAACATATACACACTTTGGCCACCACGAAAGGTCACTATATAGTTTTCAGCTAGTCTTTCAAACTTGAATGACTTGAGTATTTCTAAGAGTGATCAAGTTGTTTCACGCATATATATATATATATATATATATAGAGAGAGAGAGAGAGAGAGAGAGAGAGAGAGAAGAAAAGCTACCAACAAATTAAAGAAACTATTTTAGAAAAAGTGCACACTAAGATGGAACTCAAAAATCTTCACGGAGGATCTTTCTAATTATATGATATATGTATGTATGTATGTATGTATATATATATACATGTCACGAGAGGCCCACCAAAGGTTTATAACATATACAACCATAAAGAAATTAGCACACTTTGGCCACCATGAAAGGTCACTGTAAAGTTTTCGGCAGTCTTTCAAGCTTGAATGGCTTGTGTATATCTAAGAGTGATCAGCTTGTTTCACACACACACACACACACACACACATATATTAGAACTTGTGCTACCAACAAATTAAAGAAACTGTTTTTGAAGAAGTGCACACTAACATGGAACTAGCAAATCATTAGGGAGGATCTTAATTTCTAATTATGAGAGAGGAGGATGGCCCACCAAAAGTTTATAACATACAAATCGTGCAAATTTGAAATTGACGCTGTCTACATATTTTCTTAGTTTGTGGAATAATGAGCAGTTACATTATAAATACCTAGTGATCGCAAAAGACTTCATCACCAAACCTTTTATTTTCTTCTGCAAATAATTTTCTTTGAACTTGATTAATTCTTTTTGTTCTAGCTCAAGTTCCTTCTCCATTTTTTATCATGGATAGAGTGCAACCACTCATATGGAAATGTGCTTTTGCAATTCTTATGTTATTTGCATGTCAGCGAATTCTTTCTATCCATTTTTCTGCCGAGGAGGAGGCATCAGAGAATAATGTCCCCCCAGTACCATCGCCAAAGTCTTTTCGACCTACGACGCCACCGAGACCAATCTCCACCAATTTGACAAACGCTTTTCGACCTACAACACCTCCGAGACCAATCTCCGGCCATTCAACCAACGCTTTTCGACCTCCAAATACAACCACTCATATGTAAAAACAGCGACTCTGTTCAAGAGATTGCTATATATTGTACGTTGTGTGTCTATGTTTCACTAGTTGCTAAAATATGTAATTTCCTGTGCAAAATAAATAAATCGTGAATTTCTTAGGCACAACGTGCATGGATGCTACACATACCACACATCAAGACAATTTTTATTATGTGATAAATAAAGAGAGTGAACAACTATATACAGTTTCCAATTCTACCTCATCGTAATTAAGCTGGCACTACTAAAAGTCCTATACTATACCATGCTCATAACCACTATTTTATTAATTAAAGAAAAGCAAAGGAAAAAAAAAAAAAAAACGAGTCAAATTGAAAAACAAAATCTCAAATCGAATAGGCTTACAAACAACGAACGAGAAGATGTCTCGTTCCACGACCGGTTGCAGAAAAACTATCTATGATTTTCCCTTATATTGAGACACTCCCATTTAAGTAAAAATAAAAAAATAAAAAAATATGACCTCTACCAAGGAACTAAACAGAAAGCAAAGAAATAACCTTGTTACGCCGCTTTTTTTTTTCCTAAAACATATACTTTTTTTCTTTTAAAAGTAAAGAGAAGGAAAGATTGATATCAGAGTAAGATTAAATCAAGCCCCTAACTAGATTTATTTAAAAAAATTACAAAGGTTTAAATTAAAGAAAACCAAGAGATTATAATCCGAACATAAATCCTACCCAAATTAGAAACCACTTAACTAGCAGAAATTGATGTCAAAAGGTTAAGCGAAAACAATGCCTTTGATATATAATAAACATTATTAAAAACCTTACTAGTAAAACCATAAGGAAAAAATCTAGTAAGAAAAAAAAAGTGTCTACGGTAGTTAAGCATGCACTAACAAAATTAAAATAAACCCCCCAAATATACATTATCTCCAAACTGTATAAAAAGGGAGCGGAGACATATCCCTACGAACCAATTGGAGCAAACTCCAACAGAGTAGACCACCAATGGAAGTTGCTATCACGAAACCCAAAAAAAAAAAAAAAAAAAAAAAAACAAATTTATTCACCGAATAATTCCCTTCACGAAAAATGTGAGAGACTTTAGCATTAAGCTTGAATGTCCATTCCAGAGCTCTAACCCATCTTTTCCGAAGCTTCCAAGGCACTCAACAAAGTAAACAGAATAGCACTCAACCCATAGCTTAAACCAGCCAAGCTCAAGCGCTTTTTCTATAGCAATCATGAAACCCATACAAAAGGTAAAGAAAAACCAATCCGCATTGAGAGATATCATTTGACATGGCCTCTACATGTACGAAAAATGCCTCAACAGCTAGCAAGGCCCGGAGCTCATTGAGCCGCACCATCAGGATTAACCTTGATCCAGCCAGGAAGAGGAGGAGGCCAACGAACCATTACATTTTGAGGAGCACGTGCTGGTTTAATAGAGACCCCAAAACTTCTCAAAATCAAAACATTAAAAGAAAGCCTGAAAATATATACATGAGTTGTGCACATTCACAATTTGTTTAGGGAAAATAATTAACATCGTGAAAAAAAAGTTTCATGATATATCATGAAATTAAAAAGTAACTTGTTAAGAGTAAAAAAAAAAAAAAAAAAACAGAGACAAAGTAGTCATTTCAGTTTTGCAGAATGTACAAAATTTTGGCACTTGATAATTCATATATTTATGATAAAACTTTTCACGATGTGTATCATTGTTTTTTTGCTAGCTTTACCGAAAATCATGATATCATAGCATAAGAATATGATAAGGATTCACGAACCCCCCCTATTTGGAGATGAAGGATGCAAAGCCCCGAAATCCACCACTCTCATATTAAATCGGCTACGAAAGTCCTCCACAATGTCAAAAAGCAGGGGGGATAATTAAAGATCCACTTAACGCACACCCAAACTATAACAAAAAAAAAAAACCGATAGGAGAATCATTGAGCATAATCGAGATGCGTGTAGAACTGAACCTCTCTGATATTTAAGGGATAATTAATTTAGCTGAGAAACAAAAACTATGCAACACCGAAAAAAAAAAAAAAAAAAAAGGAAATTCCAATCCAGGGTATCAAAAGCTTTTTTGATGTCAATCTTGATATTCATATTCCCCACAGAACCTCCTTTGTCAAAACAATTGACACCTTCAGAGGCAAGGTAATATACTTTTAAATACGACATGATTAAACCCAAATTGAATTGGACTGTCATGCTAGTAATAGTGGACAACCTGTCAGCCATAATTTTAATGATAATTTTGAACAAATTAAAGATTTCCTAACAAAATAAACCGAAAATTTATCAATAGAGACCATTCTCCAACTTTGGACTATCTTTTTTTCAATTGGTAATATATATATTGTGCCGCCAATATTCAGATCCTGAAGATTGCTGAGCCCTTCGGTTCTCGAACGTATATATTTAAATATAACATGGACTGCTTAAAAAACAAAATTCACGGAAGGTCCACGTAGACTTCTATAATTAAGGATTGTTATAAGTATTAGTTTAGTCGATCAACTATTGAGTGCTTAAATTTTTGGGACTATTAGTTTTCTATATCAAACCACAAGTTTATGGGATCACTCTGAACTCTCTTTTCTATGATTCCCTCGATCTCTGAACCGCCCTTTGATTAGATAATTCGTATAAATACCAAACTTTTGGGAGATATATATATATATATATATATATAATACTACCTTTTCTTTTCTCTTGGAATAAATATATAAAAAGACAAATATAAGTGTCACTTTCTATTTTGCTCTATTAGTAGGACTTAATTTTTAAATATTAATTAAATTCTTTAGTGGTTTGATATGTATGTGTTCATGTTAAAAATTTACAATACGTGTAATGGAGTTAGTCTAACAAATTAAAAAAAAAAAATTAAACAGCTAAAACGACAATTGCTGTCTACAATAGTAAAAAAAAAAAAAAAGAGTTCCTTCCATAAGAACTCCCAAATATAAAATAACCTTCCAAAACCTTCCACGTCTTTTTGAAAGATTCTTGTGATGAATAATAGCTGCTTTTGCCCCGCGAGTGGGAACCTCTTGTGTTTCTTTGTCAATCAAGCTTATTGAAAATGGGCAGTTCGTACTTGCCCCGAAGGATTCTATTGAGATATTCATGTGTCTATAGGGCTACTTTTTTTAATGCATACTTAAAAATAACATTTCTTATAATATATGATACCGTAGAAACTTTCAAATATAAAAATGCCCTCCCAACTCCTCGAAGATTCTCATGATGAATACTAGCTGCTTTTGCCCTGCAAGTGGGAGCCCTCTTGTGTTTCTTTGTCAATCAAGCTTATTGAAAATGGGCAGTTCGTACTTCCCACGAAGGATTCTATTGAGAGATTCATGTGTCTGTTGGGCTACTTTTTCTATATAATCCCATGTGCTGAGTCTGCCGACTCTACACCTAAATAAAGAGCTAAAACTACTTTTCCTATCGCCGTGGTAAAAGAGAACGAGTAAAGCTAGCTAGACAACATCACTGATGTTTCTCATCATTTGATGTGGCAGTCCATTTGACAAAACACATAAGTTTTGTGACTCCCACTTACTTTGAAAGAATAAATAACTTTTTTCTTTTCGTTCTCTCCTTTGACATTTTTGTTTTCAGCCTCCCACCATCCCACACCTCCAATTAACCAAACCAAAACCCAGATATGATTTCTAACAAAACTGCAACTCCAACTTCCTTCGACGACCATAATTAGCACCATCTTCACCATCACAAACTATGGCTCTGTTTGACATTCAATTTTAAACCAAAATTTTCATTTCAGTTTTTGTATTTTGCTGAAAAAGTTTTTTGTCTTTTCTAAAAAAGTTATTTTTCTTTTCTGAAAAGTCAACAAAAATTACTATTGAAACTTAAAATTTTTAACTCAAACTCATTCATCAAACGGACCTATATCTCTTTTTCACCTCCAAACTCATTTTCCTCTTTGTTTGATACAAATCATATGGGTTTGGTCATATTTCTTGATCTAGTCTATATATGAAGTAACCACCTCCACCACCATGTTTTCGACGCCGATGAGATTGTTGTGTTCTCTTTAATTTATATGTGAAAATATCTCTTTCTTCTCGGAGAGAAAAAATTTCCCAAAGTTTATTGTTTGGTAAAAAAAATTTCCCAATGTTCTTAAATTATAACACAAATATTTTCATCATGCTTTGTGTTCAGAGGAGAGGAAGGGTAATGATAACAGTAGAGGTAGAAAAAAAAATCCAGAAAAATAAAAATGAAAATTCTATTGATATATATATATATATATATAAAGTGTTAAGAACCTATAAATTAGGGCTTTCGATAATTTCTCGTAATATACCCATAAAAAAATGAAAATATATAAGCATAACAATTACTCTGTAGATTTGAGTTCATCAGCTTTGTTTTCAATTTGAAGTTGAAGTGAGCAGAAGAAAGTGAAAATGAAGAAGAAAGAGAAAGCAGATAGGCCCCATAAGCTTCAATATAAAGAGTGGTAGAGGAACTTCTTTTTTTTTTTTTTTTCTTTTTCAAAATAAATGGGACCCACAAAACTAATGTGTTTTGCCAAATGGACTGTCGCGTCAAACGATGAGGAACGTCAGTGATATTTTTTTAGCCTTACTTAAGGAGAACTATGAATATGACATCTATAAAAAGTAAAACAAAAAAAAAAAAAAGAAAAGAAAAAGAAAAAGAAGCTGCGAAGAAACAAAGAAAAGATGGTGCAATCGGGTGGATTTTGTTAGACAACTGATATCTTGTCCTTCTTAAAGAAAATCTTTCAACGTTTTGCCTAGAGATGGACGAAGACAAAATGTATTTTGGAACATTAAATGGTGCGGACCATCAGAAGTTCACAACTGTTTGCCCTCCACAATAGTCCTGTTCCCTGATATATATATATATGCATATATGAATGTGTTGTGTGTGTATATATTATTCATATATTTTCCAATTCGTTTAGTACTATATACATTTAAGAAATTAATTATGCCTACGGCACGATAGTTTTAGTAGAACTTCAAGTTACGGCTTTAATGATTCCAAAATTTGAAAAATTTGGGTGGCTGTGGAATGAGCCGCAGAAACAGTTCTCAGAAGGTGGGCTGCACGAATTCTCCTATTTTGCTGTATTTTCAGCAGTTGCATTATTGCTTAGATCGAATTTTTGAGATAAATTGTCCGATCTAAAACTTTTGAGAAAAAAAATTGTGCTACAGGTTGGAAAAGAAAAAACTGTCTTACCAACTTAAAGCTCATAATCGAAAAGGTTTAAAAGTGAGAAAGTCTTTTTAGTTTTCTCGTTGATTCTTCTAGTTTTTGTTTAGTTTTCATCTGCTTTGCCTTTTCTTTTTAAAATTTTTTTTTTCTTTTTAATAATTTTTTGCTTATTAAAAAAAAGAGAGAAAGAAGAAAGCATAGAAAGGAGAGGAGAAAGTTTAAATGAACGGTTTTGCATGGTCCATGCAACCATTGGCTGCAGGCTCATGAGCTAATTTCCAATGCACGAAAGTTTATTCCACATCTATGCGCACTATTTTTTTTTAGAGAGAGAAAGAAGGAGAGAGAGAGAGAGAGTTCCACGGGACCGTGATTTTAGGGCCCTCAGTGACAATGAGGCTATAAATACCCCTCGAAGGGAAGAGGAAAATTAAACTTACAAGGTGAGAGTGTCTAGCTACTAAATAGTTGGTAGCTCGATTAGAACTCTTTGCTTGTTTAATCTTCTAGTTAATTAAAATCTTTTCTTTCCTAATTCTCACGCTACTTATCTAATATGGCCTCGAAAATGTCATTCTTTGCTTCTCTTTTTCTTTTGCTCCTTATTTTCACCCAAGGAATCCCTGCGATGGATGGAAGATCTTTGAAATTAGAGAAGAGCAAAGAACCAACGAAGATTGTTGGTAACTTTGATGGTGACACGCAAGCTGAGATCAGAACCAACGAGGAATCGTTCGCTACCGCAACGCCTACTGACGAAGTAACTGGTGCATCTCCGCCGCCACCTCCCGGGCATGACACCAATGATTTCAGACCTACCGCTCCTGGTCACAGCCCCGGCGTCGGCCATTCCGTTCACAATTAATTGGGGTGTTACATATATCGTCAACTGTGCACTGTTGTTGTATTTGTGCTTGAAATAAATTACGTGGTGTTATCGCATGCATGGGGTTTCTGTTATGTGATAAAACTCTTTATTTCTCAACCAATTTGTATAGATTATCATTTTATTTCGTTTATGCAGTAATATTTAGGTGTGCAATGTCTATTAATGTAATAATTTGCTAATGAAATTGCTTCCATCTTTAGTTATCTTTCAAGCATATATATCACTTTTTTTTGTTTGCTCGAAAAATACTTGTCACTTATGTCAACACTAAAGTTTGATTTTGGAACTTTGTTATAGAAAAACATTATTCTACTTTCACGAAACAAAAAAGTTGTATGTGCAAATTGGTCCAAAATGAAAAAAAATAATAATAATATAGACAGTTGAAAGAGGACGTGGTTGTATTTCATTTAGTTACAATTAGTAGAAAAATTTAATAATATGATATATTTATATGTGTGTGTGTGTATTCATATATCAATACATAATGCAAATCTTGTACCTCTCGCGCCGGTGGAGTGCCAAGATTAGCGGGCAAATCAACTTATTAGCGAGTACTCCACAATGATAATTATATATTAAGTTGCAGTATAACAATCTCACATTTAAGAAGTATCTTGAATTTCCATATAATTACCATTACTTATGATCATTTATTTTAAATCTCTAACGAAAATTTTTAAAGAAGTAAAACTATTAATTATCATCACACCTTTCTAGTCAATCACAGATTCAAATATCCACTTTGAAGACTTGCCCAACTGAGAACCCAAACAGGTTGGTAAGCTCACTCATCCACGTGCAGGAAGTCCTGAATTTGAATTAAAGGACTCGTACTGCTAGCTTTATATATTACACTTTAATTACAAGTTAAAAGACATATAATTCTCTTAAGTGTTTTTTTTTTTTTCCCCTCAAAGGAGCTGGTGAAATTTTTTTAATATTTAAATTTAATAATTTTTTCCCTGCTCGTTGTAATTTCTTTTGGTACCGCCGGGCTACTAGCTGTTCCTCGCCTTCATTTCAGTTCCAGCGTACTTCTAGCTGAAACTACACACATTTCCTAAACAAAGGAATGACATTGCATTCTTTAAGAACTCAATTTCATGTTTTTCTTTCTTTCTTTTTTTTTTTTTTTTTCCCTTGCTTGTTATTTCCCTTTTTTTTTTTTTGTAATAATTTTTTTTTTAAAGCAATGGTTTCAAAAAGACATCGTCTTTGTATTGTATTTTTTTCTCCTCATTTGTGTTGCTGCATTACTAGGCTATGGTTAGATAGTTTTCGTTCTGAATAATTGTAGTTTCAGAGCTTCTAGAACTAAAGAAAATTATCTAATTGCTCCAAGATGTAGACCAAACCACGAAAATCTTTCGCAATAGCATTATTATTAGTAACTTTAACTATTCTTCAACAATAGGTTTTTTTTTTTTTTTTTTTAAATGATAGTTTCCCACTTAGCGCTCGCTTTATATATAGCTAATTATCTTACACTTCTTTCAAATAAATTAAAAAAAAAAAAAAAAAAAAACAAAGAACAAGAAGAATCACTGGCGCACTAATTTGTTTAAAACTCATACATTAAAACATTCACAGAAATGCCCCCTAATTTCACGAGAAATACCACGTCATGGTGGGACTTGATTACATATGTGACCTTTATTTAAGATTTCAATATTTACTTCCAAATTAGAACCTGAAATCTGTTGTACCGCGTCAAGATGGTCTTCTCGGTGTTGCGCCCCATGAGCATTTGCCTTCATTAAGTTAAATTCTATCAGACTCAAGAAACTACACTTTACTGTTTCTCAGGATTGTCTCTCTCACTCACTCTTGAAAGAGTTGAGTTAAAAGAAGATCTATTCAAACAGGAGTTGGTAGTTACTAGTTGTAGTGGTGGCCAGGTTTCTTTTCATATGGTTGTCTCATCAGAGTGTAGCTCAACACTCAGCAGGAATCTAGGAGAGTTAGACACACGAGCGGTTAACAGAATCACCAGAAGCATGGGAATATTCTTGGGAAGATTTCCTTGTTCAAATTCGAATATAAGATAAGAAGATACACGCGAGATCTGCTTAATTAAAGATTAGTCCAGTAAAAAATTGTTCAACATTTTTTTGGGGGTATTTTATCTAATACAAATATACAAATAGGTGACTAAACCAACCATGAAAACATATAAAATCCTTATTTTTGAACTCAAGCATTCTGTGTACGTCTACGTAGCTCTTTAAAATTAACGATAATCTAACCTCATTCTTGTACTCTTACTTACTTTCTTCACTTTAATTTATTGTTCATGCGCAAGAGTTTGACAGTGGTGGCTAATTAATAAGGAGCGAGTCCAACATGTTTGATAAATTTTCACCGTCGACACATTCACTATAGCGAGGATTCAATGAGATTGCTCACCTTAATTCAACCCATGCATTAACATGAAATTAACAACAGAGTTAGACATAGATGAATTGTATAATTACTATGTACGTACAAAGGATAAATATATACACATCACCATGATTATTCCTTATAATGATCCAAATTAGTAGAAGCCATAAAACAAAGAAGGAAAAAAATAAAATAAAAATGAAATAAAATCAATGAGCGTGCACTACAGCTACTGCACAACAGAGAATCAAATATATGCCTTTCGTCGTTTGACTTTTCTTTTTCCTTGAAGGGTATTTTGTTGTCCGAATTAGTTGATATAAATAATATAATTGATATAATTAAATATGATATTTTCTCGAGTGTGGTAGGCGGCTGAGCAAAGGGGGTTCCCCAGTTCGAGGAGCCAACCACGTTATGTGCCTTTTCGCTAGCTTTGACGTTTCTTCAATTTAATTAATTTCAATGCCATCAAAAAATAATGGTGAGAGATTGTGCACTGATTTGCCACTTTGAAAGTTTTTTTTTTCGGGGGGGGGGGGGGGGGGGGGGGGGAATTTTAGCGCTTTTGAGTTTTCATTACGTGCTTGTTTTGACCTTATTAGGTCTAAAGAGAGACTATATTAAATGACTTAATTTTGTGACAAAGAAGAGTGGTCGGGGCCTTACAAGAATTTTTGGCTTCGTGGTTTGACTTGACTTTTGGAATTATAGACCATGATTTTATTTTATTTTATTTTTAGTTCTTCAACAAATAGTGGCAACTAAATAAAGGATTCGAATCTATTGTAATCGTTGGTGTGGTGTAATTGGTAGGAAATTTATTCCGAGAAAACAATTGGCAAATAATAGTAGAATATCACTAAAGCCTAGTTTGTCTAGGGATGCATGTGCCAAGCTAAATATTCTATAGGATTTTAATTAGGAGCCTTTTGAATGCAAAAAAAGAACGAAGAGTGTTCTTTGACGTATCTTTCAATAAATATTTTTTTTGTGCAATTCTTCTACTTGATCTTCAAAATACTATTTACTAATATTAAGTGGCTTGCTTAGTGCAGAACGGAGGTTCAGTGGCTGTATCGATCTAATTGGGATATGCTATTATCCTTTGATGTTAGTTGTTTTCTTTCTAATAATATTTTTGCTGTTAATTCTCAAGTTGTGTCTAAGAATATGATCAACTAAGAATGTTATTGATGTGAATTTTATGCTCCTCTTTGATTAATGAAGGCCAAATTTAAGAGGATAAAAACAACGATAATTATGGTGATCACAAAGTAAATCATACTAATTATGATGAGAGTAATTTGATTGGCAATCACATCACAAACCCGAATGATCCAGGATATTTCTTCAGCCTCAGAAACTACTTATGGTTCATTGAAAGAAATCAACAAGGAGGTTTTAGAGCTAGAGCTCACAGTTTACCTTGTTGGAGGGAAAATAATGTTGGTAAGGTTATGGAGGCCGATTTAACAGAGGATCATGAAAATCTGTGTAAAAAGGAAGTGTTTAAACGTGGTGATTTGAGGAAGGTCGACAATTATAGAATTGCTCATAAGAAAATGGAGATAATTATCTCAAGATCTGAGGATAAAGTGGTGGAGCTTTGTAATTTGCAGAAAGTTGTAACTACTAACCTTAAAGATATATGTATGTATATAACAAAAAGAAAGAAAGAAAGAAAGAAAGAAAGAAAGGAAAAAAAAAAAAAAAAAAACAGTGCAAACCGCAACACATTCCTAAAAAAATAATCAAAATATTATGAAAGGGTAAATGTGGAACAACAAAGGATGAAATTCAAACTTTGTTCAAATTTACAAATAAGTTTGAAAGTGTTGATCTTTTAAAAAGGATGTTTAAAAGTGATCATTTTGTGTAAATACTTCCTAAAGAAAAAAAAAATGGATTGGAAAACTGTCATGCGACTATCACATGGAGGTGATTGTGAAATAATTCTTCGTTTTGGACCATTTTCTTAAAAAATTAAAAATAAAAACTCAAAAAACTCAAAAGTTAGATAAAAACCAAATGGAACCCTAATGAATATTATTTTATGGCCATTGTTATGAAAAAACTTAAAGCAAATCTAAAAGAGAAAAAGGGAAAACCCAGCCATGGATTAGTTTGTGGTTGGTCATGCGGGGGAAGGATATGACAACAACCTCGCTCGGGATGATGGGGGCTGTGCGAGTAGATTTAGTGAATTTTGGGATTTCACGCGTCAAGCTCGGGGAAGGGAAGTGGAGGCTGCACGATGACAAGCTCGGTAAGGGAAGGGGTGGCCTTGATCTACTGGCAGGGGCCTTTCTAGCCCTTTTTTTTTTAGATGAACTTTCTTTCTTTAGAAAACAACTTACTGTAATAAAGATTGTTGTAAAGTTCAGGAAGGTGTATTATCTCAAAGTAAATGTATAACTAAAAGTTAATGTTGGGGCCAAATTGGAAATGAGGCTATAATTTGGGGTTAGTTATGAAAACAACAAAGAAATCTTTTAAAATAATTTTCAAGTAGAAGGAAAATTATTTAAATATAAAGGGGTAACTCGTGCTACTTTTGTTTCATGTAGGCCCCTTTTACCCTTGCCTTTTAGAATAAAAAGATCGGTTGTGATTTCTTTTGAATATAAATAGAAAGGACATGAAAACTCCAACTCCTAGGACGGGTCAGGTTGTTTTAATTATATTCCACTAAGAATTAATATTAGAGGTCAAACGGGTTGCATACAAAGTAGGCCTTAAAAAGCAAACTTCATTAGTTAATTCTTCAACTAATAAAAAAAAGTTTTCCTACAATTTTTCAGCTGATAAAAGAATTATCGCTTACTAACCACAAATCCTTTTATTAGTTAGTGGCTAGACAGTTTTTTTTTTTTTTTTGTTTTTTTTTTTGGTACTAATCATTCTTCAAAACGCACGAGCGCCAGTTTTAAAATACTCGTGGGCTGCAAAGGTGCAACATAGTTTCATTTTCGTTCGCTTCTAATAGATATTAATGATGACTTAAAACAATTCAACACAAAAAAACAAAAAAAAGGAGCCATTTACAAGGAGGAGAAAAAAAGAAAGAAAGAAAAGGCAACATGACATAGCCCTATAAATCTGAGGTTAGAGATTTTACAGATGACGACATTTCGGAGGACTTTGAAGCGGACAGTGAACTTAGAAATTGAATGCTTGCTCAAAAAGACATGAACATTGTGTTTTTGGATTCTTGGAAAGATTAGCAAAGCTAGATATTTTGAGGAAAAAAATTAAACAAAAGAGCCCTGATGTAAAGAAAGATCTCTTATAAGCTTGGAGTTTGTAGGTGAAAGGATTTTAAATTAAGATATACCTTAATGATTTTTCTTTGATTCCTTCTTTCTTGTTTTGTTTGTTGCTTGTTTTTCTAGTTTTTTTGTTTGGTCTTCTTTGTTTTAGGTTTTTAAGTTCATTTCTTTTATTTCTAATAAAATTTTGCTTACTTAAAAAAAAAAAAAAAAAACAGAGAGATTGGTCCGGCTTGGGGTGCCTACCTAATAATTATGTTTTCTAAGTCCACAATGATCACGAGTTGTCTCTAAGTCCATAAAAATAAAAATAAAAAGGTGACTGCTGGTATAATCTAATAGTAATACCACATCTGACTCCACCTAAAGGTGTAGAGTTTAATCCCTCTACCCCAAGTTGAAAAAAAATAAAAATAAATGAATAAAAAAATAAAATAGAAATAAAAAGTTGTAGTTTAAGTGATCTCCACGAACTAGAAAGTACAAAGATTTTGTATGGAACAAGAAGTTCCTCCATGTACATTCACGCAAGTTCAAAAAAAAACAAAAAACAAAAAACAAAAAAAAAGAAAGAAAAAGAAAAATTGTCAAGTTCTGCCAAAACAACTTAAACAGTCACGTACATGAATCTCTATGTGTGTGTCGCTGCTTATTCAATAAAGTCAATTCAGTCAATCTGTCCCACAAACTTGCATCTGCATAATATTGCAAGTCTATCTTCTCCAAGTGCACTCGGATATTCATTTTCTTAGTACATCTTCTGACTCAAATTTGTCAAAGACTTTTGGTTAAAAGTAATTGGCTTAAATGATCCTTAAACTCTTTACAAGGTAACAATTTGGTTCTTATTTTTTTAATTTTGATCAAGATATAACCCTAAATTTTTTAAATGTTAGCAATCTTAGTCATTTTCCGTTCAATTCCGTTGAGTTTCTAATGTTTGACAGGGTATTTTTGTTATTTAATAGTAAATTTAATTGAACAAAAATTTAAAAAAAAACTCACCCTAATTTCCTCTCTCTCTCTCTCTAACCTAGATTGAAAACAAGGGAAGGAAGGGACCCAGATCGCAAACGGGAGAGAGGGGTGGAGCCTTGGTTTCAACGGCCATTGGGGGGGGGGGGACCTAAATAAAAAATGCGAGGGAGAGGGGGTGGAGCCTCAGTTTGAACGGTTGGGGGGGGGGGTTGGTGAACTTAGATCGAAGGGAGCCAGAGTTCATCGCATAGCTAGAGGTGGTTGTTGGGTAGGGGTGATATCGGCAACAAATAAGAGAGAGAGGGAGGGTTGGCGTTGCCGAAGATCAAGGCCATCGCTAGAGATGGAGGCTGTAACCGAAGGTAGAGAGAGAGGGGGGGGGAGGGGACAGGGATTTTTGGGAGAGTTTAGCGGAAAGAGAAAATTAAAGGGTATTTTGGTTTTTTCACTACAAAAAATGATCATTTGTGTAAGATTTCGTTAGAAACTTAATGAAATTGAACGGAAATGATTAAAATTGCTAACATTTAGAGAGTTTAGAGTATTTTTAGTTAAAATTAAAAAAAAAAAAAAACAGATACCAAATTGTTACTTTTAAAAATATTCATGGATTATTTAGGTCAACGCCGGTTGATTTTTGAATTCCCTCCAAAAAGTTATGATGATCGCTTGGGGAATATTCTTTAATACAATCGCCTTTCTGGCGGCTAAACAATCATTCAAACCTTTTGAAAAATTAGCAAAATATTAGTGCGGAATCAAAAAAATAAAAAGAAAAAAAGAAAAACACTTCCAACTTGCAGGGCAAGGGCAGTTGTTCTTCACTTGATTATATACGTTGACGAAAGTTTCTACCAGCCATCAAACATTTAATACTACTACTATGCACTATCAGTGGACAGTACATAAAGAATTCCATCTCTTTCTTGGTGCATTACGGTGGTGGAGAGGCCAGCTTTATTTTCTATTTATTTATATTAAACAAATCAACTTTGGCTTAACTTCAAACCATTTCTATCTGTCAAAAGGCATATTAATTATTTCTTAGTAATTACCATTTTCAACTACCATTTAAAAATTAGCTTGCATTTAAATCGTCGGTTAGAGTTGAAATTTTTAAGTTAAAATTGATTGATTATTGATTGGATGGGTTCATTTCTTGATTTTGATGAATCGTGGGATAAAAAAGACCTTTCTTGTCGATTTTATCAATTATTTGATAATTATTAGCCCTAGTCTTAGTATATTTATTACTGTTGGTGTCACTATCCATATTGATCTAGGCCCTAAAATTAATTTGTTAATTTTTCAAAAAAAGATATAAATTCAATAAGAAAAGTACAGTTTAGTCGGAGATAAAATAGGAAACCAAAGAAACACTTTATTATCACACTTTGGCCACCATGAAAGGTCACTATATAGTTTTCGGCTAGTCTTTCAAGCTTGAATGGCTTGAGTATTTCTAAGAGTGATCAAGTTGATTCACGCATATATATATATATATATATATATATATATAGAGTAATACTAGGAACATCAACTCCAATCCTAACTTTTTGAATACCAACTAATATGTCATATTTTTATTGGTAAATATAATCAATTGATGTGGTTATACTTTAAACACTTACCAATAAAAAATGATAACTCATATATTACATAAGTTGATACTCAAAAATTAGAATTAAAGTTGGTGTTCTTAGTATTAATCATTTATATATATATTTATATATATAAATATTTATATAGAGGAAAAGCTACCAACAAATTAAAGAAACTAATTTAGAAAAAGTGCACACTAACATGGATCTAGAAAATCATTAGGGAGGATCTTAATTTCTAATTATAAGAGAGACATATATATATATATTCGTGTGATTAGAGGGCCCGCCAAAAGTTTATTACCTACGAACCGTCCAAATTTGAAATTGGCGCTGTCCACGTACTTTATTAGTTTATGGTAAACTTCGGTTACATTATAAACATCGTGCGATCACGAAAATCTTCATCACCAAACCTTGCATTTTCTTTATCATCGTCTATTTTTTTCTTTCTCTCTTATCGTAGTGTTGTATAACAGCAAATAATTTTCATCTTTGAACTTGATTAATTCCTCTTGTTCTAGCCTTTCCTTCTCCATTTCTTATCATGTATGCCCAGCCACTCGTATGGAAATGTGCTTTTGCATTTCTTATGTTATTTGCATGTCATCAACTTCTTTTCATCCAGGCTAGGCCATTGCGGCAAATGAATAATAAAGAAGAACGCTTCGATAATATCGACTCACCACCAAGACCGATCTCCGGCGATTTGACAAACGCCTTTCGAGCTGTACCTACAACACCACCGAGACCAATCTCCGGCGGCCAATATTATTCAACAAACGCTTTTCGACCTGCACCCACAGGACCAGGTAAAAGCCGCGGAGGTGGCCCTTCTTTTGCAAATGAGAATAATGAACTTGTGGAACAAGCTGTAAATAGCAGCACAAAAGGCGACCAATATTTCGTTAGAGGATACAGAGATGATTTTCGTCCCACAGCATCTGGCCAGGCTATCGGGAAGAATGCAGAACCAAATGCTTAGAAGTCGTAGGTGTATATATATCTATACATCTAAATATATTTATATATGGAGTCGTACTATTGTCGATGGCTAGCTTGTACACGAGAATAGTGACCCCTAAGCAAGTCCATGCATAACCACACACACACACACACACTCACACACATACTATCAGATTTAATTTATATGCTTCCATTCATTGTCTATGTTCACGAGATTGCTATATATGGTACTGTGCGTGTATTCTTGTTGTTGTTGTTGCTGTTATGAGACAGACTTGTTACAGCTATTGTAGGTTTTGTTTCGTTCTTAGTTCTTGGTTTTTGGGACGTTCAATTTCTTTTTGCCCTACTTGTTTTTAGGGTGTACTTTTTATTTTTTCCCTTCTTTTGTGTGCGTTGAATTTTTTTTGGTTTGTCTTTGTTAGTTTAATTAGTGGGATGGATAAATGATGAATGTGCTAAAAAAGTGAGAATCTAAATGGAATGTCTTGATGCATTCATTGATTACCACCACCATCAAATTTTTTTTTTTTTAAATTATTGTCGTTATTTTGAATAAATAAATTAGAAAGTGAAAAACTATAATATCCAATTCTAGCTCATCATAATTAAGCTGGCACACTATGCAAAATCCTATACTCTGTTCATAGGTAGCCGAGAGTCCGAGTGGTGTGACTAGATACGCTTGCAGCAGTACCAACACCTGAGAATCTCGACGATGTAGTTCCAGATATTTGAATCTCAAATATTGATCAAGATAGTCAAATATTTGAATTTGTTTTTATCTAACTTTTGAGTTTTGATTTTAATTTTTTAAGAAAATGGTCCAAAAAGAAGAATTATTTTGCAATCACCTCCATTTGACAGTTGCATGACAGTTTTCCAATCTTTTTTTTTTTTTTTTTTAAGGAAGTGTTTACATAAAATGATCACTTTTAAACATCCTTTTTAAAAAATAAACACTTTCAAACTTATTTGTAAATTTGAACAAAGTTTGAATTTCATACCTTTTTGTTCCACATTTACCCTTTCATAATTTTCTGATTATTTTTTTTTTAAGGAATGCGTTGCCGTTTGTATTGGTTTTTTTTTTTTTTTCCTTTCTTTTTGTTATTTACATATATATATATATATATATATATCTTTGAGGTTAGTAGTTACAGCTTTCTGCAAATGATAAAGCTCCACCAGTTTATCCTCAGATCTTGAGATAATTATTTCCATTTTCTTATGAGCAATTCTATAATTGTCAACCTTCCTCAAATCATCAAGTTTAAACAATATTTTTACTCAGATTTTCACGATCCTCTGTTAAATCGGCCTCTATGACCTTACCAACATTATTTTCCCTCCAACAAGGTGAACCGTGAGCTCTAGCTCT
Source organism: Ficus microcarpa (assembly GCA_025413485.1). Lineage (NCBI taxonomy): Eukaryota > Viridiplantae > Streptophyta > Magnoliopsida > Rosales > Moraceae > Ficus > Ficus microcarpa. The sequence goes on along the minus strand of CM046379.1, from coordinate 11,150,357 downwards.
AAAACCTCCTTGTTGATTTCTTTCAATGAACCATAAATAGTTTCTGAGAAGACATATCCTGGATCATTCGGGTTTGTGACGTGATTGCCAATCGAACTACTCTCATCAAATTTAGTATGGTTTACTTCGTGATCACCATAATTATCATTGTTTTTATCCTCTTAAATTTGGCCTTCGTTAATCAAAGAGGAGCATTAAATTCACATCAATAACATTCTTAAGTAGATCATATTCTTAAACTCAACTTGAGAATTAACAGCAAAAAGATTATTAGAAAGAAAACAACTAACATCAAAGGATAATTGCGTGTACCGATAAGATTGATACAGCCACGGAAAACCTCATTCTGCATTAAGCAAGCCACTTAATATTATTAAATAGTATTTCGAAGAAGTAGAAGAATTGCACAAAAAAAATATTAATTGAAAGATACGTCAAAGATCACTCTTGATTCTTTTTTGCATTCAAAAGGCTCCTAATTAAAATCTAGCATATTTAGCTAGGCACATGCATCCCTAGACAAACTAGGCTTTAATGATATTTCTGCTATTAATTATTTGCCAATTGTTTTCGCGGAATAAATTTCATACCAATTACACCACATCAATGATTACAACAGATCCGAATTCTATATTTAATTGCAACTATTTGTTGAGGAACTAAAAATAAAATCATGGTCTATAATTCCAAAATTAAGTCAAACCACGGAGCAAAAAATTCTTGTAAGGCCCCTACCACTCTTCTTTGTCACAAAATTACGTCATTAATTTAATATAGTCTCTCTTTAGGCCTGATAAGGTCAAAATAGGCAAGTAATGAAAGCTCAAAAGCGCTAATATATTTAACGACATATATTATGAGATATTCAATGAAAGTTTTGTCCAAAAAGATGGCCAATATACTAAGTTTGTGTTTGATGTACGGATTTGGAATGAATTTTTTGTATTGAAGTTGGTTGATTTTTTAAAATTTAGTTATAATTTTTGTTGACTTATCAAGAATAAAAACTAGTATAAAAACTTTAGGTTCAAACCTGAAAATCAAGCGGAAGCTAATTTGATTCTTCCAAGGAGTTTTTTCTGCTTTTTTTTTTTTTTAAATATATGCTTGAAAGAAGATTTCTTATAATATACACTATATAGCTAATTAAATATTAGTCAATTTTACTGACTAATGTTTTTTTTAGTATACAATTTAAAGTTTTTTTTTTTGGGTCATGTTGTTATATTGGCCTAGCTGTTATTGGTTTCACCATAGCTTCAGTCGAACTTAAGAAATAGAAGTGTGCGGGGGTGTGATTTTCTGCTTTACATTTCTAGGTTTTTTGAAAAAATGAATAGTGGGGGGTTAGGCCGAAAGATCATGCCTGCAACACTCTTTTTTTATTTTTATTTCAAAAGTACTAAAGAGTAACACACACACATATAAATATATATAGCAAAGGAAAGTTGACATACTTTGTCCAACACAATTTTGCTACAGGAGGATGGTTCCCATGATATCTAATTTAATAGGACTAACAAAGACAACATTAACGACATATATTATGAGATATTCAAAGAAAGTTTTGTCCAAAAAGATGCTTATAATGTCTTTCGTAGGTTTCCCAAAATGCCTGCCATCTCTAATTAAAGTTTGACTCCCATTTCTTTTCCCTCTTCAACTGTCCCCATAAACCCTTACATGCAGATGTTTAGGTTTTCTATTGATAGATAAAAGGATTATTTTCATCTACCCCTAAACTTTAGGGTTACTCTTATTTTGTTACCTATACTTTGAAATTAACCCCATTTCACCCATTTTATTCAAAATTTAATTCAAAATAGACAGAAAAAATTGAATTAAGTGTAATCATATATTCTTTTTCTATTTGTTTTTTTACAGAAATCCTAACAGAATGAGTTTGGTAAGACTAGTTCATCTATTTTTTTTTTGTCTGTTTTTAACTAAATACTAATAGAAGATGTAAAGTGGAGTTAAATTCAAAGTTCAAGAAAAAAAGTGAGAGTTTTTAAAATTCATAAAGTAAAATAATAGTTTTTTCAATTCTTTGTAAGCTGGTGCACCTTATCAGACACTACGGAATAGTAGTATTCCTTAAAGTTCGGACACCCCTTTTTCTTTTCCCTCTTCAACTGGTCCCATCAACCCTCACATGCATGTTTAGGTTTTCAAGCTCTACCTATAAATACCACCCCTTCCAGGGAGGATGTTCGGAGTATCTTTCTAGGCCTCTCTCTTCAAGCTTATAAATAGTTGTATATGAGTCTAATACCCGTGCTACGCACGGCAATGTAGATAAACAGAAAAGGACAAAATCAGAAAAAGATAAGAATACTCAAAACTAATAAAAATAGAAGGCATAATTGTTATTTCAATACACACATACACGGCAGAGACAATGAAAAAATAAACAAAATAACCAAAATAATAGAAAAAAAAAAACCAAAACTTAATCAAACATGCCAAAAAAAAAAAAAACCCTAAATAAGCAATAACAAATTAAAAACCCCCAAAATCAAAATCTAGTCATTCCCAGATTTCTCCCCATATTGCCACGCCAAAGCCATAGCTGTTATCCGTCAAATAAAATAAAATAAAAAATTTTAATGAAATAAATAAATGAATAAATAAACAAAAATTTTCAAAAATCAGAGAAAACACCAATAGTGTAATAGGAAAATTGTTTGGCTAACCATTCGACCACACTGAAAACATGTACGGCCCAGGTGGGGAGAGAGAGCGCGTTGGAAGGCTCACTGAGTTGCACACACAGAGAGAGAGAGAGAGACAAAGAGCGAAGAAGAACACCCAAAAAAAAATGTAAAGAGAGAGAGAGAGACAGAGAGACAGAGGAGCGAAGAAGACCCAAAAAAAATGTAAAGAGAGAGAGAGAGAGAGAGAGACAAAGGAGCGAAGAAGACCCAACGCGAAGAAGAACACCCAAAAAAAATGTAGAGAGAGAGAGAGAGAGAGCGCGAAGAAGAGCACCCAAAAAATGTAGAGAGAGAGAGAAAGAAGCAAAGAAAAGAGAGAGAGAAAGAAGACTGAAGAAGCGAAGAAAAGAGAGAGAGAGAAAGCAAAAAGACAAATCCAAAGAAAAGTGAAAAAAGAGAGAGAAGAGAAGTAGCGGATAGGTAAAAGGGCAAAACGGTCCGAGCACTGTAGAAGGAATAGTAAAAATCCTCTTTCTTTTAGTATAATAGTATAATTTCATCCTGAGAATTTCATCGGAGCAAGCTAGCTGGCTAGCTAGCTTGTTTCATCCTGCAGAACATATTATTCTGGGCCAATATTGATTTAATATCCAATATTTCTGTCTGGAAAATGGTCAAATCCACTCACATTGTCTTATTTTTCCTTCCAGCCATTGGATCTCATGAGCTTCTCTCCGTTGAAGCACAAAAAGTGAGGAAGGACGAGAAGTTGCTCGGCTGGAAGGATGTGATAACTAAGACGAGCGTGGTGGGAGAAGTAGCAAGCCCAGGGCAGCTGCACCGCGGTATTAAGGAGGAATCGGACAGATTTGTACCAGCTTTCCCACCTTCCACCCCTCTTCCGAATCCCCGTGTCGGTCAATTTAATTATTCACAACTAGAGCATTCTAATTAGCAATCTACAGTTCTTTTATTATCATGAATATCAACCAAGCCGATAAGAAATAATGTGTTGTACTGTATTGTTATGTTATGCATGTTAGTAACGTCTGCTAAAAAAATATTGTATTAATCGCATTTTCGTACTTGGATGTTTGGTTTTCATTTGTTTATATGTACTATTTTCACTTTGTTTTAGTTATATTAAATATTCGGGTAATTTCTAATATAAAATGCTCTCTGTTGACAAGGCCCAAAAAGAGGAGTATTTTTAGGTTGATGTTTTGGTGCATGCGTTTGTGCCTTGAGAGTCAGTTATCAGCATTTAATTAAATCAATAATTAATAGACTTATGTAATTTTGTGAAGTATTCTCAAATTCATAGAGCCTTATTATAAGGAGTGTTTATGATTGTAATGTTCAACTTTGCTAGAAATGAGGATTAACATGAACTTATTGAAGTTTGACGAAGGGATTAGAGTATGTTTACCAGCGTAGAACAAGTAATTATGGTTTGGAATGAAAAGTAATTAATTGATTAATTATGGAAATCATTGATTACTTTTTTGGCTTGACTTATCTAACAGGATGTAAAATCAGAGACAGTCGGTCTAATTTCATTTCTAGTGTCAATTTAGTAAAGCTAGTAATAGAAATCTAACAAAAAAAAATGTCCTTGTGGATAATTAATAATCATTAGCTTTGATTAGGGCATTCAAGTAAATTAGTCGACGTCAATTTTTTTTTTTTTTTTTAAAGAGAGAAGAAAACTGATATCAAAGACATTCCAACTAGCTAGGTTGACATCTACTGACATCCCATCCTTAATGAAACCCACCCTCACTCTAATTTATTTTTTAAACTGATAAAAATACATAACAAAATTACGGAGAAAATATATATATATATATTCAAAGCTAATAAATTTATTACTAAATTAGACTCTTTAATATAAAGCTTTAATTGGATGAATCCTTTTGGCTTAGAGTTTATTTAATTACTATGGATTGAAACTATATATAAGAAGAAGCCAGCTTGAGAGAACGAAAGATGCGTGCACTAGATTTAGGATAACATTCCATGCTTCTTTTTTTTTTTAATATTTTTTTTATTTTATAAATTTGTTTCTTGAAAAGAGATTAATAAAAGTTAGAATAAATTATTGAAAGCCAATAGAGAATCTTAGATATACTATATAATCTTTACTTACCGACCTGATCACTACACGATCATTTAGGTTATAGACTAAGAACATTTATTGTTTATTATGTCAGTAGTATAGAGTACTGCCTATGAGAATTGTGATTGGGGTCCAATAGTAGCTGTCACTCATATATGTATGTATATAGCTATTGATATTTAATTTATGGTATTGAATCCCTAGCGAGCCGGCAAAAATGGGAAGACTAGCCTTTTCGTTTCTTTTTCAATATTGTTTAGGCACTGAACTAATGTACTTTAGAATCTTGCATTTGTTAGTTCATAGTCTTCCCATAGTTGGCGAAATATATTAAAATTTAGTTATATGTACCATTTACAAAATTAGTAAATAATATCATTATTATTTAAAATAAAATATGGTTTCCTTATTGAACCAATATAATATTAAATAGTATTAAGGACACCAATATTAATATCAATTTTTAAATATCAGTTTAGATGATGATGTGTTATATCTTTTTTTTTAATTAGTAAATACAATTAAAAGATAAGATAATCCTTTGAATATTTATTGATCGATAAGAAATATGATAATTTATATATTACATAAGTTGATATGTAAATGTTGAATTAAAAATATGCTCGTATTGTTTTTCATATATATAATTAACAGCACTGTTTGGCATGGATATCAATGGAAAGCATGCACATGGAGCTTGTATGAATGAGCAGACTTTATTTAATTATTTATCTATTTTTTATACAAAAGCAGAATGAGCAGACTTCATTGCCAAACGGTCCATGATAAGTAAGTTCCTATATTTCATAAGATAATGATGAGGCTCCGTGAAATCTTGAATAATTGAGTTTGGTTTTGGGTCGGTGGAAACACAATCTGATATTGTAGGACCCACAAAATCAGAAAAGAGGTTTCAGGTTGCTCGAATGAGGTCCACAGTCACACATTGGAGTCCAAAAATGGGAAACGACAATTCGTTTCGTTTGAATGTGTCCAAGACAATTAAATCCTGCACATAAGTGTGCTTTTGCTATTAACAACTAGCAATTTGAAAAAGAAAATCAAAAAATAAAAATGAAAACTTAATTTTCATGGCAGCTAAAAACGAGAACGAATGACACTTTTTCTGTGGGGATAGAACCTATAGTTATCTGCTCATAATCTAAATTCCGAATATTGGATTTTATCGACATCTATTTGTTAGAATTCTTTTATGAGAATATTAATGTTTATTGAATTAATGATGAATTTCAACTTTTTTTATTTTTAATTTTTAACTTAGTGATAATTTTGTCGATTATGAATATTATGGTTGGGAGTAGGGCAAGTACAGGGAAGGCACTGTCAATGGGGATTCCCTAACTCCATCCCACCTCTCCTTAAGTGGGAATGTGAAGATAGAGATGGGGAAGCATTCCCAGTCCCGTCTTGTCTTGTTGTCAATTATCATCTAAAAACGAGGATCTCGCTGAAGAACATGACCTTGGTGACAGCTCGGCCTGGCAACATGAGCGTGGTGGAAAATACAGGTCGACTTAGTGGAAGGATAATGAGACCCACCCCACCTACATAGTATTACAGGCCTTACAAGGCCTGCTACTTTCATTTTGCAAAAAAAAAAAAATAATAAATAAATAATAAAAAATAATTAAAAAAAAAAGAAAAAAAAAAAAAAAAGAAAGCAGCTTTAAAAGAGGAGAAATTTCAGTTACTAATTCATTTTTAAAAAATTCTTAAAGTAAGTAACATATTTTTAAAATGTTTGAGCTAAACAAAATATGTACGATAAATTATTTATTTACAAAAATTTGTTAAGATAATTTTATCATAGATATGCTTCATAAATAAATTATTTATCATAAACATGATATTAAATCGAAAATATTTTATTTATAAGGGTACTTATAAGATAATTTTTTCTCGAATAATGCTTCATAAATACATTATTTACCTGAACATGCTATTTACCTGAAGCATTTTAAACTATGCTATATACCATAAACATACTTTAAAAAAATTTGCTATTTCCTCTTTCTTCACCAAAAAAAAAAAAAAAAGAAAAGAAAAACCCTTGGGAGAAAGAAGTAAATAATATACTTAGAATGAGTAAATAAAATAAATAGAAAATTTTAGAAATATTTAGAGTAACCAGTAAATTTATTAGGTATATAAATTATTTGCTTATGATAAATAGATTATTTACCCAGTAAATTTACTATAATTTTTATATCTACTTCAATTATTGTAAACCCTTGCTATAAACTGTAATAGACAACATTTTTTCGAAACTTAAGGAAGTAACTAATACGATTTTAAAATATGCTTTTACTTCTTTCTCTCTTCCTTTTTTTCCAATTTTGCAAAAACGAGAAATCTAGTTTTTTTTTCCTAGTTATAATAGCTTTAGTTTTTTTTTTTTAATCTCCAATTAGATAAGTAAAAAAATTCAAGGAAGAGGGCCAAAAACATAAATATGACTATATATTTTTTTTTAACTTTGTAATTTTGGGAGGAAGAGGAAATAACTTTTTTTTAATAGAAAATATATACGCTCGAGGTAAATAGTAAATTTACAGTAAATAATGTATTAATGAAGCATGTTTGCAACAAAATTATCTTAAAAAATATTTTTGTAAATAAAATATTTGAGGTAAATGTCATATTCATGACAAATAATTTATTTACGAAGTATTTTTTTTTTTTTTATAAGATTGGATTGAAGATTCTTGTAAACAAACAATTTATCATAAATATATTACTTATCCCATTCATTTTTAAATATGATACTTACTTTAATATTTCTTAAAAACATCTATTTACTGTAATTTCTCTACAATTTTATGTGCCTGTTCGCTGTGGCCTCCATCTTTATGTGGAGGCTCAACACCAGGTGACTGAGATGGGTCATGGGCTTGGCCTATATGGACATCTTCATATAATTTATTAGATAATTTGTAATTTAATTAAATATTTTTATAATATTAATTCATAATATTTGATTTTGGAGATATTTATGATTTTATTTATTTTGATTGGTTTATTGATTTATTTATTTCTCTTCCTTTCCTTATCTTCTTTTCCTTTTTTTTTTTTCTCTCCCTTCTTCCGCAGGCCTGCCAGCCCAACCCGCATGTCCTCAGCCAGCTGCCAGCTCAGGCCCGCGTGATTCCAGGCCCGTGTTCACAGCCTAGCAGCCAGCCAGTGATTCCAGGCCTCAGCCTCCAACCCAAGCTCCCTCTCCAGCTGGGCTAGCATGAATCTTGAACCCGTGATTCCAGAACTCAGCCCCTCCTTCCAGCTGCGCGCGAAATTCCAGCCCAAGCCCGCGCAAAGCCTAGCTGTTGTCTCCTCATGCTCCAGCTCAGGCCCGCGAATCTCGGGCCGAATTTCTTCCAGCCAAGGCCGAATTTCCTCCAGTCCAGGGCTGAAATCTCCTCCAGCTGGTTACAACCTTTCTCCGCTTGGTATCTCCGAATTGGCAGCAATCTTGGGCCGAGATTCTCTCCTTGGAGGATTGGACATGGAAGCCTATAAAAGGAGGGTTGCTCCACAAAGACAGGACGTTTTTTTTTTTTTTTTTAATGAGATTTTTGGCTGAAATTTTAGTGTTGATTTTTCTTGAATTTTTCATCTCATATTTTCTTGTTAGAATTTTGTGAGATGGATTGTAAGCTAGGCTAAATTTCTTTTGGTGAAGCTAGAGATGAACTCATGTGTTGAGTTTTCCAAGTGAGGTTTTGTTTGTTTGATTTTGTAATGCATATATATTTGAGTGAAATATTCTTCTCCATTTTTCTAATTTTCTTTGAATGCTAAATGTTATGTGCCAAGTTTTTATATAGATTTAGTCATACTTTTTCTATGTAAATTTTGTCATATAATGTTTTGTAACTAAAATTATTTTATAAATTGATATTTTACTGTAATATTGTCAAATTGATATATTGTCGATTTTAGATAATTTATAATAATAATCTTTTTGGTCCTAACGTGAGAAGTCTAATTCATTTGAATACTTTTGTTGAATCAAAACTAAAATTGGAAAACAATACATATGAGGGATTCTTGATGCTTTACCACATTTTGATTATTGAATTTTTTTTCTCCATTTTAAATTACGTTGTTTTTTAATTTATTAAAAAAATCACAAAAATAATTCTTCTTTTTCTGTCTTTGATTACTTATTTCTCTCACGCTTTTGTTCCGCTAATTTTTTCTTGTTTGTTTTTATTATCCCCTCGTGGGATCGACCGTCCTAATTGTACTGCAATCGACCGCTTGTTTCTGTACACATTTGGGCGTAATCAAATTTTGGCGCCGTTGCCGGGGAGGTGCAAAGAAGCAAGATTGATCAGTGGATATTAAGCCAAAGAGGTAAGTACATTTTTGTTTTTATTATTTTCCATAGTTTTAGTCATTTGTTTTCTATTACAGATTGATTAGTCAAGTCATATTTTGCATATTGTGTCTTTGTTTTCTTGGGGTTTTTGTCTTTGAGTGGTCAGTTTCTTTCTTTTTAGTTTTTCTTTTACTTAATTTGCCTTTTGTTTTCTTTACCTAGTATTCATATATATTATTAACCGTAAGTTATTTATATATATATATATTATTTTGTTTTCTTTTGTTTATATATATTAACCGTAAGTTTCCATTTTTATTTATATATATTATTTTGTTTTCTTTTTTCTATTTATTTTATTATTGTTATTTATTTTATTATTATTTGTTTTATTTGTTAATTTATTTATTTATTTATTTATTTATTTATTTATTTATATTTTTATTTTTATTTTTTTGCTTTTCACGCTTGTGTCTCGGTCAAGTTATTAATTTTCTTTTCTACGGTTGTTTGCTTTGTTATTTTTATTTCATTGGTCTCATTTTGTTTTTTTTATTTTTTATTTTTTTTATTTTTTACTGTCAAGTAATATGGTCTTTTTATTATTATTATTTTTTTTTTGTCTTATTATTTTTTTCTTCAAAAATATTGTTCATATTTCACTTATATATATACATTTTTTTTTTCTTTTCTTCCGGTTAAGTAAAAAAAATAAAAAAAGGTTAGAGTTTTTATTAGTTTATTTTTTTTTACGTCTTTAAAAAAAATTTTTTTCTTTTTTTTGACTGTTCCTTATTTTTGTTGTTCTTGTTCACAATATATAAAAAAAAAAAATTTTTTTTGTTTATATTTACTGTCACATTATATATATTTTGTTTGTTTTTGTTAATTTTCATTTAATTTCCATTTTATAGCTTGTTTTAATTCCTTGTATTATATTTAGGTTTTAACTTTTTAGGTTCAATTTAGTGTTAATAAATTAGGACTCATAATTTGTGTAACCTTAGGTTTAGTGTAACATTAACTTAGGATACTAATTGTGCTAACATCTAACATTTCATATAACACGCCATATTTTATTTTATTATATATATATATATATATTTTTGCAGGCAATCGTGTGGAAACGTTGAAAAGTACAAACTAAGGGAGTTCTGTCTAGGAGATTAGTTTCTGTTAGCGTTCTACACCACCAATCTTTCCTGGGAACGTTGTTCTGTCTAGGAGGTTGGTTTTTAAGGAGGCCTCGCCCCACCAACCTTTCCTGGGAGCACTCTTAGGGATTGCGATTCGCGAATCTACATAATTGTTCTTTTTGTAAAATAATTTTCTTTCAAAAAAAAAAAAAAGAGGGTATCGCTTGAGGTGAATGAATCATTATAGAAACGAACTAGGGAGATTTGCACGAAGACCTAAAAACCCTAGTGAAGTTTCCTCTTCTACGTCTAGCCTTCCTCCATCTCCAAATGTTTTAGTAATTCCAAATCCTTTTGCGACGGCTCAAATCGAGGAGGTCCAGCACAAGACGTTGAACGACTACCTTTACCCTACGCGTACGGCCACACCATCATGCATAATGTTTCCACCTAATCTGCCGAATTTGGATTTCAAGCCGGGTATGATTCAACTTTTGCCGACTTTTCATGGGTTAGAAAGCGAAAATCCATACGTGCATATTCGGGAGTTTGAAGAGGTGGTGACCACTTTCCACAACCGAGCTGATGTTGCAGATTCTGGGCGATTAAAGTTTTTCCCTTTCTCTCTGAAGGACAAGGCCAAAAGCTGGTTGTATTCTTTGCGACCTAGGTCTATTGGAACATGAGAAGAGATAACAACTGCATTCTTCAACAAGTATTTCCCACACCATAAGACCAATGGTCTTAAACAACAGATCTCGACCTTTACTCAGAAGGACAATGAAACTCTCTATCAAGTCTGGGAGCGGCTTAAAGATTTGTTGAATCAATGTCCCCACCATGGTTACGAGAGTTGGCGCCTCGTCAGTTATTTCTACGAAGGACTCACAATCCGAGAGCGTCAATTTGTGGAGATGATGTGCAATAGTGAGTTTCTCCAGAAGGATCCCGAAGAAGCTTTCGAGTATCTCAACGAGCTAGCCGAGAAAGCCCATACATGGACTAGACCAAGTGCTACTGACAGCACCAGTCGATCCCGACCTGCTGGAGTCTACCAACTAAGGGAAGAGGACAACCTCAAGGCCCAAATCAAGTCTTTGACACAACAGATTGAGGCCCTCAAAACCAAGGAAAGTAGAGGAATCCGCATGGTCGCAAGGGCAGAATCACAAGAGCTATGCTTCGTTTGTGGAGGGATGGAACATTTGGCTAAGGATTGCCCTGCTTATAATGAAATGAGTGGGGGTTACGAGGAACAATGTAATGCCTTAGGGGCATATACAACAAGCCTTTCTCTAACACATACAATTCTGGCTGGAGGAACCATCCAAACTTCAGTTGGAGAGATTCCAATCAAACACAACCATCAGGTGGACAATGGAGAATGGAGCAACAGCCACCACCACCAAAGGTGGATTCTGCACCTTAATATCATGCACAACCATCGAGGAGTTCTCTCGAAAGTACCTTGCAATCTTTCATGGAGGCGCAGACTAGGATGAACCAAAAGTTCGAATCACTTTTCACGCAAATGGTGAAAGAAAGTAAAGAGATGAAGAGTCAGATCACAAAGCTGACTAGTGCCTTGGCCGTTCAAGAAAGAGGCAAGCTTCCTTCCCAAGCTCAATCCAACCCCACGGGGCAACACATGACACAAACCACCAACTCTGAAGGGCAAAACATTAAGGAGGTCAATGCCATCACCACTCGTAGTGGTGAAACATCAAGTAGTCGAGAAGTCGCTCCCAAGGAAGATGAGCCAACTGAACTTCCAGTAAAGGTGCCTTTTCCCCAAGCTCTGCGATCGACTGGGAAAGTGCTGGATAGTCAAAGTGAGATCCTAGAGCATTTGACTCAAGTGAAGATTAATCTTCCTTTGCGTCATGTGATCAAGCAAGGGCCGGCTTATGCCAAAGTCATCAAGGATCTGTGCACCATCAAAAGGAAGCACCACGTTAAGAAGACTGCCTTCTTGACGGAACAAGTGACTGCGGTGATCGAGCAGAAGGCACCGCCAAGTACAAAGATCCTGGTTGTCCCACCATCTCGTGCCAAATTGGGACTCAAGAATTCGGCCAAGCTTTGCTCGACCTTGGAGCAAGTGTCAATCTCATGCCTTACTCTATATACTCGCAACTTGGTCTAGGAGAGATTAAGCCCACATCTGTGGTTTTGCAACTGGCCGATCGTTCGATCAAGAAGCCTCGGGGTATAGTTGAGGATGTTTTGGTTCAGTTGAGAAGTTTTATTACCCCGTTGATTTTCTCGTTCTAGATACCCAATCTGTGGTGAGCATGGTATCCAAGATTCCCATCATCCTCGGTAAACCTTTCCTTGCTACAGCCAATGCTTTGATCAACTGTAGGAATGGTCTCATGAAGATATCGTTCGGGAACATGACCTTGGAGGTAAATGTTTTCCACAGTGCGAAGCAGCCACATGATGATGACGAGTGTCACCAAACATTCCTGATCGACATACTCGTCTCGGAGGAGGTTCAACTGCAAAGCGATTCCGATAATCTTAATGATCTCCTCCAAAATTCTGACTCTGAGAGTTCCGATCCTTGTGAGTTGGCTAACAATGCTACTATCTATAAAGACTCACAAGGCAGAGGAACCAAGTTTTGGCAACCACGTTTCGAAGAGCTCCCGCGAGAGAAAGAAAAGCCAAAACCATCCACCGAAGAGATCCCAACACTTAAGCTGGCGCAATTGCCTGAGGGTCTGAAACATGTCTTCCTGGGAGCTGGTGATACCTTTCCTGTTATCATTTCATCTAAACTTGACGCATCACAAGAGCAGCGGTTAGTCGACATGCTGCGAGAGCACAAAGCTGCGTTAGGTTGGACGATTGCTGACATTAAGGGTATTAGCCCCTTAATTTGCTCCCATCACATCAAATTGGAAGACGGGGCTATTCCACGAAGGGATCCCCAAAGGAGACTGAACCCAACGATGAAAGAAGTTGTGAAGAATGAGGTATTGAAGCTTTTGGATGCAGGTATCATCTATCCAATCGCTGATAGCAAATGGGTCAGTCCAACTTAGGTAGTGCCCAAGAAATCGGGGTGACAGTGGTGGAGAATGAAAAAGGGGCTCTTGTCCCCACAAAGACTGTTACGGGTTGGCGCATGTGTATCGACTACCGAAAGCTGAACGCCGCCACTCGTAAGGATCATTTTCCGCTTCCATTCATCGACCAAATCCTAGAACGTGTGGCTGGTCATCCTTTCTACTGCTTTCTTGATGGCTACTCAGGTTATTATCAGATCGAGATTGCATTGGAGGATCAAGAGAAGACTACTTTTACCTGTCCTTTTGGTACTTATGCCTTCCGGCGCATGCCATTTGGATTGTGTAATGTGCCAAGCCACCTTTCAGAGGTGCATGACGAGCATTTTCATCGACATGGTCGAGAAATGTATGGAAGTGTTCATGGATGACTTGACCATCTTCGGCGATTCCTTTGACTCGTGCCTTCTCAACTTAGAAGCCGTTCTGACAAGATGTGAACAGAAAGGTCTCGTGCTCAACTGGGAGAAGTGTCATTTCATGGTGCCGAACGGAATAGTTTTAGGACACATCATTTTTGAACGAGGAATTGAGGTTGATCAATCTAAGATTATTCTGATCTCTAAATTGCCCATCCCAAAAACGGTCAAAGACATCAGGTCTTTCCTTGGCCATGCTGGTTTTTATAGGAGGTTCATTCAGAATTTTTCTGCAATTTCCCGACCGCTATGTAACCTCCTGGCTAAGGACTCAGTGTTCACATGGACACAAGAGTGTGAGGAGTCCTTCCGAACACTTGTAGCAAAACTGACTTCTGCCCCCATCATACAACCACCAGATTGGAGCCTTCCTTTCGAAATCATGTGTGATGCAAGTAATTATGCTGTGGGGCCGTCCTTGGACAACGAAGGGAGGGGAAGCCATTTGTTGTGTATTACGCAAGTCGAACTCTAAATAGTGCTCAAATGAACTACTCAACTACTGAAAAAGAGTTGCTTGCTGTAGTGTTCGCTCTTGACAAGTTTCGTGCATATCTGATTGGTTCACCCATCACCATCTTCACAGATCATGCAGCCCTTAAGTATCTCCTTTCCAAAAAGGATGCCAAGGCGTGATTGATTAGGTGGATCCTCTTATTGCAGGAATTTGACATCACGATCAAGGACAAGAAAGGAGTCGAAAACGTTGTTGCGGCTCGACTCGAATTTAGTGACCCCGCCGACGGTCCAGCCATTCGAGATGACTTTCCTAATGAACATCTTTTCGCGGTCACTAAGTTGCCTTGGTACGCTCACATCGTCAACTACTTGGTGACCGGCGACCTTCCTGCTGATTGGAGTGCTCAAGATAAGCGTAAATTTTTGGTCGAGGTGCGTAATTTCTACTGGGATGACCCGTACCTTTACAAATACTGCCCGACCAGATCATGAGGCGATGCATTCCTGACGATGAAATTCATAGTGTTCTAAACTTTTGCCATAACGATGCATGTGGTGGTCATTTCTCCGTGAAGAAGACCGCCGCAAAAATCTGCAGTGTGGTCTTTATTGGCCCACTTTGTTTAAGGACACTAATGAATTTTGTCGTTCTTGTCTAAGGTGCCAAAAGTTAGGTGCTTTGTCCCGCCGCCATATGATGCCCTTGAACCCAATTATTGTGATAGAGATATTCGATTGTTGGGGGATAGATTTTATGGGACCATTTCCATCTTCTTTTGGTTATCTTTACATTCTCCTTGCTGTGGACTATGTTTCTAAATGGGTAGAAGCCGTGCCGTGTCGAACCAATGATAATGCAACAGTTGTGAAGTTTTTGAAAGAGAATGTGTTATTGAGATTTGGTACTCCGCGTGCCATAATTAGCGATCAAGAAATTCATTTCTGCAACTGTTCTTTTGAGGTTCTCATGCGCAAATACGGTGTGATTCACAAAGTTTCAATCGCTTATCGCCCACAAACAA
Source organism: Ficus microcarpa (assembly GCA_025413485.1). NCBI lineage: Eukaryota > Viridiplantae > Streptophyta > Magnoliopsida > Rosales > Moraceae > Ficus > Ficus microcarpa. The sequence continues at coordinate 11,135,132 of CM046379.1, read as the reverse complement.
ACGGCCAAGCTGAGCTGGCAAATCGAGAAATCAAGCAAATCTTGGAGAAGATGGTAAACCCGGACCGCAAAGATTGGTCTTTGCGCCTTTCCGATGCATTTGGGCATACCGTACTGCATACAAGTCCCTTCTTGGAATGTCTCCATACAGGCTTGTCTTTGGAAAAGCCTGTCATTTACCTGTAGAGCTTGAACATAAAGCTTATTGGGCTATCAAAGCCCTTAACTTTGATCTCAGTGCTGCAGGTATACATCGCAAGCTCCAGCTGTCGGAAATTGAGGAGTTGAGAAATGATGCATATAATAACTCCAAGATTTACAAGGCTAGAATGAAAGTGGCTCATGACAAGCAGATTTTGAGGAAGAACTTCGAGCCAAATCAGAGGGTGCATCTTTATGACTCCCGTCTGCATCTCCACCCAGGTAAGTTAAGGTCGCGGTGGACTGGTTCATTTGTGGTGAAACAAGTCTTTCCCAATGGTGCTGTCGAGATCGAGGACCCAAGCGATGGGAGAATTTCAGAGTCAATGGTCAGAGACTGAAGCATTACATTGAACGAGTGAGCCAGGCTGAAGAAATCATTCTTGAGGCCCCGGTTTATGAGTAATTTGCTTCCAACCCTTTTTGTATCATATTTCTATTTCTTTTATTTTTGTGTGTTTTGTGTGCTTTATTTTCGGTTTGTTTTGTGTGCTTTTATATTTGTTTGTGTGTTTTGGAGCATCAGATCAGGTAGCTCATCTACGTTCCCACCGTCATCATCCAGGTGTTCTCTTTCCTTGTTCTCCACATTTATACATATTTTTAGACATTGAGGACACTGTCTGATTTTCGGTTGGGGGTGGTGAGCATATTCATGCGTGAATTTAATTCTTGTCATTTTGGAATCTGGATCAAAATTTTTGCAAAGTTATCTAAGTGTGATTTCAAAATTTTCGGTTTGAGTCAGTTTTTGTTATCTTGACTATTAAGAAATGATTTCCAGAGTTCTTTTTGTGCACATGTTAAACCTTGTGGTAAGATGGTTGTTAACACATTTAGTTGAGAAAAATTCCCAAGTTTGAGTGTTCCAATTTTGGTGAGTTGTGAGAGTTGAGAAAACAGCTTTTTGAACTTTTATTGATCTTTCGAGTTGGTAAAATCACTATTTGGAACACCACTACTTAACTTGTACTTTTGCTTGAGGGATATTTTTGGATAGATAGAATTGATCTTTTGTAATAGAGCCTTGTTTTGTAAATATTCTCATTTTTCTTTTGTATTATCAAAAAAAAAAAAAAAAAAAAAAAAAAAACAAAAAGAAAAAAAAAAAACAAAAAAACAAAAAAAAAAAAAAACAAACAAGAGCATTCATTTCATCATCAATATTCATGTAGTTCGGCTGTAATCTCATCAGGTGCTGCATAGCAGTCGAAAGAATTCCTTACTACATTTGTTCTATTAAGCATGATGTCTCTTGTTAAAAAAAAAAAAAAAGTGTTGCATATTTATTTGTTGTATTTTACGGCTCTTTGTTTGTGTAATTTTCTATTTGACCCAAATTAAATTCTGAAAGCTGGTTTATGGTGTAAGTGGTGTAATGTTCCAATATTTGATTCGCCTATCATTTGATCAATGGTTGTTTATTCGCTTGTCCTTAAATTGCCTTATCTCATGCGAGCGTTGACTGATTCCCTTCCAACTCCATGAGTGAAAACCCCTACACTAAAATATTTCCAACACCCGTGAGGTAATGGAGTTGAGACTTTTTCTTGGTAAACTTTTCAATACTATTTGTGTTACGGACTGTGGTAAAAGGATATGGTTTAATGCACACACACACAACTCTGGAGTATTGACTGAAGTAGTTTTGATAGCATTTTCTGATTTTTACTAATGTTTTGTTTGAGTGCTTGGATGATTTTTGCAGGTTTGATTTAAAATTTCAGCTTGACTTGATTTTTCTTCCGCTTAAATTGCTAGAGACTAGCAATAAGCTGGTTGGGGGTTGTGATAAATGCACAAAAACACATTTTGTTATATAATTTATTAGATAATTTGTACAATTTAATTAAGTATTTTTATAATATTAATTCATAATATTTGATTTTGAAATATTTATATTTTATTTATTTTGATTGATTTATTTATTTATTTATTTCTCTTATTTTTTCCTTTCTTATCTTCTTTTCCTTTTTTTTTCCTTCTCCCTTCTTCCGCAGGCCTGCCAGCAACTCCAACCCGCATGTGAAACAGCCCCTCAGCCAACTCTCCAGCTGCCAGCTCAGGCCCGCGTGATTCCAGGCCCGTGTTCACAGCTTAGCTCCAGCCAGATTCCAGGCCTCAAGCGATCCGCTCCAGCCTCAGCTCAACCCAAGCTCCCCCTCCAGCTGGGAAGCATGAATCTCGGGCCCGTGATTCCAGACCTCAGCCCCTCCTTCCAGCTGCGCGCGAAATTCCAGCCCAAAGCCCGCGCGACTTCAGCCCAGCTGTCCAGCTTCCCTCATGCTCCGGCTCAGGCCCGCGAATCTCGGGCTAATTTCTTCCAACCAAGGCCGAATTTTCCAGTCCAGGCTGAAATCCTCCATCCGGCTGTTTACCGCGAACCTTTCTCCACTTCGGTTACCTCCGAAGCTAACAGCAATTTTAGGCCGAATTTCTCTCCTTGGAGATTGGACATTGAGGCCTATAAAAGGAGCTTGTGCTCCATAGCAAGCATTGACGTTTTTTTTTTTTGAATGAGATTTTTGCTGAAATTCTAGTGTTGATTTTTCTTTTTCTTGCATTTTTATCTCATATTTTCTTGTTAGAATTTTGTGAGATGGATTGCAAGCTAGGCTAAATTTCTTTTGGTGAAGCTAGAGATGAACTCATGTGTTGAGTTTTCCAATTGAGGTTTTGTTTGTTTGATTTTGTAATGCATATATATTTGAGTGAAATATTCTTCTCCAATTTCTAATTTTCTTTGAATGCTAAATATTATGTGCCAAGTTTTTATATAGATTTAGTCATGCTTTTTCTATGTAAATTTTGTCATGTAATGTTTTGTAACTAAAATTATTTTATAAATTGATCTTTTACTGCAATATTGTCAATTTGATATATTGTCGATTTTAGATAATTTATAATAATAATCATTTTGGTCATAATGTGAGAAGTCTAATTCATTTGAATACTTTTGTTGAATCAAAACTAAAATTGGAAAACGATACATATGAGGGATTCTTGATGCTTTACCTCCTTTTTGATTATTGAATTTTTCTCTATTTTAAATTACGTTGTTTTTAAATTTATTAAAAAAAAATCACAAAAAAAATCTTTCTCCTTCCATCTATTTGATTACTTATTTCTCTAACGCTTTTGTTCTGCTAATCTTTTCTTGTTTGTTTTTATTACCTCCTCGTGGATACGACCGCCCGATCTGTACTACAATCGACCGCTTATTTCTGTACACATTTGGGCGTATCAACATCCATCCCAAATTTAATGTTTTTTCAAATGGCCATATTTGATGCTGATATTGTACTAAATTTCTATATTTACATCATTTCGGAAGTTTGTTACGACTTATTATTGTTATTATTGTTTATGTGTCCTCGTTTCGTAGCAAAAAAAATGTATTCCATGAAGTTGATTTTCCATGGTCTTTTACAAAATTATACAAGATACAAATCAGACGGAGGCAAGACGGGAAGTGCTTCCATTGTCCCTGTCCTGCCCAAAACTCGGGCATAAGATTTTGTTACCATTTTTGTCTCTACCCCCGAAGAATGTCCCCCATTTTTATCTCATTCAAGTTGGATTCACGTGCCCTTGACTCGTGGGGAATACTGGCATCTTTGGGATAGATAGATGGCAATACTCCATGGGGGACGGGGACCATTGGGCTTCGATCCAAACGGGATGGGGATAGGAACAGAGTCTTTTTTCCAAATTAGTAACGAGACAAGGATGAGGGAAGCATCCGCACCCTGAAAATATAATGTATATACATCTATGCTATGTATGTTTATATGAACGTTAATTTTTTTTAAAGTTGATTGGATTGTTTTACTAAAAAAAAAATTACTAACTACATTTTATCATTAAAAAAAAAAAGAAAATAAAAAGTTAATTATTTGATAGTAATCTAAATAATTAGAAAATATGAGTTAGTATGTGATAGTTATTGTTTTAGTTCTCGAATTTTGTTATTTTTTGTTGACATATTTGTGTAGTTTCATAACTAAGATATGTCCTATATTTATTTAGCGTTTGATTTGTTTTGTTAATTTTTTTTCTAGTGTAAATTTATTGTATTTTTTAATATTATTTGTTGTAACTTGTGTAATTTTCAAAATGCATAGTTAGATTGAATGAGGAATGAAGCGGGTATTGAAAACGTATGCCCGACAAGGAATCCCTGGCCCTGGCTCCTTTTTAGGGGGGAATGAGGATGGTTCAAAAATCCGAAGATGAATATGGAAAAGCAATCTCCATCCTATCCTGTCCCATTACCATCATCATAAGTTGCTAGTGTTTACACGACATGGCACTTAAGAGGATTCAAACCAAAGGCAGCAGACCTCCAAGTTTGACCTCCAAGTTTTTATGGTTACGTTGTTTTGTGAATTAACTCAAATTGCTATCTTTTGAGTGTTGTTGTTGTTGTTGTTTTTGTTTAATGACGTGCGGTACAGCAGAGAATAATGCTGTTGTAACACGACATCGGCAATTGGAAAGGGCCAAGGGAAATGGCGCCCGTATCAATGGGTTATGGGCTCGCCCTCTAGGATATTGTGAAACCCACAAATCCCAATTCAACCACACAGGTTCACAATATTCACGCTAGAAAATACCATCTGCGCACGATAACAATTACAAAGCGTAGAATTAATACTAATGCAAAAAAACCGACAAAATAATGGATATACTTTGTTAATTTTCCATATATGATTAAAATGCTTAATGAAAAAAAAAAAAAAAAAAAGAAATAGGACAGATGGAAGGTGTAAAGAAGGACTAGATTATCCTTAAGTTTGTAATTTAGCTATATGCGTAATTAACCCTACAAATTTAAGATTTATAAGTTATAGCGAATTAAAAGTAAAATGATCAAAGAATTGGCCTAACTCCTTATCTCTCTCTCTCTCTCTCGCTTTCAGGAAATTGTCTATTTAATCTGTTCTCATATCCGCGATTACGTCGTTGTTCGAAATTGATATATGGTTCTTCAGCTACTTTTGTGCGTTGTGTTTATTATTTGGCGTTATGCATATATATTTTCTGGTTATGCCGTTTCGCAAATTATGCTATATTTTAGCCTGTGTTATTTATCCCGTTCGTGTCATGTTTAATGATTTTGTTCCTCAATGATGTTGTTTCTAGAACTATTCGATTTCGGGTAAATGACACACTATCTTCAACAAGAATTAATAAGCTAAACCAAAAAAAAAAAAAAAAAAAAAAAGAAGAAGAAGAAGAAGCTAAACTAACACTTCTCGGTTTTTTTTTTTTTTTTTTTTCGGCACTATATATATGGTCTTTTCATCCGATGGTAACCTTGCCAAATTTCACGGTGCAAAAAGATTCTATTTAAAAATGAAAGGCACATTTCTTGTAAACCCAACATACGCATTAATTATATATGTATCCAAGTTTTAATTTGTGATATATATTAGCGGCCGCCTATAATCAGATCCTGAAGACTGCTCTATCTTCGATTCTCGAATATAGATACATATATAATATGGACTACTTAAAAATCAAAATTCAGGGAAGGTCCATGTAGATTTGTATAATAATGTTGGGAAAAATACCCTTATACCAAAATGCAGTAGAAAAATAAACTCAAATAGAAATAAAGAGAAGACAATGAATTTACGTAGTTCGACAAAATTGCCTACATTTATGAGAGATGGAGAATAAATTCACTAACACTTTCACAATTACACATTCATCAAACTCTTTCTCAACCTCTCCCTACCCAAAACCCCTCACACCCTTTTCCTATCTCTCTTCTCACTTTCTCTCCAAAAGGAAGTACACACTCTTTCTATTTCTAAACACACACACCTACAACACTCTTAATACAATATACTTATTTATAGGCTCTCATTGGGACACAATAATACAACTTTCCAAAAATCATAAAATAGAAACTTACCCAAAAACTAATTTGAGTCACATACTTAACAATCTCCATCTTGACTCAAATTCTCTCAACTCACACTCACATTTAACAAGAATAAACATGCATTGAGTTCAAATTCTCATTGAACTTGACACAAGAAACCAATTTCTTCTTCATCCATGCTTTGTTTTTGCTTCTTCAATTCTTCATCATCTTCAATTGTCATGAACGTCTTGTTACACTCTTTCACTCTTGCAACTTCTTTTGTAACAGAAGAAGACCTCTCTTGACTTGGCTTCACCTTTACAGCTCCACTTACAACTATCTTTCCTATTAGCTTGTACAGGTTCTTCACTTTTTGACCCTTTAATTGTGGCAACCATAGCACCTCTTTTGACTTTCATAAAACCACTCTTAGCAGAATACTCACAACTTAAAGTATCCAAAGCCCCCAAAGAAATTAAACTTCTCTTGAGTCGAGGAACATGCCTATCATTCACCAATATCGTCAGAACTCCATCAAACATCTTCACCTTCACAGTACTTATCCCAATGGCTTTAGCACTCGAATCATTAGCCATTAGAAGAGTACCAGCATCACAGGGTTTATAAGAATCAAACCACTCTTGATGTAGACACATATGGAGCGAACATCCAGAATCTAAAATCCAAGAGTCAGAATCAGCTCACTCACTAGTAAGAGAATATACATCATCTTCTTTATCATACTTGTCACCAACAACATATTCAGCTTTTGTCTCTTGAGCTCTATGCTTCCTTTTTTCTTTGAGGTGCCTGTCAGTTCTTCATAGTTTCTTTTAATATGTCCCTTCTCATGGCAGTAAAAGCACTTAACATCCTTCCATGAACTCGATTGAGAACGGTCATCTCTCATCTCATAATATCTCTCTAATGTCTTACTCCTACCCATACTCACATCTGACTTCACCACAAGAACTTGTTTAGTATGAGATGAACTCTTAGGTTGTTTCATGTTTGTAGTCTCCAACAAAGTAGTTGACACCTCATCCATGGTTAACCTTAGTTTTTTAAATCAATAGTGTAGTTACCAAAGTCTCATATGATTTGGGTAAAAAGGCCAATAAAATTATCGTTTTATCTTCGTCATCAATTTTGACCTCTATACTTAACAATTGAGTTATGTGCTTATTGAAATTGTTTATATGATCCCTTACATCGGTTTCTTCGATCATCTTCAACTCATACAATTGCTTCTTCATATATAATCTATTTGTTAAGGATTTCGACATATAAACTTTTTCTAATTTTTCCCACAACTTAGAAGGAGATTTTTCATTCATAATATTGTACTTCAATTTAGGAGCCAAACTCAAATGAATAGTGTTTATGACTCTCACTTCTAATTCTTCCCAATCTTTATCGCTCATCTTTTCTAGCTTCTTCCCTTGCAATGCTTTCAGAAGTCTCCACTGCACCAGAACATATTTCATTGTACTTTGTTAGATGCTGAAATTATTTTTCTGTTAAAGCGCTCAATCTGCTTGAACTTTACTCTAGACATTATCTTGATTTTTGATTTTTCAGGATCCTCAACCTATTTCTAATACCACTTGTTGGGGAAAATACCCATATACCAAAAGCACAGGAGAAAAATAAATGCAAATAGAAATAAAGTGAAGATAAGGAATTTACATATTTTGGTAAAATTGCCTACGTCTATGGGAGAAGGAGAATAAATTCACTAACACTTTTACAATTACACACTTAACAAACTTTTTCTTAACCTCTCTCGACCAAAAATCCCTTACGCCTTTTGCCTATCTATTTTCTCACTTTTTCTTACAAAGGAGGCACACACTTTCTATTTTTCTGATATACACACCCACAAAACTTTTAATACAATACACCTATTTATAGGCTCTCAATGGGACACAATAATACAACTTTCCCGAACTCATAAAATAGAAACTTAATTACCCAAAAACTAATTTGAGTCACATAGCTAACAAATAAAGGATTGTTAAAAAGTGTGTGGGTGTGTGTGTGTGTGTTTTTTTTTTTTTTTTTAACAATCGATCCTCTTTGAATGCCTAAATTTTTGGGACCGTTAGATTTCTATATCAACCCATCTATTATATATATATATATATCTATATATGAATATGTGGAAGGGTTGTATCCGGCACTCTTCTAAAACGCCACTTGTAATTTTTTTTGTATAGTTTATTGTATTAACCAAGTGATTTTATAATGTAATATTTTTAAGTTATACTTATTCATTGTGTCAATATCTAAATGATACTAGGTGATAAGATTGTAAATAAGAAGATATAAATAAATCAACTAGTTATAAGTTTCTAAATAAAAAGTTACAAATGTCAGATTGTATTTGATACTGGATACAAGACTTTTTCTTACGTACAGAATCACTCTGCACTTCTTTTCTATGATTCCATCGACCTGTGAGCCGCCCTTCAATTAGATACTTTGTATATATACCCAACTTTTGGGAGATATATAATACTACTTTTTCTTTCTAAATTAATATAGAACAACTTTTGTGGTGGACCTCCTATTTTTACTTTAGATAGAAACTATTTTTTTAATCGTTAGTTTAATTTTTAAACAGCATGATATAGGTGAGTGTACACGTTAAAAAATCTACAACGTGTGACGTAAAACTGCTCCTTTCATGAAAAATATTTAAAAAATTGATATAACAAATACAAAATAATAGATCCTACTGTAGAAACTTCCAAATTTAAAGATGCCCTCCAAAATCATCGAAGATTCTCATGATGAATAATAGCTGCTTTTGCCCCGCAAGTGGGAGCCCCCTTGTGTTTCTTTGCCAATCCAGCTTAATAGCTTATTGAAAATGGGCAGTTCGTACCTGCCACAAAGGATTCTATTGAGAGATATTCATGTGTCTATAGGGCTACTTTAACAGTTTAGACCCCATGTGCGGAGTCACACCTAAATAAAGAGCTAAAACTACTTTTCCCATCGCCGTATGACCTAACAAAATAACTGGTTGTGTGCCATCAGGTGGGTTCTTGTTGGACGACTGACCTTTGTCCTTGTGAAAAAAAAAAAAAAAAAAAAAAAAAAAAAATCTTTCAACGTTTTGCCCAGTGATATGGACGAAGGCAAATTCGTTTTGGGAACATGAAATGGTGGGGACGATCAGAAGTTCACAACTGTTTGTCCTCCACATACTCTTATACATATATACATTTCATGTAATTTCGAAATTCATTTAGTACCATATACATTCAAGTTGTGGCTGTAATAATTCCAAAGTTTGAAAGTTTGGGTGGCTGTGGTATGAGCCTCAGAAACAGTCCGCAGAAGGTGGGCTGCAGCAATATAATTCTTCTCTTTTTTTTTTTTTTAAACTGTATTTTCAACAGTCGCATAATTGCTGAGATCGAATATTTATGATAAATAAATACAATTGAGATAAGAATTTTTGAGTGAACAATAAGAAATATTAATCGAAAAGGATTTAAAGTGAGAAAATCTTAAAGTTTTCACTTAAGTTGGTTCTTTTATTTTTTTTTCCTAATCAGTATGCATTTTCTTTTTTCTTTTATTTTTATAATTTTTTTTTCTTTGTTTTATTTTTCTTTTAAATAAAAGTTTTTTCCTATTTAAAAAGAAGAAAAAAAACATATAGAAGAAGAGAAAAGAAAATTTAAATGAACGGTTTTGCTTGGCCCGTGCAACTATTGGTTGCATAGCTATGGATCCACATGTCTGCGCACTATTTTTTAGAGAGAGAGAGAGAGAGAGAGAGAGTTCCCAGGGACCGGGACTAATGAAGGGCCCTCAAATGGATCTATAAATACCCCTTCAAGGGAAAGAGGAAAATTCAACTGACAAGCCGAGTGTCAAGCAATTTATAGTAATTGGTTGAAGTACTCTTAGCTTGATTAGAACTCTTTATTACTTGTTTTCCTTGTTGTCTTGTTCTTATCTCTCCTCAAACATGTCATCGTTCTTTACTTCTCTTTTTCTTTTGATCCTCATTTTCACCCAAGGAATAATCCCTTCTGTTGATGGAAGGCCTTTGAACTTAGGGAAGAGTAACGAACCCCACCTAAATGAAACAAAGATTGTTGGCAACTTTATTAATGGTGACAACGAAGAATCATTTGTTATCGCACCACCGAGTGACGGAGAAACTGATGCATCTCAGGCGCTGCCGCCACCATCTCCTGGGCATGACACCAGTGATTTCAGGCCTACTGCTCCCGGTCACAGCCCCGGCGTCGGCCATTCCGTTCACAATTAATTAGGGCGTACACATATATCCTATATTATTGTGAACTGTTGTTGCTGTTGAAATAAAGTACGTGTGTTGCTATTGCATGCATATGCATGGGGTTTCTGTATTGTGATAAAACTATTTATTTCTCCTCAGTCAACGTTTGTTTGAATAGATTTGCATTCCATTTCGTGTTTGAAGTAATATTTAGGTGTGTAATGTCACTGGCAATTATTTGGTAATGCAATTTATTCTGTCTGTCGTTATTATTATCTTTTTTTTTTTTTTGAACTTGTCTTTCGTTATTATTCAACAGTATATTAATCACTTTTTTTTTCTTTTTTTTTGCTTGAGAAATACTTGTCATTTCAAAGAAAAAAGTTTGATGCCGGAACTTTTCTTATGGGAAAACATTATTCTACTTTCAAGAAACAAGAAAGTAGCAAATTTGTCCCAAATGAAAAAGATGACCGACATAGTTGAAAGTGGACGTGGTTGTATCAATGATGCTGATATTTACAAGGCAAAAATATAGATCTAGATATAAATATGTGTGTGTGACACCAATACAGATGCGAATTTTGTACCTCTATCGCCGGTGGAGGGCCAAAATTAGAGGGCAGATCATGATCTTGAAATATTTATACTTCGAGGCTTACACAACTGAGAACATAGACAGAGTGGTAAGCCCTTTCGACACTTGCGTCCCCCATGCGAGAAGTTTGCATGAGTTCGAGATGAGACCATAACTGTGGTCGTATATAATTAACAATCCACTTCAACAAAAATACACACTTACGAGAATACACCAAATTATCTAGTGCGTCATCCCCTACCCTATAACTATTGACTGAAACCAACTAAAAAAATAACTAAAACTTCGAGGACTTATGATTATAGTTGACAATATAGTTAATGGTTATGATTATAACCATTAACTGCTTTGTTCGTTACTGTTTACCAGTTGACAATATAGTCAGATAGATATTTAGGGCTTGTTTGGTGCTTTAATTTAACTTCAACGAAGTGGTACTTTTTTTTATCTGATTTTTGTACTTTTCTAAAAAGTTAATAAAAATTATAATTATTTTTTTAAAATTTAATCAACTTCAACTTAAAAATTTTAACTCCAACCAATGATCTAAATGGAAGCTTAGTATTTTTATTTTAAAACGGACTTTAACTCTACTCATTTTTTTTTTTTCTTGTATATTCAACAGTCAGCCACTTGATATATATATATACACACATATATATAAATATATTTTTTATTTTCAAAAATCTTTTTTTTTCCTTCCACAGGAGTTGGTGAGATGAACATATTTTTTATATTTAATAATTTTTGGGTGCGTTTGGTGCACCGATTTGGAATGGAATTTTTATGTTGGAGTTAGTTTATTTTTTAAAAACTAGTAAAAAGTTTTATTGACTTTGAAAAAAAAGACAAAAATTGAATTGAAGTTTTAGAATCCAAACTTGATGTCCAAATGCAATGGTTTTTTCTTGGTCTCACCGAGCAACTATTGGTTCCTGGCCTAAGCGGCCGTCATTTCAGCATAGCTGATTTCTACACTGCTAGATTTCTACACAATATAGAATCAAAATGCATTAAACTCAAGGATGGAAAAATGTCACCCGACTGTCACATTAAGGTGATTTTAAAATAATTCTTCATTTTGGACAATTTTCTAAAAAATATAGAATAAAATTTAAAACTAAAAAATAAACCAAAAGAAACTCGAATGAATTTTTTATGGTCATTGTTATGAAAAAAAACTTAAAGTACATATAAAAGAGAAATGGGGAAAACCCAACGAAGGAGATTCGTGGTGGTCTTGTTGAAGAAAGTGAAGGAAAAGTGTTTTGGGTACAAAGACAAACGAGACAGAAAACAGAGGATTTGAGGCATAAGGTATTTATTGTTCTTAAGGTTTTATTTATTCTGACTACAATGTTTGTTAACGGTTTCCGTGAAAAATTACCTCTAAAATACAATGATCGAATTAACAAGTAACAATCTCATTAAGTTTTATTTATAGCTAAAAACATGTCTATTTATAAAAAGATTGAACTGTTACAACAGACCTAACTTTACGACATAACTTAATGTCAAAATGTATCTTTTATGAAAAAAGATGTAACTTTTATAATAGACATATATATGTTCGTCAACGGATACAATTGTAGACAATAATTATTTAATTATGACCAATAATCATAATTATTTTTGATCAACGGTTTAAATTAAATATGAAAATCATTTCATTATAACCATTGGATCATAGACGATCGAAACAACAATCCATGAAAGCAAATAAAAAAGAGAGCTCCTTAACTCCTAGTGATGATGCAAAGGGCAACATTCACCTCAAAAGCGCCTAATTGCCCTTGTCCATGCACGTGTCCAGTATATGGTAGTAGTATAGTATCACCCACACACAAGTAATGTTTCATATAACTTGTTATTATTTAAACATTGCTTGTTTGTATTTTTCTAACATGGGGACTTTTAAACTTCGAAGAGATATTACAATCTCTCTAACAGATCATGCGTCAAAGGAGGCCATGATGGAAAACTCAGGAAGGAGAGGGCCGCATGAGGGAGATTTAGGGAGTTTGGGGATGTGACGTATCAAGCTCGGGGAAGGGGTGGAGTTGCACGATGACAAGCTCAGGGAAGGAAGGAGTGGCCTTGATCTGCCGCCAGGGGCCTTTGTTGGCCAGATATTTATATACCATACTAGTTGTATCGAATGGACAAATAAAATAAAGTAAATATTAAAAATATTAAAAAATATAAAAATTTTCATTTATTTCAAAAAATGAATTTTTTATTTTAAATTATCACATGATGGATTTAGGTCCCGTCACTTGGAGGGCTGGGAAGGAAAAAAAAAAAAAAACGAGAGAAAAGGAAAGAAGATGGGGCCAAATTGGGACTGAGGCAATAATTTGGGGGTTATTTACGAAAATAACATAAAAAAAAAAAATCTTTTGAATACTTGAAAGTAGATGGAAAACATGTTTATATATTGCTACTTTTGTTTCATGTACGCTCCCAATCCACCCTTGCCTTTTAGAATAAAAAGAAGATCGGTAGTGATTTTTTTTTTTTTTTGAAAGGGGAGTGATTTCTTTTTTAATATAAAAAGAAAGGACCTAAAAACTCCATGTACTCCCAGGAAGAGTCAAACCTATGCATAAATATTAGGTTTATACTCCACTAAGAGTTAAATATTAGAGGTCAAATGGGTTGCATAAAAAGTAAACCTTAAAAAGCAAACTTTTCGTTCATTAATTGTCGCCACTAATTCTAAATGTTTTACTGAGATTTTCGGCTCATTAAAGAATCTTACCAGCCACAAAACCTTTTATTAGCTGGATAGTTGTTTTGGTTCTAATCATTCTTCAAAGCGCACGAGCGCCGATTTCAAAGCGCACGAGCGCCGATTTTAAATTACTAGTGGGCTCCAAAGGTGAACATAGTTTTATTTTCATTTGCGTCTAATAGATATGAATGACTAAAAAATTTTCAAAGAAAAAGATCAGTTTATACGGAGCAGGAAGATAATTTTGAAAACTATGATATAGTTAATAATCACCGCCTTAGTAGTTGACGAAAGGTTTATTTTAATCATTAGGAAAAAAAAAAAAAAAGAAAGGGAAAAAGGAATTGAAATAAAAAGGCAACATGACTGGAGCTTTTTAACATTAGGGCTAGAGATATTACAGACGAAGACTTTTTCGAAGACTTTGAAGTGAATTGTGAACTTAACAAACGTATGCGCTAAAAAAAAAAAAAAAAGAAGAAAATTGGCTTTTGAGTTATTGGAAAAAAATTAACAGAGGATTGGATATATATTTTAAGAAGAAAATTGAAAAAAAAAAAAAAAAAAAAGAGAGCCTGGTGAGAAAAAGATCTCTAACAAGCTCGAGACTTGTAAGGAGGAAAAAAAAAAAAAAGAAGGGTTTTAAATTGAGAATGTTACATGCTTTTGTTTGTTTTTCAAGTTTTTCTACGTGGTCTTCTTGGTTTTAGATTTGTAAGTTCATTTTCTTTTATTTCTTAATGAAATTTTGCGTTCTTAAAAAATGACGGTTCCAGCTTGGAGGTGCATAATTTGGAAGGGTTAAGCGAATTAATATTAGAGGCCAAAGGGGTTGCATTAAAAAGTAGACTATAAAAAGCAAACTTCGTTCATTTACCAAAGAAGTTCTAAGCTTGTAGCGGCCATCAAATATTAAATACTGCAGCTAGATATGCATATTCAGAGAGAATCTTACACTGTTGGTGCATATTCATGGTGTTGAAGGGACTAGCTTAGTTCTTTTATGTTAAACATATCAACTTGCATGGCTTAAAAGAAAAATATTATCAAATTAAAAAAAAACAATTTTAGAAAAAATAGCACTAGTATGGAACTGGCAAATAATCAGGGAGCGGATCTTTCTAAGTATAAGAGATATGTGTGTGTGTGTGTACATATATATATTCTTGTGATGAGAGGGGCCCACCAAAGGTTTATAACATATACACACTTTGGCCACCATGAAAGGTCCCTACATAGTTTTCAGCTAGTCTTTCAAACTTGAATCGCTTGAGTATTTCTAAGAGTGATCAAGTTGTTGCGCGCATATATATATATATATATTTATAAAATAAAAGCTACCAACAAATTAAAGAAAATATTTTAGAAAAAGTGCACACTAAGATGGAACTCAAAAATCATCACGGAGGATCTTTCTAATTATATGATATATGTATGTATGTATGTATGTATGTATATATATATATACATACTTGTGACGAGAGGCCCACCAAAGGTTTATAACATATACAACCATTAAGAAATTAGCACA
Organism: Ficus microcarpa; assembly: GCA_025413485.1. Classification (NCBI taxonomy): domain Eukaryota; kingdom Viridiplantae; phylum Streptophyta; class Magnoliopsida; order Rosales; family Moraceae; genus Ficus; species Ficus microcarpa. Next base: position 11,119,930 of record CM046379.1, on the reverse strand, counting down.
CTTTGGTCACCATGAAAGGTCACTGTTAAAGTTTTCGGCAGTCTTTCAAGCTTGAATGGCTTGAGTATATCTAAGAGAGATCAGCTTGTTTCGCGCATGTGTGTGTGTGTGTATATATATATATATATATTACAACTAGTGCTACCAACAAATTAAAGAAACTGTTTTTGAAGAAGTGAATACTAACACCAAACCTTTTATTTTCTTCTGCAAATAATTTTCTTTGAACTTGATTAATTCTTTTTGTTCTGGCTCAAATTCCTTCTCCATTTCTTATCATGGATGGAGTGCAACCACTCATATGGAATGTGCTTTTGCAATTCTTATGTTATTTGCATGTCAGCGAATTCTTTCTATCCATTTTTCTGCCGAGGAGGAGGCATCAGAGAATATTGTCCCCCCAGTACCATCGCCAAAGTCTTTTCAACCTACAACGCCACCGAGACCAATCTCCACCAATTTGACAAACGCTTTTAGACCTACAACACCTCCGAGACCAATCTCCGGCCATTCAACCAACGCTTTTCGACCTCCAAATACAACCACTCATATGTAAAAACATCGACTCTGTTCAAGAGATTGCTATATATTGTACGTTGTGTGTCTATGTTTCACTAGTTGCTAAAATATGTAATTTCCTGTGCAAAATAAATAAATCGTGAATTTCTTAGGCACAACGTGCATGGATGCTACACATACCACACATCAAGACAATTTTTATTATGTGATAAATAAAGAGAGTGAACAACTATATTCAGTTTCCAATTCTACCTCATCGTAATTAAGCTGGCACTACTAAAATTCCTATACTATACCATGCTCATAACCACTATTTTATATATTAAAGAAAAGAAAAGGAAAAAAAAAAAAAAACGAGTCAAATTGAAAAACAAAATCTCAAATCGAATAGGCTTACAAACAACGAGCTAGAACCACGACCGGTTGCAGAAAAACTATCTATGATTTTCCCTTATATTAAGACACTCCCATTTAAGTAAAAATAAAAAAATAAAAAAATAAAAAAAATATGACCTCTACCAAGGAACTAAACAGAAAGCAAAGAAAGAACCTTGTTTCTTTTAAAAGTAAAGAGAAGGAAAGATTAATTATGTAGGAAAAATTATAAACTTGCACATTAAGTAGGTACTTTGTAACGTTTTTAGCCAAAAAAAAAAAAAAAAAATTCTGTAATGAGTGGAGGTACACTCCATGTGAAGGTCTTCTCACTGTCGTTTACAGTTGTTGATATCATATTTTACTACAGATGCCTCCTTTTTTAAATAATAATAATAATAAGGGTCGGTTTGGAACAATAATTGGAGTTTGAGTTTTGTATGTTGGAATGAAAATGTGTGTTTTATTAAAATATAACTTAGCAATGAGTTGTGATACATAAAACAATGTAAAAAGTTAAAACATTTGTGAAAAATAATATGCAATATAGATCTTATTTCATTCCTCTTTTCTAGATTTTCCAAAATGTCTGCCTTCTCTAATTAAAGTTTGGACTCCCATTTTCTTTTCCCTCTTCAACTGGTCCCATCAGCTCTCACATGCATGTTTAGGTTTTCAAGCTCTACCTATAAATACCACCTCCTCCAGGGAGGATGTTCGGAGTATCTTTCTAGCTCTTTCTCTCTTCAAGCTTATAAATAGTAGTACTCTATTTCATCCTGAGAATTTGATAGGAGCAAGTTAGCTAGCTAGCTAGTTTCATCCAGCATAACATATTTAATCTAGGCCAATATTGATTTAATATCCAATATTTCTCTCCGGAAAATGGTCAAATCCCCTCACATTATCTTATTTTTCCTTCTAGCCATTATCTCTCATGAGCTTCTCTCCGTTGAAGCACGAAAAGTGAAGAAGGACGTGAAGTTGATCGACCGGAAGGACTTGATAACTACAGCGAGTGTGTCGGTAGCAAGACCGGGGCAGCTGCACCGCGGTATCAAGGAAGAAATGAACGGATTTGTATCAGCTTTCCGACCCACCACCCCTGGTCATAGTCCCGGTGTTGGTCATTCTATTAAGACGAGCATGGCGGGAGAAGTAGCAAGCCCGGGGCAGCTGCACCGCGGTATTAAGGAAGAATTGGACAGATTTGTACCAGCTTTCCCACCTCCCACCCCTCTTCTGAATCCCCGTGTCGGTCAATTTATTCACAACTAGAGCATTCTAATTAGCAATCTACTGTTCTTTTCTTATCATGAATATCAACCAAGCCGATAAGAAACAATGTGTTGTTCTGTATTGTTATGTTATGTATGTTAGTAACGTCTACTAAAAATATATTGTATTAATCGCATTTTCGTACTTATATGTTTGGTTTTCATTTTGTATATGTACCATTTTCACTTTGTTTTAGTTATATAAAATATTCGTGTAATTTTCTAATATATGAAATGCTCTCTGTTGACAAGGCTCAAAAAGAGGAATATTTTTAGGTTGATGCTTTGGTGCATGCGTTTTGTGCCTTGAGAGTCGTTACAAGCATTTAATTAAATCAATATTTACTAGACTTATGTAATTTTGTGAAGTACTTCTCAAATTCGTATAGCCTTATTATAAGGGGTATTTATGATTGTAATGTTCAACTTTGCCTAGAAATGAGGATTAACATGAACTTATTGAAGTTTGACGAAGGGATTATAAATACCTAGTGATCGCAAAAGACTTCATCACCAAACCTTTTATTTTCTTCTGCAAATAATTTTCTTTGAACTTGATTAATTCTTTTTGTTCTAGCTCAAGTTCCTTCTCCATTTTTTATCATGGGATAGAGTGCAACCACTCATATGGAAATGTGCTTTTGCAATTCTTATGTTATTTGCATGTTCAGCGAATTCTTTCTATCCATTTTTCTGCCGAGGAGGAGGCATGAGAGAATAATGTCCCCCCAGTACCATCGCCAAAGTCTTTTCGACCTACAACGCCACCGAGACAATCTCCACCAATTTGACAAACGCTTTTCGACCTGCAACACCTCCGAGACCAATCTCCGGCCATTCAACCAACGCTTTTCGACCTCCAAATACAACCACTCATATGTAAAAACAGCGACTCTGTTCAAGAGATTGCTATATATGTACGTTGTGTGTCTATGTTTCACTAGTTGCTAAAATATGTAATTTCCTGTGCAAAATAAATAAATCGTGAATTTCTTAGGCACAACGTGCATGGATGCTACACATACCACACATCAAGACAACTTTTATCATGTGATAAATAAAGAGAGTGAACAACTATATACAGTTTCCAATTCTACCTCATCGTAATTAAGCTTGGCACTACTAAAAGTCCCTATACTATACCATGCTCATAACCACTATTTTATTAATTAAAGAAAAGCAAAGGAAAAAAAAAAAAAAAAAACGATTCAAATTGAAAAACAAAATCTCAAATCGAATAGGCTTACAAACAACGAACGAGAAGATGTCTCGTTCCACAACCGGGTTGCAGAAAAACTATCCTATGATTTTTCCCTTATATTAAGACACTCCCATTTAAGTAAAAAAAAAAAAAAAAAAAAAATATGACCTCTACCAAGGAACTAAACAGAAAGCAAAGAAATAACCTTGTTACGCCGCATTTTTTTTTTCCCTAAAACATATACTTTTTTTCTTTTAAAAGTAAAGAGAAGGAAAGATTGATATCGGGAGTAAGATTAAATCAAGCCCCTAACTAGATTTATTTAAAAAAATTACAAAGGTTTAAAGTAAAGAAAAACCAAGAGAATTATAATCCGAACATAAATCCTACCCAAACTAGAAAACCACTTAACTAGCAGAAATTGATGCCAAAAGGTTAAGCGAAAACTATGCCTTTGATATATAATAAACATTATTAAAAACCTTACTAGTAAAACCATAAGGAAAAAATCTAGTAAGAAAAAAAAGTGTCTACGGTAGTTAAGCATGCACTAACAAAATTAAAATAAACCCCCCAAATATACATTATCTCCAAACTGTATAAAAAGGGAGCGGAGACATATCCCTACGAAACCAATTGGAGCAAACTCCAACAGAGTAGACCACCAATGGAAGTTGCTATCACGAAACCCAAAACAAAAAAAAAAAAACAAAAAAAAACAAATTTATTCACCGAATAATTCCCTTCACGAAAAATGTGAGAGACTTTAGCATTAAGCTTGAATGTCCATTCCAGAGCTCTAACCCATCTTTCCGAAGCTTCCAAGGCACTCAACAAAGTAAACAGAAATAGCACTCAACCCATAGCTTAAACCAGCCAAGCTCAAGCGCTTTTTCTATAGCAATCATGAAACCCATACAAAAGGTAAAGAAAAACCAATCCGCATTGAGAGATATCATTTGACATGGCCTCTACATGTACGAAAAATGCCTCAACAGCTAGCAAGGCCCGGAGCTCATTGAGCCGCACCATCAGGATTAACCTTGATCCAGCCAGGAAGAGGAGGAGGCCAACGAACCATTACATTTTGAGGAGCACGTGCTGGTTTAATAGAGACCCCAAAACTTCTCAAAATCAAAACATTAAAAGAAAGCCTGAAAATATATACATGAGTTGTGCACATTCACAATTTGTTTAGGGAAAATAATTAACATCGTGAAAAAAAAGTTTCATGATATATCATGAAATTAAAAAAGTAACTGTTAGATAAAAAAAAAAAAAAAAAAAAAAAACAGAGACAAAGTAGTCATTTCAGTTTGCAGAATGTACAAAATTTTTGGCACTTGATAATTCATATATTTATGATAAAACTTTTCACGATGTGTATCATTGTTTTTTTGCTAGCTTTACCGAAAATCATGATATCATAGCATAAGAATATGATAAGGATTCACGAACCCCCCCTATTTGGAGATGAAGGATGCAAAGCCCCGAAATCCACCACTCTCATATTAAATCGGCTACGAAAGTCCTCCACAATGTCAAAAAGCAGGGGGGATAATTAAAGATCCACTTAACGCACACCCAAACTATAACAAAAAAAAAACCGATAGGAGAATCATTGAGCATAATCGAGATGCGTGTAGAACTGAACCTCTCTGATATTTAAGGGATAATTAATTTAGCTGAGAAACAAAAACTATGCAACACCGAAAAAAAAAAAAAAAAAAAAAAAAAAAAAAAAAAAAAAAAGGAAATTCCAATCCAGGGTATCAAAAGCTTTTTTGATGTCAATCTTGATATTCATATTCCCCACAGAACCTCCTTTGTCAAAACAATTGACACCTTCAGAGGCAAGGTAATATCCTTTTTAAATACGACATGATTAAACTCAAATTGAATTGGACTGTCATGCTAGTAATAGTGGACAACCTGTCAGCCATAATTTTTATGATAATTTTGAACAAATTAAAGATTTCCTAACAAAATAAACCGAAAATTTATCAATAGAGACCATTCTCCAACTTTGGACTATCTTTTTTTCAATTTGGTAATATATATATTGTGCCGCCAATATTCAGATCCTGAAGATTGCTGAGCCCTTCGGTTCTCGAACGTATATATTTAAATATAACATGGACTGCTTAAAAAACAAAATTCACGGAAGGTCCACGTAGACTTCTATAATTAAGGATTGTTATAAGTATTAGTTTAGTCCGATCAACTATTGAGTGCTTAAATTTTTGGGACTATTAGTTTTCTATATCAAACCACAAAGTTTATGGGATCACTCTGAACTCTCTTTTCTATGATTCCCTCGATCTCTGAACCGCCCTTTGATTAGATAATTCGTATAAATACCAAACTTTTGGGAGAGAGATATATATATATATATAATACTACCTTTTCTTTTCTCTTGGAATTAAATATATAAAAAGACAAATATAAGTGTCACTTTCTATTTTGCTCTATTAGTAGGACTTAATTTTTAAATATTAATTAAATTCTTTAGTGTTTGATATGTATGTGTTCATGTTAAAAATTTACAATACGTGTAATGGAGTTAGTCTAACAAATTAAAAAAAAAAATTAAACAGCCAAAACGACAATTGCTGTCTACAATAGTAAAAAAAAAAAAAAGAGTTCCTTCCATAAGAACTCCCAAATATAAAATAACCTTCCAAAACCTTCCACGTCTTTTTGAAAGATTCTTGTGATGAATAATAGCTGCTTTTGCCCCGCGAGTGGGAACCTCTTGTGTTTCTTTGTCAATCAAGCTTATTGAAAATGGGCAGTTCGTACTTGCCCCGAAGGATTCTATTGAGATATTCATGTGCTATAGGGCTACTTTTTTTATGCATACTTAAAAATAACATTTCTTATAATATATGATACCGTAGAAACTTTCAAATATAAAAATGCCCTCCCAACTCCTCGAAGATTCTCATGATGAATACTAGCTGCTTTTTGCCCTGCAAGTGGGAGCCCTCTTGTGTTTCTTTGTCAATCAAGCTTATTGAAAATGGGCAGTTCGTACTTCCCACGAAGGATTCTATTGGAGAGATTCATGTGTCTGTTGGGCTACTTTTTCTATATAATCCATGTGATGAGTCTGCCGACTCTACACCTAAATAAAGAGCTAAAACTACTTTTCCTATCGCCGTGGTAAAAGAGAACGAGTAAAGCTAGCTAAACAACATCACTGATGTTTCTCATCATTTGATGTGGCAGTCCGTTTGACAAAACACATAAGTTTTGTGACTCCCACTTACTTTGAAAGAATAAATAACTTTTTTCTTTTCGTTCTCTCCTTTGGCATTTTTGTTTTCAGCCTCCCACCATCCCACACCTCCAATTAACCAAACCAAAACCCAGATATGATTTCTATCAAAACTCCAACTCCAACTTCCTTCGACGACCATAATTAGCACCATCTTCACCGTCACAAACTATGACTCCGTTTTGACATTCAATCTTAAACCAAAATTTTCATTTCAGTTTTTGTCTTTTCTGACAAAATTTTTTGTCTTTTCTAAAAAATATTTTTTCTTTTCTGAAAAGTCAACAAAAAATTACTATTGAAACTTAAAATTTTCAACTCAAACTCATTTATCAAACGGACCTATATCTCTTTTCACCTCCAAAACTCATTTTCCTCTTTGTTTGATACAAATCATATGGGTTTGGTCATATTTCTTGATCTAGTCTATATATGAAGTAACCACCTCCACCACCATGTTTTCGACGCCGATGAGATTGCTGTGTTCTCTTTAATTTATATGTGAAAATATCTCTTTTCTTCTCGAGAGAGAAAAAATTTCCCAAAGTTTATTGTTTGGTAAAAAAAATTTCCCAATGTTCTTAAATTATAACACAAATATTTTCATCATGCTTTGTGTTCAGAGGAGAGGAAGGGTAATGATGACAGTAGAGGTGAAAAAAAAAATCCAGAAAAATAAAAATGAAAATTCTATTGATATATATATATATATATTATATATATAAAGTGTTAAGAACCTATAAATTAGGGCTTCGATAATTTCTCGTAATATACCCATAAAAAAAATGAAAATATATAAGCATAACAATTACTCTGTAGATTTGAGTTCATCAGCTTTGTTTCAATATGAAGTTGAAGTGAGCAGAAGAAAGTGAAAATGAAGAAGAAAGAGAAAGCAGATAGGCCCCATAAGCTTCAATATAAAGAGTGGTAGAGGAACTTCTTTTTTTTTTTTTCTTTTTTCAAAATAAATGGGACCCACAAAACTAATGTGTTTTGCCAAATGGACTGTCACGTCAAACGATGAGGAACGTCAGTGATATTTTTTTTAGCCTTACTCAAGGAGAACTCATGAATATGACATCTATAAAAAGTAAAACAAAAAAAAAAAAAAAAAGAAGAAAGAAAAAGAAAAAGAAGCTGCGAAGAAACAAAGAAAAGATGGTGCAATCGGGTGGATTTTGTTAGACAACTGATATCTTGTCCTTCTTAAAGAAAATCTTTCAACGTTTTGCCTAGAGATGGACGAAGACAAAATGTATTTTGGAACATTAAATGGTGCGGACGATCAGAAGTTCACAACTGTTTGCCCTCCACAATAGTCCTGTTCCCTGATATATATATATATATATATATGCATATATGAATGTGTTGTGTGTGTATATATTATTCATATATTTTCCAATTCGTTTAGTACTATATACATTAAGAAATTAATTATGCCTACGGCACGATAGTTTTAGTAGAACTTCAAGTTACGGCTTTAATGATTCCAAAATTTGAAAAATTTGGGTGGCTGTGGAATGAGCCGCAGAAACAGTTCTCAGAAGGTGGGCTGCACGAATTCTCCTATTTTGCTGTATTTTCAGCAGTTGCATTATTGCTTAGATCGAATTTTTGAGATAAATTGTCCGATCTAAAACTTTTGAGAAAAAAAATTGTGCTACAGGTTGGAAAAGAAAAAACTGTCTTACCAACTTAAAGCTCATAATCGAAAAGGTTTAAAAGTGAGAAAGTCTTTTTAGTTTTCTCGTTGATTCTTCTAGTTTTTGTTTAGTTTTCATCTGCTTTGCCTTTTCTTTTTAAAATTTTTTTTTTCTTTTTAATAATTTTTTGCTTATTAAAAAAAAGAGAGAAAGAAGAAAGCATAGAAAGGAGAGGAGAAAGTTTAAATGAACGGTTTTGCATGGTCCATGCAACCATTGGCTGCAGGCTCATGAGCTAATTTCCAATGCACGAAAGTTTATTCCACATGTATGCGCACTATTTTTTTTTAGAGAGAGAAAGAAGGAGAGAGAGAAGAGAGAGTTCCACGGGACCGTGATTTTAGGGCCCTCAGTGACAATGAGGCTATAAATACCCCTCGAAGGGAAGAGGAAAATTAAACTTACAAGGTGAGAGTGTCTAGCTACTAAATAGTTGGTAGCTCGATTAGAACTCTTTGCTTGTTTAATCTTCTAGTTAATTAAAATCTTTTCTTTCCTAATTCTCACGCTACTTATCTAATATGGCCTCGAAAATGTCATTCTTTGCTTCTCTTTTTCTTTTGCTCCTTATTTTCACCCAAGGAATCCCTGCGATGATGGAAGATCTTTGAAATTAGAGAAGAGCAAAGAACCAACGAAGATTGTTGGTAACTTTGATGGTGACACGCAAGCTGAGATCAGAACCAACGAGGAATCGTTCGCTACCGCAACGCCTACTGACGAAGTAACTGGTGCATCTCCGCCGCCACCTCCCGGGCATGACACCAATGATTTCAGACCTACCGCTCCTGGTCACAGCCCCGGCGTCGGCCATTCCGTTCACAATTAATTGGGGTGTTACACATATCGTCAACTGTGCACTGTTGTTGTATTTGTGCTTGAAATAAATTACGTGGTGTTATCGCATGCATGGGGTTTCTGTTATGTGATAAAACTCTTTATTTCTCAACCAATTTGTATAGATTATCATTTTATTTCGTTTATGCAGTAATATTTAGGTGTGCAATGTCTATTAATGTAATAATTTGCTAATGAAATTGCTTCCATATATCACTTTTTTTTGTTTGCTCGAAAAATACTTGTCACTTATGTCAACACTAAAGTTTGATTTTGGAACTTTGTTATAGAAAAACATTATTCTACTTTCACGAAACAAAAAAGTTGTATGTGCAAATTGGTCCAAAATGAAAAAAAAAAAAAATATAGACAGTTGAAAGAGGACGTGGTTGTATTTCATTTAGTTACAATTAGTAGAAAAATTTAATAATATGATATATTTATATGTGTGTGTGTGTATTCATATATCAATACATAATGCAAATCTTGTACCTCTCGCGCCGGTGGAGTGCCAAGATTAGCGGGCAAATCAACTTATTAGCGAGTACTCCACAATGATAATTATATATTAAGTTGCAGTATAACAATCTCACATTTAAGAAGTATCTTGAATTTCCATATAATTACCATTACTTATGATCATTTATTTTAAATCTCTAACGAAAATTTTTAAAGAAGTAAAACTATTAATTATCATCACACCTTTCTAGTCAATCACAGATTCAAATATCCACTTTGAAGACTTGCCCAACTGAGAACCCAAACAGGTTGGTAAGCTCACTCATCCACGTGCAGGAAGTCCTGAATTTGAATTAAAGGACTCGTACTGCTAGCTTTATATATTA